>VXBA01001230.1:1123528-1167240 GCA_013399895.1 Serilophus lunatus
CGACCAGGCGGAGCCGCTGGGGCGGGCGCTGGCGCGGATCGCCACCAACGCCGCCAAGGGCCAAGGCAAGGCGGGCAAGAAGAGCAAGAAGGCGCGGGCGGAGGACGGCGCGGAAGGGGAGGCGGCGGCGCCGGCCGTGCGGTTGTTCTCCCGCGACGGGGCGGCGGTGGCGGAGGAGGTGCCGAACGCGGCCGCCTGGCAGGACGGGGCCGTGCTGCACATCGGGGCCGCGCGGTACCGCGTGGAGCGCAACCCACCCTCGCTCACCGAGCTCCGCCTGCCGCGCTCGCTCCTCGCCGGCTTCCCCGTGTGCCCCAAGGTGACCGCGGAGTTCGCCGCCCCGCAGCACTGCCTGTTCCGCTGGTTCCGCGAGCAGCGCCCCGCGGGCGGCGGGGACGCGGCGGGCGAGGCCTGGGTGGAGGCGGCGGCGGACGAGCGCGTGTTCACGCCGTCGAACGCGCTGGTGGGGTTGCGGCTCAAGCTGCGCTGCACGCCCGGGGACGGGGAGCAGCGCTACGGGCCGGCCCGCGAGGTGGAGAGCAGCGGCCCCGTGGAGGCCGGGCCCGGCGCCTGCACCTTCGACGCCCGGCACCTCTACACCAAGAAGGTCTGCGGCCAGGGCTCCGTCCGCGCCGTCTCCTACAACATCCTGGCCGACACCTACGCCCAGACGGAGTTCTCCCGCACCGTGCTCTACCCCTACTGCGCTCCCTACGCCCTGGAGATCGACTACCGCCAGAACCTGCTCAAGAAGGAGCTGACGGGCTACAGCGCCGACCTCATCTGCTTGCAAGAGGTGGATAAATCTGTCTTCGTGGACAGCTTGGTCCCGGCCCTGGATGCTTTTGGACTCGAAGGGCTGTTCAAGATTAAGGAGAAGCAGCACGAAGGCCTGGCCACTTTCTATCGCAGGGACAAGTTCAGCCTCCTCAGCCAGCACGACATCGCTTTCAGCGAAGCCCTGCTGTCGGAGCCGCTGCACAAGGAGCTCTGTGATCAGCTGGCCAAGTACCCCTTGGTGCAGGAGAAGGTGCTGCAGAGATCATCCGTGCTGCAGGTACCAGCTTTAACGTGCCTTCTTTCTCTTTCCCCTTTCTTTCCTCTTTCTCTATATCCAGGGAGGTGCAGCCAGGCCAGGCTTATTGAGCCTTAAACCTAAGAAGGGATGTGAGGGATGAACAATGTGAAACAGTAGAACTGTAGTGTGTTCTCTGTCAGCTGGGGTAGTGGACAGAGCAGAAGCGTCATTTAAGAGCAAAACATTGAGACTTTACTGAAGTGGATATATGGAATTACCAAAATTTGGTAAAAAGGCAATATTATTTTCTTTGTTTTAAAAAGAAAGACAGCTGTTGAGATTCTGGGCCAGGTAGTGATTTTGGGCTGGTGGTATTGGCTTACTGTCTCTCATATGTCAGAATATGTATTTTATGAAACTTAAAACTGACAAATTATTTTTAAATAAGTTAATTGTATTTGCTTTAATAATGCCACTTTAGAAAGCGACAGCAGAGAGAGAAATAAGGTTGGACCTGTTTGAGTTCCTGATGCCAGTGGTCTGCCAACAGAGCTGTTGTTCAAGTACAAGTGTGTAAGATAGAGGTTTGTGTCTGGAATTTCAGAAACACTCATTGGTAATATTTTCCTACTCATGGACTGAGTAGGACTAACAACATTTCCTTGATAACTGAAATCACCCCTAAATTTACATTCAGTTTAACAACTATGCAATGCTACAGTTTGCTTGCTAAAGCCAGAGATTCAGCTCCAGTTCTGTTGCAGAGAGAATTGAAGAATCGAAAATAAAAATATTTAAGAAGGTACAGCATTAACAACATGTTATGAAAGACATGGCCAAACCAGACACAGTCAAAGGAACATCATCAAATACCTGGATGTATTGGTAATATTTGGGCTGATACCCAGACCTTATACAGAAGATTAATGAAAAGTACACCTCCTAAGTTGAGTTTATTTCTTATAAGCATCAGATTCTTTGAACTGGATTGCCATAAAGGCATAGTGACTATTGCATTTTTTTAAATATAAACTCTGTTTAAACTTACCAAAGACTGCTTTTTTCCTTGAAGGTTTCGGTTCTTCAGTGTACAGCTGATCCTTCCAAGAAGCTTTGTGTAGCAAATACCCACCTGTACTGGCACCCCAAAGGTAATTTTGGCATGTAAAGGTAATTTTGGGTTTGTAAAGGTTTTTCCCTTCCTTGGGGGAATAGATTTCCCACCATTTGTTTACAGCTATAACCTTTTCTTGTGGAACTGAGGGTTTCCTGCCTTATTGGGATGACTCAAGCCAGGCTCCTGGGTCCGTTTATAGATTTCTTTTCCTAGTCTGCCTGGGAGTCAATAGAATACAGCCAAAAGCAAGGCAAGTCACGTTACACACAGTTCACCCAAAGAGCAGACCATAAAACAGAGACAGCCTTGTGTGTGCTCGTGTCTTCCCAGTCCTGTTGTACCTGAAGGAGCTGTGTGAATGTACTGCCAACAGGGCAGCCAGACTGGGGTACAGAAGTTTTTAAAAGACATTCTCCTCCTTTAAGTTGCTTTTCTTTTGGGAACATTATTAGGATGGGTGCTACAAAATGGAGAGCTGGTGTTTAAGGTTCAGAGTTCTTCCATGTGTGCATTTAAATTAACACATTGTCTGCCCCCAAATGCTTTCATAGTCACAAACTTCAAAGGATTCTTTATGAAAACTATTCTAAAGCATAGGAGTGCTCTTTCAGAGCTATGACTGATATATGCTTCAATGAGCAACTTGGAAAATGGCTCCAACGCTGTTGTGCAGTGTTTGGAATAACACTTCTTTCTACTCTTAGGTGGGAACATCCGGCTCATCCAGATTGCTGTAGCCTTGTCTCACATCAAGCACATTGCCTGTGACCTGTATCCCAGTATACCAGTCATATTCTGTGGAGATTTTAATAGCACACCATCCTCAGGAACTTACGGTTTTATTAGCAGTGGTGCCATTGCAGAAGATCATGAAGACTGGGTCTCCAATGGGGAAGAGGAAAAATGCAGTATGTCTCTAACCCACCCTTTCAAACTGCTAAGTGCTTGTGGTGAACCTGCTTATACAAACTATGTTGGTGGGTTTCATGGATGTCTGGACTACATTTTCATTGACAAAAATGCTCTAGAGGTTGAACAAGTCATTCCATTGCCAAGTCACGAAGAAGTAACAACCCATCAGGCTTTGCCAAGTGTTTCACATCCTTCTGATCACATAGCACTAATATGTGACTTGAAGTGGAAATAGAGCAGCTCTGGCGTGGTGCTTTTGGGAGTTTTCAAACCAGATGTTTAATATACTGCTGGGGAACTGAGGCTACACCCTAAATTGTATGCTCCTAAAAGGAAGGCCAAAATTATTACCGAAAAGTTCATGTGTTTAATGGTTCTACCAAATAGTATCACAATCTTCAGAATATTTGCATGACAGTTTTCCCTTTTTTATATGATAATGGGAAAAATATATTTAAGATGGTTTTGAAAATTGGATTATCCTATCTCTTTTTATTGATGTTTCTAAAGGATTATTTTGTTAAAAACACAGAAATTCAATCTGATTTGTAAGACAACGTACAAATTGAACCCTGCTTAATTCAGAACCAAACACAGAACAGAAACCCAAACAGATTTAGTTGATTCAACCTCACTGTAATTACTGTCATGACAATTTTTTTTAAATAAAATCAGAAATTGTCTTGTTCCCTTACCATATCTCAACTTTTTAGTAAGTGGCATGAACCATGTACTTGTACTTACCACCTGTTGAAAGATGTTCTTAATTATCAGTGAATACTTTCTGTCAGTAAGTAACCATGTTGAATTCAATGTCGTCATTGATTTGGAAGCATTTTGCTTGCCCACATAACATGGGTACTGAGGGTAATGTAAGCACCTGATGAAATTGGACTACGTGTAGAGGCAGCATCTACTTCGAACATCTGTTCCTTCTGTTGTTTTGAGTCATTGGCAATAAAAGAAATATTAGAGCTTATAGCAACCAGGTCTGGATGGGAGGGGGCTTTCTTTCAATGTCATCTGTTTCCAGGTGAGGAGAGATACAAAAGAGATAGTGAGGTGCATGAGCTGTCTGTGCCTAAATCTTTAAAACACAAGTGACTTGCAAACCTTTATCACAATGGTTCTATTGTGCTCCTCTCTTGCATACAAAGACAACCTGAATTTTTAAGTGTTATTACCTGTGTTTTTTCCTTATAGAAATAGCCTAGTTTTCCTTATTTTTAGGAGATAATTTGAATGCGGGGAAATGTATTTATTCATACCTTCATTGAATGTGTGGGAGGGGGTTGAATTATTTAACAAGCTTCTTGCCCTGGGTCATTAGTCCACAGGAAACAAAGAACATTTGAAAACCATTTCACTAGATCTTCCTCTTTCACGGAATAAAGTTTCCTGTATCAATTATCTGTCTCTGTTGGAAGGGTTTTTTTGTCTACTTACTGTTTTTTTCATGGCAAAAGTCATGGATGGATAAAAGCTGTGTACTCTCTACTTGCACAACTGCACAGCTCCATTCTGGTGGACTGTAGGTTGTATCTGGGATTTACTCAGCTGTTTTTATACTCCTGTAAAACCAGGCAGTCACTTTCAAGTAGCCTGTTGCTGAGTGTTTTTAGTGCTGTTTCTTGCCATAGTACAGGCTGTGCTGTGCAAGGTGCTCCTTTGCAGCTTGTAAACATCTGCTCTTAAGCCTTTTCCAGTAAAATTACTACTGGTTTTTGCTGCTGTAGTATCTGGCCATCTAACATGTTGATGCTGATAAACAACTGCACTAGTAAAGCCATGATGTAAGTTTAGCTTCAGAGGTCTTAAAAGGCTAAAAATATGCAGGCTCATAAATCTCCAAACATACCTCAAACAGCATGACAGGAGCAGAAGTCTCATGAACTGTCCCATATTTTGGTACCAACTCTGGAAACAATGAAAAATCGATAAATTCCACTAATCTGCAAGTGTAGATGCCCCTGTCACTAAAGAGCACGTGTAAATGTCCTGTGCAAGTATTTTTTTTTCACTAACAAAAAAAAGCAGTTAACCTTCCCTCTTCCTCTTATCCCAAACTCTTTACCTGACCATGCTCTACCACGTCTGAATTCTAGCTTCTTCATGCCACACCAAAATAAAATAGGGAAGGAATACAGCTAAAAATACAGGGCTTTTATTTCTCTTGTCTGTTTTATCATTTCAGTGGTTGGTTAGATCCTGAGCTGATTTACCATAAAGAATTTTTTGTCCAAAGAACAAGATACAGGGTTGGAGATGGGAATAGGGGATCAAGGTTTGAATCAAAACTTTCACCTACTTAAGATCCACCACAAAACATTGACTTATATGTAAACCCTCAAATCGCAATTTTTGCTACATGAAAGTTATGCCAAATGGTTCCCTTTTTTGTGATAAAAAAGGGAAGCAAAATGGAATGTGGCAATAAAAGATGTTAGATCATTGCAAGACAGTACTCACCCTGTAAAATTAGATCCAAAATACTTTGGGTGGATCCTTGATTAGTTTCTATTCTTCCTTAGAAAGTGCAATTCAGTTTTGTGTATGAGTTGAAGGTAACGTCTGTATTCTTCTAAACCACAAAGTTAACAATAAAAGTATTGTTGATTCAGAATTAAGCTTCAAGATACAGAAGTGAGGAGAAAATCTTGTAAACAGAATGGAAAATGTAAACCACCTATCTGGACAAAGTATTTTTACTAATTTAGTAAGTGAGGGAAAGCTTACACCTGAGGATGCAACATTTGCAAGCATATGGTATCTTAGAGGGCAGAAAAATTAACTGGAAGTTCTGTTCAAGAAAAAAATTCAGCATCAACACCAGGGAAAACACTGAAAATGATTGCATTACAGCTGAGTCAGAGGCCTACAAACTGCCAGCTCTGGAAAAAATGAGGGGAAAAATACACTCCACTGAGTAATGCAGGCTGGTAGGCTGGCAAAAGAAATGTCTTAGTCAAAGATTGCAGCTGTGAAGTTTGGGAATGAAATTATATTACTTGCACAGGCTAACTGAGCTCCCCTTGTAACTTAAAAGAACCTTGTTTTCTTCCTTTTTAAGTATCTATCCCTCACAACTGGGTTATTTTGTCCTTTCCAAACTCAAAACGTTAAAAATCTGTAAGTTGTCCCTGGAGCCAGAAGGTGGAGCTGCTCAGAGACAGGACTTGCTGGTACTTCCGAGAGCCGGCAGGTCCCTCCCACTCCCTGTGCCGTTCCGTGGGCAGCTGCCTCTGTCTCCCTGCAGCCCAGGGAGAGGAACACACAGGGAAGCTGGAACCTGCAGGAACCAAGTGGTGAGGGACAAACATGGCACTGGAACAGGCCCAGGAAAATTCCATGGCCCTTGCACGTGACAAATAATCCTTTACTATGTCCAGGAGGAAACTCAGCTCCCTGAGCTGGTCCCACAGACTCTCCAGTCCTGCCTTTAAGGATAAAGGAAAATCTTTTTGCCTTACACTCATCTTTCCCATCCCATATCTGATGGATTAAACTGAAGGTGCTGCTCCTGCCTGGCTGTTGTCTCAGGAGAGGGGAGTTAATTCTTTCACATTGGTTCCTGCTGTGGACAAACTCCTTATTCACAAGAACATCACTGAAATAAGGGCACTGAAAGACTGACCTGGAGGTTAAGAGACTTGGCTAGTTATTGTTAAACTGGCTGGTTATTGTTAAGTATTCACCTGTGTATTTGATACCTATAAAATCAACCAAGTTCTGCCATATCCTTCAGACTGGTTTGGCAACTTGGAACTGGTATTATTTTTTTCTTTGACCATATTCACTCCAGGCAAAGGGGTCTCAGTGAGAGTTATCACTTGAATTCTTACACATCAGTATCTCTTGTGTCACTGCTATTTTTGAAGGGTGTAATTCAGTAAAATGCTTTTATGTATCACAAGGAGCAAACAATGAAGCAAAGTATGATTGAGAGAAGAAGGAAGAAAACAGAGGAGAAAAAGGCTACAAACCAAAGGGAGAAAATACCCAATGTGCTAAGGCATGAGATCTTTCAACACTTCAAATTGTGTAGTTGCCCCGTTTCTCATATTCTTGGCATTAAAAAAAGTTGTTCCAAGTCTTTCCACTCCTACCCAGTAAGAGGAAAAGCCCAAAACATTTCACTTTTGGCAGCTCAGCTTTATTCATAGGCCAAACAGCAGCCTATGGAATATAACTCCTTACTCAAGTCCCCTGTCAATACCATTATTGACAAGAGTGGGAAAGATACATTTGGACAAGATCATGTGCAAAGTTTCATAATATTAGACCCAAAACTTCTTGGTCTAGACCTTTATAGGAAGATTTCTTAAACTAGCAAGGAACTGCTAACTGGGTTCTGAATTCTTACTACTGGCAAAACCCAAACCCATGTTTCACACAAACTGGGCCATTCCTGTAAGAAATTAAAAAAAATGAAAAGCAAAACATGCATATGTCAAATAAACTACAAATGAATTGTGTCAGCATGGCCAAATAAAATAAAACCCATTTATCCTTCAGTGTTTTGCTCTCTATAGTTAAGCTGGCCATCTGATACACTGAAATAAAACCTGTATAAAATACTACTTGACTAACTCCTCAGTGAAGTAGAACTTGCCCATTGTTTGAATACAGAAGCTGATGCAACACAAAGAGAAATTTCAGCTCCTGGAACTCAGGATGTCCTGTCATTACATGTCGAAGAATGGTTGACAGAACAGGGACATGGATCCCTGGAGCCACTGTTGTGGGAAACTCCATGCTAGCTAAAGTAAGCAGGAATCAGGGGAGAAGGCCACAGAACAAAGAGCAAGTCATGCTGAATAGAACAGTCAACGGTGATCTGGTCCTTTAGCCTTGTGGTTTGCAACTATGACAAAATAAGTAGCTAGATAGAGAACAGAACGAGAGAACAGCAGCTGCAAGTATGAAGCAATGGGTAGCAAAATAGGGACAGAAAGATAGAATAACAGTAGACAAAGAAATTGCAAGCATTGCTAAAGAAACTGCAAGTAGGAGGAACATGCAAATTATGATCTATAAGCTGTAGCCAATTATGCCTTGTTGCTATGAATATATTATGTAAAAAGTATAAAAGATGTAATGCTGGGCAATAGCTGTCACACGCTTGTCCAAGATTTTGAACTGGTGGGACAACAGCTCAGTTCAGGTATTTGGCTTCTGACAGGGAAATGATAAACCAAAGTTAGTACCTGAACTCTTAACAGACATAAAAAAATTGGATTTTCATGGGAATTTCATCTGCCTCTGGAGAGCAGGGCTGTATTACATTACTGATACACAACACTGACTTTGTCTCACATTCCAGTGGAAGCTGCAGCTTCAGCCCTCATGCAGACTCCATCACTCTTAAATGAGGCTCAAGATATTTACTACTTTCTGACTTTGAGAAATTATTTTATAGCAGAATTACACCTGCTGATACACAAAGCCAAGCATAGTGACTGAAATATGAACTTTTTATAGACATGCTGTAACTCAAAAGCAGAGCGGCTCAGCAGAGTTCACTTAAACATATTTACTCACTAAAATAATTAAATATCTACCAAACAGAATGCTTCAATCACAGTAGTAAGCTTAATTTGTTTTTAACAACTAGCTTCATTTAAGGTCTACCTCTAACTTTGTAACAATTATTATTTCATTTTAACCTATTGGGACAAAAAATACCAACCTGCATTAGGGACAATCTGTCTCTTCTGAACAAGCCGTGCCTTTTAAGGTTTAATTCAAGGAGCTGCACTGCTAGAAATATGCACATTAACAGCTACTGATCCAATGCATGGGTATATCAGCATTGGTTAATAAATAATCAGCAATTCATTACAGATACAGGCAAAAGCCTTCTCATCTTACACTGTCTCCTGGGTTTCTGTTACACATTGAAGACAGTTAATGACCGTATTCAAAATCTCTGGAATCTTCCCTGATTGGTTGTGTCCACAGTAACAGCACTTCCTAGCAACTCAAGCCTCACTTAGAGTAGAAGCTGCTTTGGAAGATGCTCTGAACCTAAACCAGCTTGCGTTTGTCAGACCTTGTCACTTGTGATTTCTTGTATCAAGGGTAACAAGACCTGGGTGGAAAATGAAAGGTGCTCAGCCTGAAACTGCAGTGGAATCATGCTTTGGGTTCCTAAAGACTTCCAATCAATAGAACAACACATTTCAGTCAGAGGATTGAGCAATATTTGCCTCCATACAGCAGACAGGCAACAGGAAAATATGTTTTAAACTACCCATTAGTAGCAGACTCAAAGCGCATGCTAACTTAAGTGTTTTGAACTACAGAGGTATAAGGGGGTAGAAATAGGAAAACAGACAGTAGCAGTTGCACAGAAATTATTTTCCGGGGAGATGATCAGCACAAATATTAACTAAATCCCTGCAAAAGCATCCAGGTTACCTTCCCAGCTAGCCACCAACCTGTGATTCTCCTGCCAGAACCCACGCTGGTTTTGACACGGACATACAACTACGAAACAGACATGCGTGCTTTTCAGGCAATTCGGATTCCTTTTATTACAATTTTTTAACTGTTAGTATTTTCATATCTGGACATCTTGAAAAGAATTTTAGATTTACAACTTCAAAAGACACTTACAGAATTATGTAAGTCCTGATGACAGCTACTCTACTGCACTCTATAAAACTTGGTTGCCCCCCTTCCATGTCCCGCTCTACACAGCTCCAAACAAGTGAGTCTGAGACTGATGTTCACAGTCAAGCTCCAGGAAAGCTCAGTATATAGAAAAAGAATATGAGATAATTTGCATTCAACTATTTCAGGAATCAAGAAGAGCATACACAGAACTACACATTTTATCATTTTATTAGGAATAATTCCAAGTGGGTTATGAAGAAACTAATCCATTGAGTTTGATGAATTTTCCAAAATTTCCTTATGAAGATATGTTCACCAACAAACAGTAAAACTTCAGCAGAACTATTGTACACTGGGCAAAAATAGTCAGGCTGATACCAAAAAGCAACATGCAACATAAAAAAAAAGATACAATATAAAGGAAGACAATCTGCTGAATATTAAAAACAACCTCAACATGAGCTCTTCGCAACCAGCACAGAACTATTCTACCCATCAAATCCAATTCACACAAAGGCAAGTTGGGCTGACAGAACCCAAGGATTAATAAATGTTCCTCAGTGCAGTAGATCTGTATAGTGTTTTAGAGCATTTCCTTGGCTTGGAACAAGCAGTCTTAGGAAATCTTTTTGGCAAGGGAGAGAAATAAATACATACGGAATGCTACATTTTTAAATCAGCAGACTGTCTGAGGAATGAAACAGGGCATCAGTAAACTAAGAGTAGCAGGGAGAAAAAAAATTAAAACATTAATTTATTGGGGCTCAAAAGAGTATTCAAAACAGATCTTAAAGATGTCACAATAACTATATTCAGGCATTTATGCTAACAGGGGAATAAAATCAGAAGATACACTTTTTCCAAGTTAAGGAGATTTTTACCCAAGCACATTGCTACCTTTGCAACATGTAGCTCGGTAAACAATAATTGGCAACAAAATAAGTTGAAACGCTGTAATATCCTGCCCAAATATCAGTTCCAGATACTGTAATAACCAAGATGCAAACTAATTTTGTTGTAACAAGCCTAGACCACTTATATCAAACATGTCCCTGGTGAAAGAGTCATCCAGTCGGAATTAGCGTTTTGAGAGTTCATTTGACAGCCAGTCAAGTCCCTCATACAGACCAGTTCCTTGTGTAGCACAGGTAGCCTGGACATACCACTGTCAATGCAGAACACAAACAGAAATTCAATTTAAGTACTGACAAAATCCAAGCTAAGTTATGACAGTATGTGACACACAGATACACACTCTTCTTATAACAGTGTTAATGCTAAAATAGTGTTCTTTAAATAGTGATTTGTGCTGTAAGTAGAGTCAATATGGAACAGATGGTATTTTTAAAAGTTTTGAAAAGAACATATAGAGTGGATGATGTTCAGACATTATCCAGAACTCAAGTGTTGACCTACCAAATGGCACAATGCAGTTTAAGGCATCAAGAAACAAATACAAAACTAGCATTTGGTTTATATGCTGAAAACTATCTTCCTGTCTCTGAAAGACTGCTCTTCGGCAATCTAGTGCTTCAGAAGCTACCTTATTTCCTTCCATCTTTGCAGAGTGAGAATATAAAATGCATAATAAATACTGGGAAAACAGGAAAGCCTACCATATATTTGGACAAATGTTGGACAGCTGTATTTCCTCAGACTGGAGTATTTTTATGTTTTCATAAAATGCTGAGAAATGAAACACCTGTAACAGCTGTACACACTGCATTGCACTTCTAGATTCCTTATTCTGAATAAACACTACAAAGTTTAATTGCAGGTATGTGCATCTTTCTACAGAAAGGTGAAAACTTCCCTGCCCTTTAGGGGAAATGTATGTTTTTGATGTATAATAGAGGAAGACAAGAATTCAACAGTTGGAAAGTTCAGCACTTACAGTTCTGTTACGCAGAGACTGAAGACCTAGTTTATCTGTCATTTCACTGATTGCCATGGCATTTGGCAGATCCTGTTTGTTTGCAAACAGAAGCAGCACTGCATCTCGCAGCTCATCCTCCTGAAGCTAAGAGAGAAACAGGCATGCTACTAAATCACCTCAGTCAAGTACTTCACTTACTTTTACAAACACTAAAGGAATCTAAATACTGATTTAAGGGTTATAAACATTTCCATTCAATTAAGGAAGCAATCTTTCAAGAGTTTAAATTTATGGGCTCCTTTATTCTGAAATTCTCTAGCACTCATCTACTTTTCCAAAATACTTATCTGCTGCATTTTTTATTATGGTTTCATGAAGGAAAGGTTCTGACACATCAGTAGCTCAGCAGAGTTGAAGTTACAACTCCCAAAATTACCAGGTGACTACAACATGCAATGTATACACACCCTAAAACTTTAAAATCCTAAATCTCTTAGGGAAGCTGACAAACATCCAAAAGCATGATAAACTCAGTGTAACAAAGGTACTTCAGAAGATATCGACATTTACCATTTTCTGCAGCTCTTCTGCTGCTTCCTGGATTCTCTCTCTGTCATTGCTGTCTACCACAAAAATGAGGCCCTGTAGGAAGTTAAGCAGGTTTGAAAAACCAACGTGCAGTACTATTTTAACCCCCTCAAAATACTCATATTGAACATTGTGATTGTCTCCTCTCTGTCACTAAGAAAGTGACAGAACTTTCTATTTATGTAATGCAAGATGGGTGTCTCAATAACTACCTAAGTCTCAACTTCAAAATAACGCTGGAAAAAAAAAGCAGAAAAATTTCACAAGACAACCCTTCCCCCTCCCTTTTCACTCACTGTATGAAGATTCAAAAATGCTTCATCAGCTCGGATTTCACTGAAAAACACCACAACCTTAAAGTACTGTCTGAATTTGTTTAAAAAATTTGTACCAAACAATATTTCTAAAGGCATCTCTCTTATTCAAGTGACCTCCTGATTCATATTATTTACTCTTAACACTTCAGTCTGAAAAACTTACTTTTATCCCTCTCTTTAAGGAAAGAGAATTATCTTTTTGAAGTATTTAGTAACAGGAGTGTAACAAGGAACTGAAATTAAATATCTGTTCACAACAACATGGTGGTAGCTCCCTTTTGTCAACACAGACCTCTCTGTTTTTCTGCACCCATCACATGCATCATGTTACACACAAGTTTGATGGAAACAATTCTATATTCAACCCCCCCCCCCCCCAAATAAACCCACTCCAGAAGTTTTGAGATACTAATAAGAACTTACCTTACCATTTGTGAACCAAAGGAAAGAATCACATTATGTCACCAAAACTGACAGCAGTCACCACATCAATGTGAAGATGACGCATTTTAATCAATTGATGCCAAGATCTTTTAGCTTGCTAAATACACTGATTTAGCACAGTAAAATCTGCATATTTTAAGGTTGGTTATTAAAAAAGAGTATATAGTATATGTTATTCTTTAAATAACATGTTTTAAGTGTAAGCCAATGCCAGTTCAAACAAATCAAAGCATGGACACAGCAAAGCTGAAGTTTCTCACAACCAACCAGTTGCTCTGGCACATTACAGAGCACTGGTAGATCCCAAAGGACTTGATCCTTGCCAGGCTACACTCCCAACTAGGCTTGAAGCCTTCAGGGTAACAAACTAGCTTCAACTAGAGCGAGATCTGGACACCCTCAGAACTCGCAGGAAGTAGTACAGAGCCTTTCTGAAAGAAAGAAAACAACTTTCCATATATACCCTACAGAACACAAAGAGTCTTTACAAAACAGGTCTTTAACTATTGCCATCCGAGAACTCTTACCTGTGTGTTTTGGAAATAATGCCTCCAAAGAGGTCTAATTTTATCTTGACCACCAACATCCCAAACTGTGAAACAGATGTTTTTATATTCTACTGTCTCCACATTAAAACCTAAAAATGAAGGCGTTGAGTCATTAGAAATAGTTAATGCTAGTGCCAAAACATCATTCTAACCATGTTAAAGACAGATACTTCCTAAGTTAAACTTCTTCCAGGTACATATGAAACAGCTCATGAGAACTGAATTGGTAGGTCAGTAAGAAAATGGGGGCAAAACCAATCACTTAAATCCAAGTCCAAGTGGCTCAGCAAATCTTTGAGCCACCAACTGCAGGGCTCATGGTTTTTGAGCGAAGCACTGCTACTTAACTGGTTCCTGTACCCCTGAGCACCTGCTCTGGCCCCTGTCAGAGGACTCTGGTCTTGGTGAGACACAGTTATATTATAGCAGTGCCAGGCAGCCCATGTTTCTCTTCATTCTTATTCTACCAGCAAAGACAGCAAATCCCTGCACTCCCCAGAAGCCTTCCTCTTCAACACAAATTCAGAGCAACAATTAAGACAGAAGAACTGAGGATCTTACCAATAGTGGGGATTGTGGTGACAATTTCTCCTAGTTTCAGTTTGTAAAGGATGGTTGTCTTACCAGCAGCATCCAAACCAACTAAAAGAAATAGAAAAAGCAATTTAATTCATACCATTACCTACCAACTTCTCAATTCAAAACAGGCCATTTTACATGCAGAGTATTAGGGGGTTTTCTGAGAACATCTTTTTAAACACCCTTAACTCATTGTTGAGAAACTACTGAATGTTTTCCCTCTTCTTCTCTACCCAGCACAGAAAGAGAACAAGCTCGGGAAGACACTTCCACTCAAAACCTACAGGCTCACAAGTTTCTACTCATCTCCCTTAGTATTTGTGCTGCTAAATTAAGCTTTATCATTCACTTAGAAAGTTTCTTATGTGTAAACTAGGAAGATTTTAAAAGCCCAGCAACAATCTAAAAGCAGCACATCTCTAACCGATGACACATTTGCAGCTTCAAACACAAGCAGGGAAGGCCTCACTCGACCTTCAGCCCAGGCCAGTTCCTCTGGCACCTGGACCAACTGGAGCTGGCACAACCCATGGAAGACTCTCCCATGTTCCTCACTCCAGCCTCTCATTCCTTTGCTAAAACATTTCTGCAGCACTGACAAAACCACACCCATCAAGAGCCTCTCATCATCCCTCTGCCTGTTCCCCAAGGGTTATAACTTCTCCAGGGTATCACTTGTACCCACTGAGATCCACCAGGATTCTTCCATTAGGAGTCTCCACTGCTGATCTTTACAGAAGATCTTCTGCACTTAAATTTGCTCTTCTGATTCTACAACAAAACTAAAGGTTACTCTTTGTAAGCTATGTGGTAAATATGTGACCCTTAAAAGAATAAAATAAAATAAAATGAAGCCTTAAAAACATTTCTGAAGAGGTGTCTCCAACATTATAAACATATATATTGCATTTTTCTTTTTTTTTTTGTGCAACTGCTTATTGTTACACATTTCAAAACATGTAAGTGCAACTCAAAATAGAATTCTTCAGGTTAGAATTCAATACCCAGCACAGAAGCATCCACATAAATAGCAGGTACTAAACACTACAACAACAGTTTGAATAAAATGTCTATTTGTGAAACTTAAAACAGCAAAATTTTGCCCCCACAAAAATATGTCCCCACCCAAGAATTCATTAAATAATACTTTCAAAATAAATGAAATTTTATCCTTGTTTGATAAGGATAACAGACATTCTTAGGAGTTGATTTCCTACTTAGCAACTGCAATATATTAAGCTTTAAGTGGTTTGACTATTAATAATACAACTCTTTCCTCAGCAAAAAATGGAATTTAAAATTACCTACTTATTCAGAATGAAACCAAACTCTTGAAAACCTCCTCCCTCTCAAGACACAAAGTGCTGTTACAGCAAACTAATTAAAAAACCTATGTCTATTTGTCCTATATTCTAACAATGTGCAGAGGATTAAACATACAAATGCAGTTTCTTTGGTAATCTCACTGCATGTTAAAAAAAAAAAAAAGTTGTTCCAATTGTTAGAAAGAAAAGGAGGTGGGGTGGGAATCTGCCATCAAAACCAGAGCTCCTTGAGGGGTAATAAACTCCCCAAATACTCAAATTAAAATGTAATGGTCTGAAGTTTGCTATTGTCTGAGTGTTGGTCTATTGGGGCAACAGAGGTTTCACAAGAGGCTGCAAGGCATGAAACTTGTAAATGGCAGCATTTCCCCCACACCAATCAAGTGTCAGGTCACCTTAGAACTTGAAGCCAACCCCAAACCTCTCAAATATCTATCTATGCTGAAAACCAACATTTGGAATAGCACAATATCTTGACAGCCAACATGACTTTCACCCAGCTCAACCCCAAGTAAGCATTTGTAGGATGCCTGGATCTTGATAATAAAATATAATTCTTGCACATGAGACATGATCATTTTTCAGTAAATTAAGATGGTTTAGTGACCCACCAATTAAAGTTACCCCTACTCAAAACTCTTCTCTCACCCCTCCAGTTATCAGCAGGACAAACACTGACAAGATTTGTTCAAATTAACAATGCAAGAAAGATGGCATTGTCTACACAAAGGCTCTCAGTGCATTTGAGGTTTACACTCACGAGACAGATAAAGGAAAAAGCTGTTCTCATTTCAAGGAATGCACACAGGGTAAGGAGAGCATCTGAAGGCACGACTCAGAGTTAAGAAGTTGGAAACTGCTAAATTAAAAAATATTGCCCCAGTTCCCCACTCTGCCTTGAGCCAGGACCCCCCAACACCTCCGTGGTGCTGCAGAGGCCACAGGAGCTGTGCAAGAACCAAGCCCAGAGACTTGGCTTAAATCCACTCTGAGCCACAACCCTGATTAAGCTGCTGGACTTTGCACTGAGGCAGGCTGAGCTCTGGGCTCAGGGATACGTGTTTTCTTCCTCTGACTCCACACTTGAGACAGCAGCTCAACTGAGGGATTGAAATTTCTGCCAAGCACTGGGACCCTGTTTGCAAAAACTGCCTCTTTTGGCCAAACTACAAATGTTATGAAGGCTAAACAACGAAGTCATGAAAAGCATAGTCACCATTCATGTTTCTTACTCCAGTTTGCAATTTATCACGCTTTTTAGAACAAGACACTTCAGAGCACTAAATCACATTTAAACTTCTAAGCTGGTAGGAATTGTAACTATTGCCTTTAGTAGTCCAAGAATAAACACATTTACCTTTGCACTGGAACACTAAACATCAATCTGTGAGCTACTTCCACATCATAAACTTCACCAAGATTAAAACCTACATCTTAAATCCCCAGATAAAGATTTCCAAGTCTAATTTTTCCCTGATTCTACTGCCCGACTGACCATTGTCAAGACCAAGAAGCAAGAAAATACGTAGGGTCCAACAGTGAGCAGTTGTACTGCACAGCACCGAGATCACAGTAAAGGACAAACAGGAGGCACAGACTTGTACTTGCAGCCATTTATCTTTAAACTGAATCAAACATCCTCTTCCTCTTGCTGGAGAAAAAAACAGCTACAATGCCTTCAGGCGCTGTTAAAATCACTGTGGTTCTCAGCCCTTTACTCCTCTGTGTTTTATTCACAGCCTGGCAGTTGTATTTCTAAACTCCAAACTTCTGCTTCCCTTGTCCCTGGAATTATCATCCCTGACCTCATCACATCCCTCCTTCACCAACCTCCTGGTGCCTGAACATCCAACTGCCTCAAACCCCAGCACAGAACTGCAGGTAAACTACACAGAACTGGATAAAAACTCCTCCAGGAATCACAACCATTGAGCTGGTTTGGATCGGTAGGGACACAATTCCCAAAGAATCTGATGTGTTTGATAATCACCTTTGCAGTTATTCTGTCAGTTAACACTTCCCAGCTCACAGATCACTGCACTGGAAGGTGCACAACGAATCAGAAACATTATTTTTTTAAGCACAGGAATCCTTGAATGAAGAGTTTCACAGACAGGGTTAGGACTCAAGTGTCGACTCAATGCCCTGGTTGTCTCATGTGACTTAAAAGTAATTTTTTTTTTCCCATGCATTTCCTCAGAATATTAACTTAATATTTTAGAAAAACACTTAATTATAGATGTGCACTTTAAAAAAAACCCCCAAAGTTTCTGTAACAATATAACATCAGATGTCCATCTTTTATCATCAATGCAGTTTGAGGACATAAAAAATAGTGTTTGCTGCCGGCAATGGTCCCTGATGGGAAACACTGAAATTCTGCAGAATTCAGGAACACAAAGCCAGTTTTAAGAGCTAAATTAATTCTAATTTATCTTTGATTCTTCAGAAACAGAAGAAAGCTGTGAAAGGGAAGTTTGAATTACAAATTAATCATCTCTTCATTATCAACTCACTCACATAATATTTTTCCTCTAAGTACCTTACCCCATAAAGTCACCTCTCCATTGGTACAGTGCATGTAAACCTTGTAATGCCTTAAAAATCAAATTTTTTTAAAAAAATTAAAAAACCATTTGAACCAACTGCCAGAAAGTGCATCTCCCAAACTCAGCTCTAACCCAAATTTGACATGATTACCTCTCCATGAAGAAAGCTGATCAAAACAAGCTGTTTTGCTCTGTACACCGTGGCTTTCCTGTTTTCAGTGTTTTGCAGAATGCAGCCAATACCATGGGCACTGTCTCACCCCACAGCCAAGTCATCTGCAGACTTTATTTCATTCATGAGGAGTCACATGAAGAGTCTGGCTGCTACAGAGACACCCTAATCACCTCCTTGAGACCAACAGACCTACTAAGTTGTCTTGAAGACAAAAATTACTCAGGTTATTTGGCAATGGATGAGAGTTCTCTCAATTTCAAAGAGATAAGACACAATAAAAATTACTATGTGTGCAATAAAGAACCCTGTCATCACAAAATGGATGGAGAACAGGAAAAATTGTAAGCGAAAGCAGCTGCACTGCTGTGTGTGTGCTGTGCACACCCCGAGCACGGGGCTGTGCCAGGAAGGGGCACAGGCAGATCCCAACCCCAAAGGGGCCCTTCCTACAGTTCCTTGGGACGAGCTCCTTCAGCCAGCGGCCATGAACCAAATTCCATCGCTCTGGTAAAGGAATCTGAGAAAAACCGGGGAGTTAAGAACTGCTCGTACCTAAGGCTTGCAGGGGTGGGAAGGTGGGTGGAAGAGGGCAGGGAAGAGCCCGAGCAGAGGAGGAAATACAAAGGCAGCGAGTGCCGGCTCTGACCTTTTGAACCGTCATCTGAAAAGGAGAAGCGTCAGGAGCCACTGGCTCCGATCCTTACACAGGATGTGTCAAGGGAACGGATAATTCCAAAATAAACGGGCAATCCAAATAAAAAAATTACGGGGAGACAGTAAAATTAAGCAAGTACCGCAACAACAACCTAGAGGGTTTCATGGGTTTGTACACGAGCATTAACAGGCACAGATGCTTCACCGAAACGCCCTCTGGCAAGAGCCGGGACACGACCGCTCCGGCTCCCTCCCGCCGCCCAACATCGGCCATTTCCCGGCGGCTCTCGTGGCACAGCCCGGCCTTTGTCACCTCCGGGGCAGGGGGGCCCAGCCCGGCACACGGGCTCGGCTTTGTTCCGCGCGGGGCTCGGCCGGGGGGCACCGGGAGCCCCGCGGGGGGAAAGGCAAGCATCCCAAAAAACTGGTCGGGACCAGCGCGGTGTCCGCGCCCCGCACCGGGACGGGCCCATTCCCCGCCGCCATCGTGGCCTCCTCTCCGCCCTCCCTCTCCCCCCAACCCGCGGCCCGGGACCGGCGGTGTCCTCACCCATGAGGATGCGCATCTGCTTCTTGCCGAAGAGGCGCGAGAAGAGCGAGGAGATGGTGAGGCCCATGGCGGCTCCGGCGGCGCTGGGCGGCGGCGGGGGAGCGCTGAGGGAAGGCGGGCGGGAGGGAGCGCGGCCCAGCCGGTGTGCGCGCACGGATCCCTCCGCGCGAGGGGAGCCCGGCGGCGGCGGCGGGTGCTCTGTGACCGCGGACCTCGCTCGGTCTCTGCCACGTCACGCTCGCCGCGGCCGCCCCGGCTCCAACGCGGACACGGTCACGTCACGCTCGCCACATCCCCCGGCCGCGGCACCGCCCTCCGCCACACGGCCCCGGCGGCGCTGGGACTACGGCTCCCGGCAAGCGTCGCGCCGCTTCCGCGCCCCACGCGCGTTGGCCGCCGCCGCGGGGCACGACGGGGGATGTAGGCGAAGGCGGCCCTCCGGCTCGCGCGGCTTCCGGGGCACGCGGGGCACGCCGGGCGCGGTCAGGGCCCGCCCCGGCCGGGGGGCACGGGGCAGCGGCGGGGCCGGGGCGGGACGGACACGGACCCCCAGAGAGCCCCCAAATGCAGCCCAGCAGCGACAGAGACCCGTCACTGAAACAAAAACCCAAACTGAAGCCAACCGAAGGCAGCCCTGTGTCACAGAACGCTCCCTAGCCCTACAGTTACTGAGAATTACCACACAGCTCTGCCCCTCTGCTGTCACTATGCAGCCCCTCGTGTTCACAGGCCCGGCCCTGCAGCACCGAACAGCCCCGGACACCGGGAACGCAACCCCGAGCCGAGCCCTCAGGTCCTGACACGGGCCCTTGTGGCGGCAGAGGAGGAGCTGCCTTCAAGGCTGAAGGCACGGAGCTCCCCAGCCCGAGGAAGCATTGGTCCCACTCCACAACGATTTTCCAGGGAGTTACAGTCTGCCCCTGCTAATTAGAAGCAGTGTCAGGACATGAGAGTCAACATTTTTTTGAACAGAAGCTACTTATCCTCCATTAAGGAAAAACATCTTTAACGGTCCTTATCAAGACAGTCTTAACCCAGGTCAGCCTTAACTCAGTAGGCTGCTGAGTGAGCCAACTTAGGCTTTTCTTTTCTTAGAACCATAGAATGGTTTGGGTTGGAAGGGATCTTAAACATCATCTTGTTCCAACCCCCCTGCCCTGGGCAGGGACACCTCCCACTATCCCAGGTTGCTCAGAGCCTCATCCAGCCTGGCCTTGAACACTTCCAGGGATGGGGCAGCCACAGCTTCTCTTATGTGTCATGGTAAAAGTCTTATTGAAGTTCTAAAGTATTTTCTTCTGAACCAAAAATGTGGCGTTAAGTTGGAAAGTTACATTTTTATTAAATTCAAGTTGCAAATAAATCCATAACTTAATCTTATTATTGTCTAAGATGTTAATATTATCCTGATTAACTATTAAAACTACCAGGAAATTGGAATCTAGTTGAAGGTTTCCAATACTTACCTATTTTCTATTCTCAGGATTCAGTATTTACTTTTTTTTTGGCCAGAAAACTTAAGCTTCCCTGAACTTGGCTGAGGATAGTTACTTTCTAGGCTGGCCTATTCTTACTGTTCAGTTGTTTGAGTGCAATCTAACAAACTTAAACTTGCTTTAAAAGTGCTCATCAAAAATCAGTGTTTCAAGATTAATGTGAATGGCTACTCTTTATAATCGTACATAACTATTTACAAGATCCTTTGATGCACTGTCCTCTACTCAGATCATGGACGTTACCATTGTTAAAGGACTGACTTCAGTTTAACTGTATTTGACTGCACTTTAGCTCATGTTGTAGTTCTTGGCCTTACTTTTATGTGGTTCAACAAGAAATTGGAGAAGTCCCAGAGGTAATTATGCACATCCACTTCACGCTCCTGTTACAATACTGAGGTATCCAACTCCTGATGACTCACATGGGGCTGCTGATCTTTAGCATTTCTTTAGACAGCTGCTACCCTTCTTCTAGGGCCCTTTCTAATCATCCAGGTAATTCTGTGTATATACATAATTTTTCTTTTTCTTTTTTTTTTTAAGGGAGATGAAGAATGAGGCAAAGTTACCAAAACAAGTAGTTTTACACACCATCCTTTAGCTGCCAAGTGTCAGATGAAAGAGAGTAAGTACAAGCTTTCCTTATATTTTAAGCACATCGTGTTAAAAACAAAACAAAAACAAAAACCAGGGATGGGAAAATTCCAGTCACCAAGCTGGCATTGCTTTCTGAGCTGATGGAATTTCTCTGCTGCAACACTGATGCTGAAGCATCCCTAGTCAAAACATGCATGGTCAGTGTCAAAGGGAGACAGGACAAGAGCAGACTCTGCAATGAGGGAAGACTGTTCCTGATGGCCTTGAGTTGTAGCTGCAGGGTGAAGTCCTTCTGAACCCCCATTACTAAAAGCATTGCAAGTCACTGATGGAGACACCAAAAAACCCAGTACAACTTCCCTTTTTGCCTTTCTTTCGAACAAGGCACTAATTCTGTGTAAGTATCTAGTTGTTCAGGGATTTAAACTAATGCCAACTTCATTAAAGAAACCTGAATTGAGCAGCCCCCTTTCCATTACCACATCTCTCAAGGGCCTCTCAGATATGTACTGAGCACTGGATAAATTTGGCTTGGAAGCCAGTGCCTGCCGTTTGCATTCCTGAGGATCCTGCAGCTCCGTCAGATTTGCAACCATGATGCAGAATCAAATTACAACACCACGTATTTCTGGTCACCTCTGGGGTACAGCTTCATCAAGCAGCAGTCTCTGCAAGCAGAACAGCTTTGCTTACACAGAGCAGGGGGAAAACCAAACAAATCCAACACACCCATCATCTAAGACATATTAACTTCCAAAGAAACAACAGAAAAATTAAACTCTTTATTTTCCTTTAAAAAAAAATACGTATTTGCAGTCATGGGAGAGTTGTCATAGTTGTTACCAGTTTACAGAGTTCCAAGAAAGTACACAGTGCTCCAGGTTAAATATTTCAGATAATTTAGGGTATGAATGGCCACTTTATAACTTCTGGATTAGAAAGGTTATTCATCAGGGTGTGCAAAAAAAATTTGCAAGTTAGCAATTAATGCTGAAGTGGCATAGTTTAAGTAAGATAATAGATACACTGAACTTTTTGTCATGATTAATTGCATACAAAACATAACAGTATTAAAATACATTCTTTTCATAAAAATACCGTTGTGACACTTTATATCTAAATAAGACATTTTTAGAAAGATGATATGAAATGTTTTTTATACAAAAGCATATTCTTATAGCAGGATTATGTCATAAGTTGTAAAAAAATCTATCCAAGCACTTAAAAGCAGGGTGGGTTTTTTTACAACTGTGATCCACTTGTCATGTAAAAGCAGATGCTGTGTGTACACTATGGCATTATGTTTATTCTACTTGCAACTGGTCAAAGTACAGCACTGCATGTGGAGCAGCTGAGTTCTTATATCTCACTGAGACTTGTTCAAGAAGATAAACATTCTTGTTGTTTAATATCAAGAGGAAATTACTCTTTATGCATCTCTACTGTATGCACACACTGAGAATAATGTCATGCTACAACCTTTTCTTGCCACAGTCTGACCTGTCCAGAGGCTTTTCTCAGCTGAGGCCAACATCACCTCCTCAAACACCTGACTGGTGTAAGCCAAACCCGATAAAGTTAAAAATTGGAGATTATAGCAGTCAGTCTTGTTACAACTCAGCTACCTCTACTGAAACCACTAATTTTAAAATCCTTATTAGGTTTGTGTTTATTTCCTGCAATGAACACTGCATGCTTACATTTACACTAGTGATCCACTTGAAATCCTGGATGTCAGCAATTTAAAACCACAAATTAGTATGCAATTACTTTATTTAAGGCATTTAAGAGCACCCTAATTAACTAAAATTGAGTAGAAAATACTTCCCTTCAGGAAATTATTTTCAGCTGCCTTCTCTTCTTTAAAGATGCTAAATTAATATTGTTTTGGAAAGACTGTAAGAAAGAGAAAGGAAGAAAGTTAGGAACCTTTCTGATTATTTCAGTTGTTCCTGAAACAGTTGTGAAAGCAACGATTTATCAGTAAAATACCTCAACTATAAAGTATTCTGTCCAATCACATGTCAGTTTGAGTTATCACTAGATAAAAACTAAAAGAAAAAAAAGGAAACCACAATCAGATACTACAACAGGACAGTACAGGATCTATATTGCTTACCCCTGAGTTAACAGGATTGGGTACAGCAGCACCAATTGGAAAACATTCTGCAATGCCAGCACTGCACTGTGGTCCTACACTGTGGTACAGTTTTGTATGTCCACAGATAATTCTTTAAGAGCACTTATGTCAAACGTTATTAGACACAGAATCCCTTTAGTTGCATTGGTATTTAAGTGGAAAAAACAGTGAATATAGTATAGTGGTCTGTACTCCCAGTACAGTCCATTGTAGTGTTAATGTTCTGCTTAGAGCTATGTTCCAAACTTGGTAATGCACTGTCTTCTGTGAGACTTCTTGCCTTTTGGTTTTCTGCACCAGAAAAGCCCAGCAGAAATCATGTTGTGCCAGTTTTGAGCAAGATGTCCTGTAAGTCATCTGGAAGTGCCAGTATAATATCATTGATGTGTGTCTGCAGCTTTTTCAGTGTGTCACTTTTCACAGGAAGATGTTCTCTGTCAGCCTGCAGCTGCAAAGGTACCAGAAAACGTGAGTTCTACTAAAAAGGCATCTTTACCTTAAGACACATTAAAGTGATGTATTAGAAAATGAGGAAAACGAATTCCTCATTTAGACCACAGCAGGTTTTCTCAACAACCACACAACAGCACAAGCAACACTGTTTTGGCCAGAAAAATCCCAAATTTTCTTGGTTTTTGCATTTCAGACCAGTCACACAGTTCCAACTAGTTTTAAGAAAACAGAAATACAATGCTTCCAATGTGGCCAGGTGATGTTGGGAAGACAACTTACTTTTCAGGCATAGCTGAAATTAACTGTTATTGTTTTAAAACCTGAATGGCTGACTCCTTAAGATACCCAGATCATGAAGAATATTTTCATTTAAGTCCTCACGAAAACAACGATATAATGCTTTTATGTAGTTGTCATGTTCAATTCAGTTACTTACCAGTTTGTTTTTTAACTTTAGGACAAGATCCACCGTTTCTACTTCAGTGTGCTTCTGACTCCAGAAAACTAAGTTCTAAAATAATAAGAATTAAGCACTGAAATATTTATGGCAATATATGTATTTTTAGAATTAGTATTATTTACACCTACTGTTCAGAATAGGTTTTTTCCTTATTCCTATGCCATTTCCTAAACTCATTTTACTCCTGTACTGTCTTTACTGTGACTTGCAAAATCTGCTTTATTTGCATGTTTGCCCAGTACTTGCACACAAACACAATACAAATAAATTAAAGGGAAAAAAATCTTGCCCAACAGGCTTAGTTTCAAAAAGAGCATCTACAATGCAAAATGGAAGTGAATGATTACCAAATCAGATCTGCCAGCACTATGAAATATTAAAGTAGTCCAAGGCAGGGCATTAATGGAGATCACAGTCTAGTAAGATATAATCTATAACCATCAAGTGAATTTCATAATGGCAGGTCTCTTCCCCTACCCTTTACTATTCACCTATGAAAGACATTTGCTGATATAGACAAAGATGTTAACACTTCAAAAGAAAAAGCAGTAAAGAGCAGAATCAGCAATAAATTTGTGACACATTTCCTTTTCTTAGACAGAATTTAAGTCATATAATTGACCTGGTATTGCCCTGCAAGTTATTTGGGCTGCTCTAGCTGAACATTCTGTTTGAGTTTGCTACAATGTACTGTTTGGTAACTGACACAGCAAAATATAAAAACAAAAGGCTTTTCAAAAATAAGCAGAGCAATTTCTTTTGTTTGTTTTAGACCTGTGGCGTTGCCTTACTTTTTTGTTCTTCCTTTTCCCTCTCTAGCTGTACAATGTCTTCTCCTCTTGCAATTCCTTTCTTTATCTAATAACTTAAATTATACTGATAAACATTTCAGCTTCTTAATTAAAGAATGGATCTTTCAACAGAAGAACATTTATTTGGCATTTTGTTATATACCAACAAACAAATTTCACTTTTCAGCTTCCAATTAGTATAGATCAGTTTTAGGCTTATTTATCAACTATATCTAATTAGTTGTCAGTTTTCTGTGGTATTCACCTCGTTTACACCTTCAAAGCTACATACGATATCACAACTGAAAATGTCTTATCAAGCAAGATGCCAAGGATGAAGCTGAATGAAATAACATTATCAAATAAGAGAAAAAAAATCTTTTTTGGGGGGGAGGAGTGGAAGTATGTGTTCAATTTCAAAATATACAACAAAACACAAAAGTACTAGTGAGATGTTTTACAAATGATGACAGTTGTTGCAACAAATGAACTTCATTTCATATTGTTCTCTCTTGCTGTGTTAGTTCTAGCTTCTACTTGGTGAACAAAGTCATGTTTTGCTAGATCAGACTTGACTACACTGTCAACATTTTCATATTCAACCTATGGAAACATGAGTAAAACTGACTTGTTGAAGGATATATTTTTACTACAAGATGATAAATATAACCATAAGCCCACATTTTTCTAACCTCATTACAGAGTGCTTCTAAATGAAGGGCCTCCAACTTCTGTGTCATTTCTTTCTGTCGGCTCCTAAACCAACCGTCAAAGTTTGGTGACTTCAAAAAATGCCTGGTAAAACACCAAAGCAAAATATATTTTATATTTTATTTACAATTTTAATAACAGTTTTCTACATCATCAAAAGTAATGTAATTTTATTTGAGGTTGGAGAAAATATTAGAACCCTTTCTCTGTTTACTTTCAAAAAACCATAATATTCTGGAGATTAGCAGTTCCTTCTATTTCTTAAGGCAAGGATTGAGTAAAGAATGCAAAGAAAATGTGTCTGAAACAATAAAGACCAGGAAATTTTACGAAAAAAAAAAATCAAGGCTCAGTTTGAAATAGTCTTATTTTTATCTCTGTGTTTGATTGGAAGGAGGAATCAAGTTAGAACCAGAAATAAACTCACAATTAACTCTGGTTACAGAAATCATGTCATGGTAGCAACACCAACAGGTTACAGAGAAACAGATTTAAGTGACTAAAGTATATTAAGCACTATCAATTCCTACTAAAGCATACATTCAGAAACAAAGCCTCATTCAAATCAATCCCCATAAGTTTGCTCAGGAAAAGAGCCTTCATATCACAGATCTGTCTTCAGTTACATAATTTTTTATGCTGATGAAAGAAATCACCTGTAAAGTCCTATCCAGTCTCCTTTTAAACCTGAGGTGAGCTGTGGTCCTGCTTTTTCTAGTGTCTTCATGAAGTCATCTTGGCTAAACTGCCTCAGCTGTGGTGGACTCTATGGAAAGAAGAAAAAAATGAGCACACCAGGACTTGTCTCTAGTCACCAATTTCCAGCTGATTCAAATTATATTGCCTTACCTTCCACGGTGATATGCACTTCTGCAAAGGCATTAGGCTTGCCACATAGCGTTCCTGGGGAAAGGAAAAGGAAAGGTTGTTTGCATAACCAACATTAAAGATACACAGTCCACGTGTGCATTTACGCATTTTCTCTTCTGAGTATTGGTACAGGGTGGAGTTGTGCATATTCACCACATAAGAAGACAAGTGGAGCTTATCTAATATTGATTGTATTTCCCAACTCCAGAACTTATGCCAGCAAGGTTCACTAAGGACATGAGGGAAAGGACAGGAAGTAAATGTATATATGGAGTACCTTAATCCTGAACTTCTCTGAACTAGTAAACAATCTCTCTTTTCTTTGGCTACAATCTACAAGAACCTTCATATCATGGGTTATTCCAGACAGTAAATCCCACTTTGTATCAAGTGTTTGGAAGTGATTTTCAGAGTCTCTCACTCAAATATCAGAGGCAGAACTAACCCACAGAATGCAGTCTCAGCTATGGGGATCTCTGCTGTAAGGCCGGGCACAGGCACAGCCAGAGCCCCAT
Organism: Serilophus lunatus; assembly: GCA_013399895.1. Classification (NCBI taxonomy): domain Eukaryota; kingdom Metazoa; phylum Chordata; class Aves; order Passeriformes; family Eurylaimidae; genus Serilophus; species Serilophus lunatus. Next base: position 1,150,832 of record VXBA01001230.1, read on the forward strand.
GTCCAACCCACAGGGAGAGGGGCCACTGCTGAAGTACCAGCTGTGACAACAGGAGGCAGCTCTGCCTCACCAGCTCACAAAAGCACACCTGTACAAACCAATACACATTTACAAAGTATTTGTAAGCACATAGCCATACATTTTGATCTGTGAACATAATTAGCTTTGATTAACATTAAGGCAAACCTATATCTATCTTTTTAAGAAACAAAGGACACTTCTCCATGTACTTCTCCTGTTGCAGAGAATGTGAAAGGTACTTTCATCCTGTAAACTAAGATTTATTACAGAACACACATTCATTTTCTTGCTTGAAATGACAAGATGCAGGGAGGAAACCAGGGAAAGGTTTTAGATTCACAATACATGTCCATTCAGTCTCAAAAACACAGGAGAGAAAGATGAATTTTAAGGAAAAAGCTCCTCTAATCTTAAACACCCAAAGACAAACAAGTCTCTAGGGATGTCCCAGTTCTATCAGACTGAAACTGGACCTGATCATGCATGCTCTAAAATGATGAAACATTCAGGTCATGCACAAAACCTGTTCTGAGGGTACACAGTGCCCCACTGTCCTGCTCACTAATGAAGAGTTTGAGCAGAACTGGACCCAGTGTTGACCCCAGAGGTACCCTGCTAGTTACTGGACTTAGTCAGGGTAACCAAAAAAGCAATTCCATGTTACAAAACCCCATTAGTCTAAGAACTCACTAATGGAATAATGAAACTTTCTGTCAGCTCCAAAAAGTACCGCCGGAGTATCACACTCTGTGCTTCTGTAGGACGTTTCTGTTGAACTCCCTTAAAAAAAAAGAAAGAAAAATCACAGTCTGTCATTCCAAAATACGTAGGTAGTTGTGGTGCTTTTATTTTGTATGACTATTTGATCCAGTGTTTCTATATTCATTTGCCATAGCCCACACATAGCACCTCCTACCCTGAATCAGGAAAGGAAAGCAATAGCATCAAGTCCTTTTGTACAGATATTCATCTTTTCAATTGCTGATTTTTTATTTTCACACGAAGAAATTTAAAGAAAGAGAAGTTTCTGTAAACAACTGTTTGCAAATCAGTTAAAATTCAGAAGCTCTGATTCTTATACATGTGTGAGATTTTTAGACCAGAGGCAGGGCTGGCACAGGGTGGAAAACCCAAAAGAGGTGAACTGATCAATCCCTTCAATCCTCTAAATTATCAAGCTAACTTCTTGACTCCTACCATTCATATTGTTATAGAAGCTGCTAACAAGGCAGCAGCCCTTCTACAGCTGTACATCCACCTATTCAGTTATGAACTGGGGCAAAGGAATCAGAAGTCTCATGCTATCACACAAGGCACAGGCTGAAATGAAAACACTGTACAACAGTGCGCAAAATACACAAAGCATTTTCCACTAAGAATAACTGTTTAACAATCTCTTCATCTTTGTTCAAGTATGGCTTGTAAGAGGTATAAACACCTAAAGGAAAAAAGCAGCATATAGCCAAAGGAGAAACAGGGTATGCTTTTTAAAATTCAAGTACTGCAATTGAACTCTGAAGTTATTACCAGGCTTGGAGTCCAAAGTTTTTAGGTTCTTCAGTTTTTTCACTTTCACCTGCTTTGGAACTTCACCTGCCAAAACATATCAAGCACCTTACTTGAAATCTCCATTATTAGATGCTACAGTTGATGTGCTATACTTGGCACTGACTTTTAGAAAGGGTACTTTCATTTAGAAGACTACCTAATATTGTACAAAGCATTAGAAACATGGATAAAAATCCAAGAATCCAGAAACATCCAGCAAACAAACACACACACAAATAACAGCATATATAGACTTTTCACTTTATATAAGGGCTTCTTGTTGAAAATTACAAGAACAAAACAACCCCAAAAAGATGACATTCTGAATCCAAGCAGCCAAGTAAGCTTACTGATATACAACAGTGAGTGATTGTTTCATTAATTGCATATTTTTATTCCATCTTCCTTTGTTCCCCTTAACACAAATGCTCTGGGAAACAAATCTTTTGCATCTTGATCAAAACTAAAACCAAAAACTAAAAATTGCATATGAGAAATTAAATCATTGGCTATGGATTAAGTGTTGTAAAAAATGAATTTAAGTCTCCTTTGCCATAGGCCAAAGCAAAGGCTTTTGTTTTGTTTTTTTCAATTTATCCTTCTCCAGCTGGAGGACCCTAAATCCTGTTAATAGTCTTGCAGCCTCAGCAGAACCTTCCTCTTAAATCTATGAGGATGCTCAACTTCAGAAAATATAACAGTATAAATTGGCTACTGAAACTGCAGAGTGGGGAGAAAAGGAAAAAAATTCCAACAAAAAAATCATCATAAGCCCTCTCTTTGTCCCTAAAGAAATAAAATACTAATTTTTCAAGACAGATCAGAGAGATTTATCTCTACAACCTCCTGACCAAGCATTTCCCATAGCTGCTCCAAAACGTTAGAATTTCATACTTGAAACTGTATGTCAAATTTGAAGGCAACCTGTGTATGGCATAGAGATCTCAAGAGTCTCATTTCACCTGACAGATTTACAACAATGAGAATTTAGTTAGTATAATACTAAATTAATGGAACCAATTTACATGTTTGTAAATAAATAAGCACATAGATCCTGTTGCATGGGACTGTAGAAGACATTGGTACTTTACCTGGCAGTTTAATATCTCCAATCCGGATGATGTGGGGCCAGTGCTGAAGTGTTTTAGCAAAAAAGGGATTTGTCACCCCCAGAATGACAGATGGCCTAGAAAAATAAGGACAATGTTTAAAATGTGCCACCAAGAGCCTCTGTCTTAGTGAATACAAAAGGTCAACCTTAATTCTTAAGGTGAAATTATTTTCCTTTTGTATTTAAGAGTTATAGTTTAAGTTGCATGTAAGAGCACAGATGTTTTTCTAAGTTTTAAAGGTTTGGAAATTAAGAGGTATCATAAAGTCCAAACGATAGTGAAGTGTAAAGCTGACACCATCTGCTTAGAGTTGCCTAAATTCTGCTTATTTGCAATGGTGAGAGCAAGGCATTATCATATTGAGTATTGGCTTTCTGTGGTGTAGGTTTTTGTTTGTTTGGCTGTTGTTGTGGGTTTTTTTTAACTTCATGGTGTTTTACCTTATGTTCTTCTCATGCTCATGTCATAAGAATTCAAAAAAAAAAAAAGAGGCCTCAAAGAGCCCAAACAACAGGCATGCGCCTTCTCCTTGCTAATGGGTCAAGTCTAACTTAGACATTAAATATTTTTATGCCTATTTTGTGGGAACCAAAACACAAGTTTCACACACAATTAGTTTGGACCAATGGACATTCTTTTATGAACTGGAGCCTGAAAGATCAGGAGTTAAAGTCAAGTAAGGCCTCCTTTTATACACATAGAAATAGTAATTCTCCAGGTCAAGATAAACTAGTAGCAAGTAACAAGCAATCTTTTTTTAGTGCTACTGGTAATATAATAGTAAGACTTGGTAAGCTACTTGGGGGTCTCTTTTAGAAGCCTTAATTTATAATATTTATCAGAACCAATTCTGATTTTAAAGCACTTAAGTAATTTCTGAAAAGGCACAATAAGTCAAAACATCAAGATGCTCCTCTCTCAGTAAATGTAGTAAAATACACAGAATCTGCATTATCTGGACACTGCCCCTTCTTAGAGTCACTGCTTTAATACCTCTTTCCCATCTTTCCAAATTTTTGTTTTCCATAAGAAAGCCAGAGCAATTCCAGCTGTATTTCAAATGCTGACATATGGACTGACCAACCTTTCTATTTTGCTACAGAGGAGTGGATGCAATTTTGAAACGTAGGTTACTGTAGTTTAACCAAATTCTTCCTGGAATTATTTTTAGAAGCTAAATTACATACTGCATAACCATTCCCATGGAACACAATCTGAAACATATTGCCTTTGTTTATGTGTTTTTCCACTGCTCTATCTCTGGCAATATTTCTGTTTACAGGAAAAATACAGTAAAAAACCAAACAAAAAATCCAAAAAAACCTCTGCCTGTTCAGACATTAGAAGAAATTTATAAAAAGATCAGTGAATCTATCACGTGCACTTCATTCCCAAACCAAGCCACATTTCAGTAACCTAGACGAAGAAATACTGGATGTATACGCTCTCAATATAAGAGCAAGATTTAAAAAAATAAAGGGGAAATCATGTCCTTAAAGCAGCTTCAAACATCACTGGTTTTGGACATTCACACTCAGAAAATAATCCTAATTTCTCAATTATTTACAGTATTATTTTAACAAATTTAGTGAAGAAATATTTAATTTTTAAATTGTCTCAACTAGAACACCAGAACACCAACTGACTTAACTTTACCTAACAGCTGTAGGGATCTCGAATTCTCTGAGTCACTTAGTTTAAAAGTTGTTTAAAAATTAAAACAAGTACAGTGCAATTTCCAAAGGAGCTACTCTGGAGCTGGTGTTGCACAGACAAACTCTTACAGAGAAATGAAACTTTTGGTTTCATATTTGCAGTTTTACTTATTCTGTAGACAAATATCTCATGAAGCTCAGTTATAGTGTAATTCGAGCATTGTTTCACAACTTCTTGGTCCTGTCGAACTGGAGGAAAAAACCCCAGGTAATTACTGCACTCTGCTCCAAGATAAATCTCATAAAAAAGGAGTCTAAATGTAAATCTCTAATGACAGAAATTCAGAATAGTTGAACAGTATTTTAAAACAGATTTATGGTTACAAGTGACTTGGAGTAAATCCCAGGAGTTTGATTTACTTACGGAGCTTGTGTGCGAGTTGTATATTCTTTAAATTCACTGTCGTGTATGGTAAAGTATGGCCTGAAATCACTGCAGTACTTCAAAGGTGAAATACAGCTGCAAGGCAGAAAGAGGATAAGCTTGTTGTATGTACTGAGAGCAAACTTTCATCAAAGACAAAAGCAAATCTAAGATTTGTAATGCTTTGTTACACTCAGATCAAATGAAGGTCCACTCAGCTGGAATCTTACAACGAGTCATGTAGTTATTAGTTGGAAGCTTCACTGCATTTACCTAACAAGGGCCAACACAGTTTCTGAAGATTCTGATGGTGATGGTGCCATCACAACAAGTGGTTCTCCCAGCAGCACTAGCTCCCAAAGCATCTGAATGTGAAAGAACACTGGACAGAAACACCTAAAAACAGATTGAGGTATTTTAAGATACTTCAAATAATAACACACCTATTTCTTCCAGTTAAGAACTAGATGAAAATGAAGTTTGCAGTAGTATTTAATAGAAATTTGAAAAATATCAAGTCCTTCAGTAAAATGGAACATTTAATTAATGTGGTTATTTATTGCATTTTCAGCCTGCACACTGTCCTAACTGTGTTGTAGCCAACTTCACAGAATAAAGAATATTAAGAATAATACTGATAATTCTTGGATTGCAAGCCATGAGACACGTTAAGGAACTGTCATACATCTTTGATATGTGGGAGTTCATAGCTAGGAATCATCATCCAAGGTCCTACCTGAAAAGATCTACTTCATGAACAGTCGGCAAAGCCATGGAGATCTGAGCATCTGCCTAAAAGACATGGCAATGCTTGTTTTATAGTCATCAGAACACCTGGGTATTAAACGGTTTCCCTTAAATGCTTACAGACAGTGTATGGTATATACCCTAATTATTTACCATTACTGTACTAGTGTAGTATATACTACATTGTCTCCACAAGTAACTATTTTTATGTGCTAAAAGCAGTATTTCCCCCAAGACACACACACACTACTTATAGGCATGTGAGTTCCAGTGCAGAAAAGTTATAAAAGACTGAAGCTGTTTCAAAGACCAGTTACACAGCACATGAAGGCACAGAGAGATTTGTTTTATACCCATCTTCTATGGCTAAATATTTTTAATGCTATTTTTATCCTCAAAAAACCCACCAACATTAAAAGGATGTTCAAGTTAGTAATTCTGTCAGCCAGCTATCCTCTTCCAGGACCTGGATGTCCCTCCTTATTTGGGGTAACTGGGTTAGAATATCTTTCCTATGAAGAATCCAACTCTTTAATCCTCCATTCAAAGTTTCAAAGATAGTGGATTTCGTTATAATCAAATATATGATGATTTGCTACTAATCTTGTCTTAACAAGTTTAAAGTAAAAGAGTGAAACCAGATCTTGAGCTTTGTCTGGGGTTATAAACAATGTCAGTATCTAATCTCTACCTGGTGCATATTCTGTACTATTGGCGTTGTCCCGGGCTTGTCACGATATGTTGGGATCCGCAACTTGGAAAGAAAAAGAAACATTTATTTTCCCTTGTATTGAATTCAGCAGACACTTAAAATGCTGGCTTAGAAACAAGTTTTAACACTTAAAGAGGATATACTACAGTATGATGCTTATTTACTCTACAGAACTTCCACCTACAGAATTTCCAATTGCAAATTGAATACTAGATCATGAAAATAGTACTCCAGTTAAAAGGAAGACTATTGGCAACATGAGTCACAACTATTACTGTAATCTCAATAAAAATACCTTGAAATGTTGAAATAAGGTCATGAGATTTTAAAAAGATATAGAATTATATTTATAAAAAATCTCCTCCACCGTGGTGAGTGTGAGGCAGGATCCACATAGTCTGAACATAAGTAATTTTTCTGACCTCACAGTTTGCATCTCTAAGTCTCGAGTACTGGAAGCTGGTGTGCACAAATGGATGTAATTTAATCACAACAATTAAAACTACCCAAGCAACACAAAAAAAAACCAAGGACAATATCACTGGACAGTAATTATGGCCTTACTCAGTTCAGGAATGCAATTTCAGCTCTCAGATGAAGAATTATTGATGAGAAAAATGCAGGCAATACCCAAACAAGCCATATCTGACACTCTTCATCACCCAGCACCCAGAACATTGCTTTATTAAACTGTGTTTCCACAGGAGCTTCAGAAACTTCTTCCTTTTCCTATTGATGCACACAAATCTTGCCATAAATTTGAGAGTATCTGCTGAGAATATGCTTGTGGCTGTAACCTCTAACTCCATCAAATCCATTTAATGGCATTTCATATGAAGCACTATGCATCCCAGAGGCCCAGTCTTCAGCCACCATTTAAACTCTGCTGTTCCTCCCTATGCACTAGATACAACTCTTAATAGCTTTCTTCAGACATATTTCACTTTCACTGAAAATCATCAACAGCAAAAGAAATTTATTTCATGTGTGTGGGCCAAAAAAGATTTTTACTTGTCAACCTTCAAGGAAAAGAATGATTTTCATCAAAACACTTAATTTGCCTGACTGGAACTTAATTCTCAGTATTTTTGAAGTGCTGCTTTATGGTTGATTTGACAACCATATAATTAGTACTAAAGTCTCCCAGAATGCCAATTCCAGAGGGACAATATAGACAATGCAATTAGTATTTGTACTGAAACACTGCTTTCTAATATCTCCACAAATTAAATATTAACCTAAGCATGACAGAAGATCTTCCCCTCCTCCTCCCAGTCCAGACACCTAATCAAGAACTCCCAGACCTTCACTCTGAGCACAGCAAACATCTAATCCTGTTTGGAAGCTTGAGACACTGAAAGCAAGGTACAATACAACAGCACCTGTACAGTAAAAGGTGGGGAAACAGCCTCAGAGAAGAACAAGGACAGGAGTACTTACCTTCATTATAACACCCATAATAGGCAACTGCAGGACTTTCCCTGGAACTGGTGGTGGCCAACGATCAACATCACTACAAACTGAAAGAGAAAACCAGTTATCATTTGTAACAGTTTATATAAACTATAACCCACGATCAAAGTCACATTTGTGCACACTGCAATTTTCAATTGGTATAAATAGGCCACAGCGGTTCTATTATCTCCTGATCAGACTAAACAAGTTTTACTGCCTTTTAGACATTCCTTATGCATTATTACACATTAGAACTACAAAGTTTTTAATTTCAAGAAAACAGTATCCTCTGCTCTTTCATTTTTTTGTAGCAACAAGAACTTGCAGTTGGCTGAAGAAACGTTATATGAGAAACCATGAGAGTACATACTGGGAAACTTGGGAAAGCACACACCCATTTATGTACATTAGCTATGGCAGAACAGATGAACACAAGCAGTTAGGGAAAAGCTAGTTTCTAGCTTGGCTAGAAAGATTTTCACCATTAACTTGTAAATAATTTTGAATATAATTCCTAATTACACTAGTTTTTACAGAGCATATTTTGCTCATAATACAACCTGTCAAAAAAGCGGGTGATGAAAAAATGAAATTCCTTCATGGTTTCCACAAATTGCTGCTCAGTGAAAGCACAAACACATGAATGTTGTACAAACAACACAGCACTGCCAGGCAAAGAACAAATAACTTTTCCTTTTGGCCCTCTCTGGCTCTTACAGCTCTGCAGTAAGGCTGAGGCACCTGGTATCAGTGCTGCTCTGTTGCTTTTTCCATTTGGTCAAAAAACCAACAAATCACACACACACACACAAAAATCAACCCTCAAGCAAGAAGACATTTGTACAGGTGCTTAACAAAAGCTGTCAGACTGCCCAAAAGGACTCTGTCAGGAGTATGAACTGAGGGTTGGCACCAGCTACTTGTGCTCAGCAGCTGGTCCTGAAACACACCCAACCCTACATGTGCTTTAGGAGCTCCAACTCTCCCACGGAGGATCCAAAATTAGATTAGCTCTGTTCAATGATGTAGAAATCAAGCCAGTTGTTTAAAATTTCAACCCCTTGCCCTGCAAGATGACAAACCCACAAACTAGAGCATGACAGTGTTGTTTGTTATTTCTCTCAAAAAAATATGTGATTGTGTAAAAGCTTCTCCAGAACAACATCACAGGACCACTACCTGCTTCCAGGAAAGCTTCACTTTTTTCAAAATACTCTGGTGCTATTTGCTTAAGCATGGTGCGAAAGAGATGGACATAAGGCAGCTTGCTGATGAGGACCAGGGACTGGAATAAAGAGCAACAAAACAAAAACAGAGGTTCAAGTTAAAGCTTTCCCTCACTTCTATTGCAGTTCTACTGATTGCTCTTAGAGGGTGTCAAGTGTGACTTTTCTCACACATGCCAGCCAACCACCATTTGACTGCAGGCAGTTGCAAGCAAACAACTCCCAAAAGTGACCAACTTTGTGGTTTTAAACACACACACACAAAACTATCTGTTCTGACAGTGGAGCTGGAACACAGCATAGCTGATGTAAAACTAGATAAGTTTACTATAAATCAACAATTAATTTAGAGAGCAGGATACCTTTACTGGTCCTCTGAGGTCACTGAAAAATTAGTATTTTCCTAAAAGAATTGAAATTACCTTCTGGAAATAGCCCCTTTTTAATGATTTGTCACGAACTTGTCTGAAGTACACATAGCCATAGTAATATGCTGAATCTTTCTGCAAAAGAAAGGAAAGAATTCAATACCACCACCTGATATTCTCCTCCTGTCTGACACATTCTATACACAGTTTAAAAGCACATTTTCCCACAAGCTCCAAAGTTGATTAGATACAACAAACCAGTGAGATTGCTCTGAACACTGGCATTATTTTTTTCAGTCAACACTTCAAAGAGAAAACACTAGTGTGTGAAAGCAGCTGTGCTTTCTGGCTTTACTATTTTTGTATCTACACAAAAATAGAAATAACTTCCTGAGGAATAAATCAACATTTATCATTCTGCAAAGTAGCACTAAAAAGATTTTAGCAGTTAAAAACCTTAAACTCTTGATTTGAAAAGATAAAAACCTAATCTGTCAATGTATTAGTTTTAAGGAAGATTCTTAAAATACCAAGGAAGCAGACTCACACTTCAAAGATAAAACACCAGATTTGTCCTTCCCACCAACAAGAATTCAAGTGTTTGCCACATAAATACGCAAGTTTGGGAATCAGACTTGCACTAGGATAGCTAAAGGCTTCAACATTCCATATGGATATGATCAGCACAACCTTTTGGCCACTACCTCTTTTAGATAACTGCTCCATCTTTAAAAAATGAAGGGTGAAAGCAGAAAGAGACAGCTCAAGTTTGTTGGATTTTTTTTCTATTAAGTTCTGAAGTACTTCAGATTTCCACAACAGTAATGGTTTTTGCAATTTGATCTACAGGTTTCCAGTCAATAATGAAATAGATCTGGGCTTCAATTTAATTTCTCACAGTCCAAAGTCCATAAAAATAAAACTTAAAGAACAGTTAATGAAACTAATTATTATTATTATAATAACTTGTTACAACAAACATTTTCTGACTCCCAGGACATCCAGTTCAGAGACTCTGCTTTTCAAGCATTAAATTTAAAGGTGAAGACCCACAAATTAATATTATCCAAAAGAAATGAACTTCATTTTTTCTTATTCCCAACCTTTAAGTAAACTGGTAGATCTCTATCCAATTGGTCCAGAAAACAACATAATGAGACTTTCCTTCCAGGAGACCGTCGAAATCTAAAACAAAACTGTGTGTCCCCAATACAACCTACATGGGGAAGAGACAAACAGACAGTATTCTGAGTTTCAGCCTTCTTTAACATGAGGACTTGCTTACTGCTCAAGAGGTATCAGAGTTCTGTTTCATTTATCTTGCACCACTATTGTGACCATTAATATTTATATTTTTGTAAGTGAACAATTTGGCATTTTTGGCAACAATAAATATTCTGTCTGCAACTGCCTCCCAGTGACTGTCATGCCCTTAAAAAGCTCAGCTAATGGCTGTTTTTTTCCTACTGGTATTACCCATTTCATTGGTCTGCCTTTAGAGCTTCAATCCCCTTAAGCACATGTCATTTCTCTGCTGAATGGCTGCACTTCGACTTTTACACCAAACAGTTCATACATTAGTCACACCATAAGGGTGCATTGTGCTGCTCTCCTGTCAATCCATGTGCAGGTCTAGGACTCATCATTTTGAAAGGTGCAAAGGTAATTACTGAAAACCAGGTGATACTGAGTACAACTTCCCAGTAATACTCCCAAAGGAGAGAAGTTTCCCTTAATTTCTATCAAAATTAATTTCTTCAGGAAAATGTAAAAAAGTACATTGGTTATTTGCAGTCTGAAAATAAAATTGGGCTAAGTTTGCATCATTTATCAACAAAGCTTTTTTCCAGGAGGATCATAGGACCTGCACTATCAGAACTTGTACCACTGATACTTGGGTGGTTGTGTTCTCTCCATTGCAAATGGAGAAGTTGCAAAAAATCTTTACTTCAGGTAGAATCTGTGTAAGCTGAAGAAAGTGTTCATGGGAATAGTGGCAAGGGAAGTGCTAGAACCTAAAGGACATACAGGTGCATTACTCTTTCTAGCAAGGGTCTTTGAAGAGAATACAATGGTAATTAACACAATCAACTGAAAGGCCAGCCTGTGGCAGGCAGACCATCCTCACTGTAACAATGGAAGTGTTCGTGCAAATCACCACAAAAAAATCAGTATGTTATTCAACTTACAGCTACTGTTATAGCACCAAGTTTCCATTTTCCTTCCTGGCAAAGGACATTTGCTTCTCCATGTTGAATCTAACCTCTTCACTGCTGCTCTGCTCTTATGTTTGGGACATAATTTGCCAAGACCTCCAGGAGAACAACCCATGATAACACCACTGACCATCTGAGTTCCTCTCAGCTGTCCTGTCTTACACCAGCCAGTGCAAACTGACCGAAGAGCAAAGGCAGAGCTCCAATCTCCAGGTGACTCTTTGTCAGACATAAAAGCTCAATGTCATTCTGTAACAGCCACCACAGAGAGCCCAGACCCTCAGTCAGTCACTGCCTGTGCACATGAACACTGACATGTTCAGAGCACCCAGGTCTGAGGCTTAGAGCCTTAAATGGGCCAAGACAAAACCACAAGTAGCAAAACATTCCAAAAAAGAATTCAAACAGGTAACAAAAGTGACTGCTCAGCAATATGGATTGAGTGCAAGAAAAAACACGGCACATGCCAATAACACAGCACTAAGTATTTGCTTCAAGTTCCCTTCATCCAAAGCAAAGAAAAAAAATAAAATCAAGCCACAAACTACTACACAAACCTATACACAGAAGACTTAAAAGTAAATTACCCTTAATCATTAATATGTTGAAATTCAGAATATGATGCCCCCTTATTTAGCAAGCTTTTCCAGAAAGGATTGGTAAATGTCTATTCTTATTCTTCAGCTATCCATGCAGCAAAGGCATAAGCATTATTTTAAAGTTAACTGTACAAGGAAATTTAGCCTAAAAAACTTTTATGATCTAGTAACTGATTAAATCCATTCCCCTCCCCAGTTCATAGCCACACGTACTGCAGTAATATTTCTTTGTCGTTGTAAAAGAAAAAATTTGGATCTATCTTTTGAGCCATGAAAACCAATGAAAGACTGACCTCAAACTTAGCTGCAAGCTAATAACTTCCTTCACTGCTACATTACCAAAATCTTTTCTTTTTATGGAAAATGAAAAATGAAAAAATAAATCCTAACAGATGGACAGACTTTCAGCTCATTAGTGGAAGGCAGGTTTCAGTCCACCAAGAATGATCAAGAACCTACAGTTCTTAACAGGGACACCAGAAAAAGCAGAAGTGGGATTTTTTCCAGCCAAAGTAAACCCTCCTTATATATACCTACTCTGCCTAAAACAACTTTACTAGGCTCTTATCTGTTAATTCAGCTTCTCACTCAATAACAGATCAAAGCTCTGCCTCTGTTTACATACAGAATAGCAAGAACAGAGAAAATATCTTAATTTTAATTACATCAAGACAAAGGAGAATTAGCATAGATATTTTATAAAATTACATAAGAGAGAGCTCGCACACATTGGCAGCACAAATCTGCATCACTCCATGTGATAAGAGAGCTCCAGAGCACCCAAAAGCACAGAGTAAGAGCAGTTACAGGCACAGGGCTCTTACTGCATGTTTCGACTTTGGTATAGAAATAACCATGAAAAGAAGTGTCTGTACTTCTGCCACATCTTTTTGCAGGTGGTCCAACCCGTCAGAGGCCCCCCTCTTCTCTTTGGCAGCAGAAGTTTATAGATTAAATAACTCAGCAAGCAGGACCACACACAGCAAGAGAAGCAGCAAGAAGGTAGAAGACAACTGTTCTTTCTAAACACAGAATTAACAAGGTCGGAAAAGAATGTAAAAATCATCACGTCCAACCTTTTACCCAACTTAACAACCTATCCAACACCAACCCATCATCTAAACCATCTAAACCATGTCACTAAGTTCATCATCCAAGCTTTCCTTAAACACATCCAGGGACAGTGACTCCACCACCTCCCTGGGCAGCCCATTCCAGTGGGAAATCACTCTCTCTGTGAAAAAGTTTCTCCTGATATCCAACCCAAATGCTTTTGAATGTGAAAGTCATTTTCACTGTTATGAACTTAGAAAATACACATTTACTCCTTTATGAGGAAAGGGTTTCATATCCTTCCATTTGCTTTATTCAGTCCTTCTAACTCTGTTCCTACTCTCCTCTCTACAGTGATATTATTTGATAAAGAGTGAGATTAAGGTGATCATACTTGACTTGCCAAGTGTTTTGAAACATCTGCAATTGTGTCACCTGGAAGGTCTTACACACTGACATCCCTGATATTTCACTTACATAAAACGAGGAGCAATCCTCAGACCTTACTGCAATGCAGACAGTGATACATTCCACCTTAGCTGCAACATTTCTGTATTGCAATATTAATTAAGATACACGAAGAAGTATCTGATTTAAAGCCCAGATTACATACTGCCAAATTCTATCTTTTTTAGCACAGCTTAGTCCAACAACAGATGACTACAGTGTGAAGGAAGCACTTACCCGAATTAGAATCTGGAAAAGACAAATAGCAAATATTGGTTTTCTAAAGGGTGGGGAAAAGAAAAGAGAGCTGTTATATTTCCTGAAATTACTAAACTAAAACCAAATTTTATACCTATACAGCAACCATGACTTACCTCTTTATCTGTGAGTTTGGAATGCGGAGGATATATTACCTACAGGGAAAAAAAAAAAAAAGTATCATTTTAATTGAAAATAAACTAGGTATAAGCAGGAAGCTTCTACTGAATATTCTTGCAATAATTCGCAAATACCTGCCTGGTCTTAGGACATTTTTAATTGTAAGCTATTAATATAATGTCTCTGTTCTTAATTTTAGATGCTTTTAAGCTTAATTGATCACCTATCTTTACAAGGCATTTTGGATGCCACTTAGAGACCATCAGACACACTTAAACATTCAGAGTACTTCAGAGTTTTGGTGCAAGAGGTCTCAAAGGACAGCAAGATTACATCTTACAGATTTGTACATGCAAAACGCACTAGATGATTCCATAGAAAGCAAACACACATTATTGTCTGAAATTTGTTGCAATGGAAAGTTAGGTTGGAGTATTCAAAATTCAATTAAAAAAACACCCTCTATATTAATTCTAACTATTGGATGATAAACAATGGCTGCAAATGACAGCTGAAAACTCTGCAATGTCAAGGAATGCACTCAAAGCCATGACTTCTGTACTTACATAAAAAAAAATCATGTAAGTTTTTACAACAAATCAAAACCAGAAATGATGTAACACAATACAATATACAGAAGCACCACCATTTCAAAACAAAACGGATGTACAAAGTCAGTGATTATGCAAGTGAGAAAAGAACATACAGAAAAGAGGACAAAACCTGAAATACTTAAGATTTCACCCAAAAAGTTCCTCAAAAAAAACCCCCAACTACCCCAACACTTCTAAAATGGGTGGTTAGCAAATGGAAGCAAATGCAATTTAACATAAATTCAAAGATTATGTTTCAAAACCAGTTTCAGGTCTTCCAAAGATGGGAACTAGTCCAAGAGCTCAATGCAGCAACAAAAGCTCAGTGCTGGGTCATCACATTACCACTCTGCTACCACCCAGATACCTCATTTAATCTTGTTCTACAAAATGTAAGTAAATTTCTCTCCTGATAATGTACCACTATTCCAGTCCATAGAAAACACCCACTGGCTGGTTTCTGACTAAGCAGGTTTCTGTTCCCTGGCCATAAAATCTCCAGTTGATTTCTTTTCCCCCCTCAGACTCCAGCCACAAGACCTTATCTGTGCAACTAACAGTGAAAGCAAACACCTGAGTGGAACACCTGCTCTCTACATGTAGCAAACCTATCATTATCTTTTTTCCACCTCTTCATCTTTTCCTTTGCTATCTTATGCCAACCAGAACACCAAATGTAACTCATTCATCAGCTGAAGATGCTGAAATGATCCACACCTAGTCAGAAGACTGGCATATAGACCAGACTTGAACTCATATTCCTTTTCCTCACCAGCTGGTGTATCTTCCCAGAATTCGAATTTAAACCAAAAGCTACATACTGAAAAAAATAATTAGGCCTTAGTTATACAGACATTTTAAGTTTCATGCCATGCACCCAATCAATTAAACGAATGGGACTGTTAATAGAAGTGTCTGCAGCCAGGACAGAGCCCGTGCCTCCCTCAGCCTGAGCACATCAATCTGCCCAAGGCACAGCTTATGCAGAAACACTCGTCTGCGTTGCTAACACTGCCCTGTAACATCGAGGAAACAGAGCTTGGATAATTAGCACACTGTGCTGGGTCTTACTTGCATTTCTCCCGCGGCCAACAACGTGTATCAGTTATTTTACATATTCCAGTAGCTGGCTTGGTTGTATTTTAGGCCACTCTGCCATGCATTGATGCTAATGGCCCTTCAAGAGAAGAAAGATAAAAGAAAGAAAAAGACACTTTCCCTGCACACCAAGACTTTGCTGTGAAATCACATGGTGATTGGGGTGTAACAGGATGTGAAACCCATCTGAACAACAATTCTTCTTTCTCTTTTGTTTATCCCTGTGGGCTCCCTGTGCATTCCCAAAGCTGTCCCAGCCTGTGCTCCCTGTGCATTCCCAAAGCGGTGCCACAGCTGTCACTGCCTGTTGCTCAGAGGGCACAGCTGGGAGTCACCGCCACGGCCCCGCATGCAGTTGCTGTTAAGGAAAACGGTTCCAGCGTGTGCGGAGCTGTGCCCGCTGCTCGGCCGTCCGCAGAACGCGGGCCCTTGGCAAAACCATTCGCGTTCCCTTTACTACCGCACTCCTTAAAAATCCCCAGCACGCAGCCGCCACGGAAATCAGCGCTGTCCGCACGGACAGAAAGGCGAGGAGGTACCGGACGCCAATCCCGGCACGGGATGAAAACCATCCCCAGGTCCCGCCGAGCGGGCACCCAGCGCCGGGACAGCCCCGAACGGAACGGGACCGGCCCGGGACAGCGGGGCCGGCTGAGCCGGAGGGGCGCTCCCTCCTCCGCAGCTCCGCACAATCACGTTTCCCTCGGGCTTCCCCCGCCTCTGTGCAACCCGGAGCCAGAGGAAGCGCCCGATTCCG
>VXBA01001230.1:1174632-1211352 GCA_013399895.1 Serilophus lunatus
CCGCCCGCCCGCCCGGCAGAGCCGCCGCCGAGGGACGGACCGGAGCCACCGCCGGGGAGCGACCTGTCAGCGCGGCTCGCAGGCCGGCCCCGAGGAGCCTTCCCACGCGGCGGTTTGTCCCCGGGAGGAGCGGAGTTGGGNATGCCTTATCAAGTTCCTTATCTGAGCGGCTGCCGGGAGCCGTAGACCAGTTCAGCTTTATCTGGTGTAGGGCAGGAAGGCGGTGTAGCTCTCGCACTTCATCCTACATCGAGGACCACCTATTCTGTTGTGGTTTAATTCACGAAGATGGTGAAATGCGGATTGCTGCGTGAAGCAACCAGATCCCTGTTGTGGAGTGAGGGCTTCGTGTTCACCTTCCAGCTCCTGCTCTGTGCCCTGTGAGGGAGGACGCTGATCTTTCCCTTTCATCCCCCTTCCCGAAACCTTTCCTTGCTTCCATGTTGCATTGGTCAGACTTTTGGTCAGTGTTGTTTACGGAAGGGGAGGGGAAAGAAGGCAGTTGAGGTTACAAACAAAAGTACTTGTATGACTCATCTACTTGGATTTAAGATATTATATCCTTCTATCAAGGGGCCTTTGCTTCTCTCTGAAGGAATCAGATGCTTGTTACTATTCTTCCAGAGGAGGATGGATTGAAAGTTGTACGTTTTAGACTTTTTTTGGGCCACTGTTGATATTATTAAAGGCATAATGGGGCTTTTTCACTGGATTACTGCCAGGATTAGTTTACACACTGAAACAATGAGTTTTTAGGCCTCTCACACGATAACAGTTGTCCCGCTTTGACATAAAGTCGCCGCGGAGGCGCGTTGAGAACTGTGGAGGACAGTCTGCATCAGAAGAGGCTTCTCTTCATCTCTGGTTGGTGTGGCAACCACAATCTGTCCTCGATGCCTTCAGCCTTGGCCATCTTCACCTGCCGCCCCAACTCCCATCCGTTTCAGGAGCGCCATGTGTACCTGGACGAGCCCGTCAAGATCGGCCGCTCCGTGGCTCGCTGCCGGCCAGCCCAGAACAACGCCACCTTCGACTGCAAGGTGCTCTCCAGGAATCATGCCCTGGTCTGGTTTGATCACAAGACAGGCAAGGTAAGGTGTTTTCTTCGTTTAAAAATGCCCTTTGTGCTTCTAGCGGTTCCCCACGGGCCGTCTGTCATAAACGTGGCTGGAAGGAGTAGGAGTGGGGTTAAAATGGGTGATTTTCAGGTAAGTTGGTGATTTCTTACCAAGCAGAAACTTTTAAGTGTTGTTTGTAAGTGGATTAACAATTGGAAATGGTGATAAGAACTGAAAAACTTGCATGGGTATTATTCATTGCTGGAAGTAGGTGGTTTTCAGGTGAGTCATGCAAATGGGAAGGCTCAGGCTTGTATCAATATAGTGGTGGAATAGTAGCTGTTCAGATGTTGAGAAATTACTGTTTTATCTGAGCATGTAAATAAATCTTATGAGGAGTATCAGAAAATGTATTTAAAAAGTACTGTATTTGGCACTTTTCTTACTGGTCCTTTTGAGGTTTTATAGAGTATTTTGTTTGGGTCTGGTAGAAGTTTTTTTACCGGCAGCAGGAGTGTAACAAATGGCATAGGAGAGAGATTCTCACTGATAGTGAAAATGGTTTTAAACTATATCCTGTGTTGCCTTAACTGTTCCTCTCAAAAGGCTGGTGATCTTAAGTGAAACTGAGGGGTTCTGTAGTGCGTGTTTTGTCCACTAGGGATTGAACTGGGACAAGTAAAGTTGTTTTACTTAATGACTGTCAAGTTAATTTTGAATATCCAGCAAGAAATGAACAAAATGCAGACCTCAGTTCCTCAGCACTGTGTTTTTTCCCAATGTATTGTTGTTACACCCTAGAACTGCATGTGCTCTAAATCAGGTGGTTTTATCTTCTCACCGTGCCCTTCTATGCAATGTGGTTGGTGTAGCTGTGGATTTTAGAATAATATGGTTTGTAATTAATGCAGGTTCTTTAGTAGTATGACACAGCATGAGGAGCAGTACAACGCAGTCCAAGTTCTTAAACCTTTCATTGTTAACTCTCCCATGTTATGCAATACTTGGGCATGATGGGACAAGACAAACATTTAGTTTCTCAAGGCTGGGTTGTGGCCTGTGGCTTTCAAGTTACCTGCAGGTAATTGTGCAAACTGCTATCTCTGTCAAGTGTTTCATTCAGCATATTGCTTTGGCTCTGGCGTGTGTGTGATGTGCATTCCTGGGCTCTTGAGAGCTTGGGTGCTTGAAATACTTTCAGTCCAAGCTTAGTTTTTAATCTTTCGTGTTTGAGTCAACAAAGCAAAAGGCTCCAATTTAATGTACTGTCTTTAAAATTAGAACATAATTGTGCATATAGCTTTTTATCAGCGTTTTTGGTGACTTAACAGAGATTACAAGACCCCTCTGTGTTCTGTTGTGGTTACAAATAGTCCAGCCATACTGAACATGCTTAATTTGACAAAGTGTTGTGTGCCTGCTAACTATTAGGTGAGCTTCAAAGGCTGTCAGCTTTGGATTTTTTGTTTATTTTTAAATTTCAGTTAGCTTTGGCTCTTTTAATTTAGGTAAAACATTTCATATGCTTATTCATCTTCCCTGCCTGTTCTAAAACAGCAGCCGGGTTGTAGTGAGAGGATGATATGTTACAGTTGTTGAGATTCCATATGAAGATTTGGTGGGGGTCTAGTGAAGGTTGCCCTGATGGGATCTGTAGGCATAGTGGCCAACTGAAGAGGGGGTTTGGGATCCATTCCTCTAAGTGTTGCAGGTTGAATGTGGTGGTGCTATAAAAGGTTTCAAGCATTGGTACAGCAATGTGGAGAATTTCAGATTCTGTGTATGTCTCTTGCCAGTGTGGTCTGGTTTTTCATGTGGTAGAGTATCTGAATGATAAATCAGGAGATTTTTGGAGGAGAGGGGGAAAAATGCATTATTAGAGCTAGTGGATACCAAATGCTGTTTTGAAATGGCAGGTAAGAAGATATTGGTAAATACAGGCTTGATCTTGAATCCCAAGAAGCACTTTAAAGAATACTGTGGTGTTTTCAAACTACAAACAAACCCATAAAACTATGCCAGAATATTTGCATGCGGGAAGGTATATCATCGTTGTTTACAGAGCTGCTAATAAGCACATCTCATTTAGGAAACTGTCATTATCCTATCAATGACCTAAATTTAAACCTGCACAAATGGTCTTTGTCACGGTATTTGTAAACATTTTTGAGAAGCATATATAGGATGTTTATCAATTCTGGGCCGTTTTGAAATATGAAAGACCTTGAAATACTAATTTAGTAGTAGAGAGAAACCCTCAAATAATTCAGAATGGTTCATGAATGATCTGGGGCTGCAATTTCCTAGGTTGTGAACTTTGGCAATACCAGTTTCTGGGATTCCCAGTCACTCAGTCCAGTCTCTCCAGGGCCTTTTAGTTCTACTCTAATTATTAGTCTTTTTTTTTCCTTGAGGGTTTGGATTTTTGTTTCGGTTTAGCGAATCCTTTGAGTAATGTTGTTTCCTACATGGTCTGTAAACAATGTTACCAGTATAATCTGTCAAGAGGGGTAGAACCCAAAGAGAGGGAACATCAATAAGCAGTGGCAAGGAAACGAGTCCACAGGCCTTTTTCTGAGGCAGAGATAGGCATAAGTTGAAGTGTGGCAGATAAGGAGACCAACTTGAAGATGATACATTGCCTACAGTTGAAAGATGTGAGTGTTTACTTTGTTTAAAGAGACTTTAATTATGCATGGAAAAAGTTATGTGCCCACGGAGATAATGTCTATGTAACACCAGCATTATTAAGGATGAAAGTGGGATGGGTTTTCAAGATAACCAGTAAATAGCAATTAAAGGCAGATACTTAAAGTTGGATTTGCTATTTAAAATATTTTTAGCATAATATGTAAGCTTAAATGTGTGTAAGATGAAGGTAGAAGGAGATGGTGGTGGGTTGATCTGTACCTGGGCTTTTTGTGTGCTTTTCTGTGTTTGTAGACAGCCAGTGCAATCCCTCTTCTTGCCTGTGTTTGTAGGTAGAGTGTAATAAGCTCTTAAGGATTTTTCATACAGTGATGACATTAGAAGATTATGCCTTGAATTAATTTTTTTTTTAGTAATTCCAAGTTAATGAATCTGGATTTTTTTAGAGATGCCTGAAAAAGTGAGTCACTAGATATGTAGGAAGTAGATGTGCTGAGCATGGAGTGTTCCAAAAAGTGTGAATCAAAGCAAAAGGAAAAGTGGGCTATAGAGTTCAGATGTAAATGTTTGTTCATCTTATAGCACTGCATATGGGAAGAAACTTCCAAGTTGCTTAACTGAAATAGTCTTCAAGTTGTTTTTTTTCAGTTCTGTTTTCATTTTTAAAAATAAGCAAGTGGAAAACCCTTGAGAATTTGTATATGACTTCTCCCAGGCTGAAATGCTTTTGACAGATGTGGTGGAAGCTTTTAGTAGAAACCTGAAGCTTCCAACAGATATCCAGGCTCTCAAAAGCTGCAATTATTCAATTGTTGTGAGTTGCTATTTTAAGTACCTTTTAGAGGGAATTTACTGCCACAGTTACCAAAGGTTCTGTGAAACTGTGAAAAATATTTCCTTGCATCAAAAGGACTCCAACTAACTGGTCATTTTTAATAACTGAAAAAAAATGTGTAGGCACAGGTTTGTGTGTTAATGGTAGCCAATGCTACTGTTTTCATTTAACTCTTAAGTGGTTGTGGACTGAATGGAGCACTTTCACTGCATCTTGGTGACAGAAATGCTAACTACTATAGTGAGAGCCATAGCCCATGTAGTAGTAAGTGAAATTTATTAAATAAAAATCTATTTAAAAAAAAATAAATTAAATACATTAATAATTTAAAAATTTAAAAATTATTTATTAAATATGTGAGATAAAAACGTTGCAGAATATTTCCTGCAGGTAGCACCTTCTTTAAAGAAAACAAACACAAACAAACCCTCTGCCCCCTCAGAAAACCCAACTAAAAAACCCCAAACCCCAACTAACCAAACCCAAACAACCAAACCAAAAACCAACACCTCTAAACAACCACCCCCATGGTACAGACAGGGAATTACAGACTAACTTGCTTTGAGTCCCTGGGAAAATCATAGAACAAGTTTTGGAACACTTTTCTGGGCATATGAACAAGTTCATTTGGTAGCGGTCAGTGTGGATTTGACAGGGGCAGATCATGTCTGAGGAGTCCAGTGGCATTGTGTGATATAATGACTGGTTCTGTGGGCAGGGGAGAGCAGTGCCTGCTCTTTAGCTCTTTGCCTTGCCTTTAGCAGGGCTTTTGACTGCTCCTCACAAAGGCCCGAGTTTGGGCACTGCAGTCTGGATGTACAAACGACCTGAGGAGTGAAACAACTGGTTTGGGATGGAGCTGAGCTAGTGGTTAGTGGGTGGTGCTCTGTGGGATGGTACAGGGTCAGTGTTGTGAGCTGTCCTGTCCAACATTATCATCAGTGACCTGAAGGACACAGTGAAGTTTAGTCCTGTTGGAGGACAACGTCAAATCTGTGTTGGTGTGATGGGGAAGGAGCTGATCAAAGGCACGGCTATTGTTCAGGGAGACCTGACCTTGCTGGAGGAATGGGCAGGCAGGAGCCTCAGGAGTCTGAGCAGGGACAAACAAGTCTGCACTTGGAAAGGAAGAACCCCCTACAGCTCGTTAGACCCTGTCTGGGATACTGCATCTAATTTTAGACCACCAATGCAAGAAATAAATTGATAAACAGGAGTTGGAACATTAAATGTTCTCTTTTTGTGGTGTATTGTAGTAAGGATAAAAGGATATTGATCATGAAAGAAAGAGAAGAAAGAATCTGAAGAGGGGAAATAGGTTTTTCATGTAGAATATTATGTGGATATCAAGAATTTGGCATCATGCAGGAAATATAGAACACCTTCCAGGGGCTCTATCTTAAAAAATTAAGTGGGATATGAAAAATGATATTTGGAGTTGCAGGGTTTTGGTGGGAGATTTTTTTTCCTGCTGCTTCCAGTAGATTCCTATGATACTCTGGCCTATTTAATGTTGATCTATGTAAGGAATGTTTAATTTCTCATGTACCAGTAGCATTTATTTTGGTAGACACCATATCTGTTATTTATTTTTTCCTCTATTACATCTTTTCAGCTTTCTGTGAGGATTGTTGTCCTTGGAAGATGAACAGATCTTCTGTTTTTCTGTGTTCTTGATGTTGCTGCGTGCTCACAGTCTGCAGTGGAGACATTTCAGCTTCTAAGGACTGAATGTTCCAAGTGTCCCTGGAAAGTGACCTGGGATGAGCTCTAATGCACTGAGGTGAAACTCAGGTGCTTGGATGCTTTTGGTGAGGGGGTGATGTCAGGCAGCCCTTTACACCCATTAATATTTTTATCTAAGTGCTTTTCACCCTGAGTGAACTATCCAATTTTATGGTGATGTGTTCTAAAGGATATTATGAGGTAGGGAGCTTTCCACAAACTTCAGCACCATCCTTTTAGAACCCAGTGTAGGAGTGTGGATGGCCATTTTTAGCAGAGGTAAGTCAGTGCTGACAAGGATTTCCCTGCAGCGATACCATCGAGAGCCACTGCTGCAGAGCTAATACTGTAATTCTTGGAGCTGATCCATTGCAGTCATGGTGCATCTATCCTGAGCCAGGAACACCAACACATTGATTAGGTTTTAAAAACAAACAAAAATCCCTTTTGTGTTTGCAATGAATTTTTACAAACCTCGAATGAATCAGGTTACTTAGCAGGAATGAGAACCAGTAAATGTGTTTTCCTTAGATCTCTAATAGGGTGGTTTGAGTTTGCTCCTGGTTCCAGGCTTATAAATGTAAAACCTTGCTTCCCTATTTTATATAATCAAAATTGATCTTGACATTTACTTTTTCTCGTGCTGGTTGCAGCAATCCATTGATCATTTGCAGGGGGATTTACATTGTGCTGGAGAAATACTTTGATTTGGCTTTACCTTCTCATTTTTCTTACTGGATTTGAACAGGCTTGGTTGCTTATTTTCTAATTAAAGTAATTGAATTTATACATGTTGTAAAGGGCCATGTAGGTGAGAAATGTCTGTGTCAGTGTGTTGACTTGAATCTGATCTAAGCAGAATTCCACAAAATGTGTTGATAAATGCTCAGCTGTTTTGTTACATTTTGAGTTTGGTCATTACTTTTAATAGGTAATATGAAGTGAATATGCCAGTGAAAAGGAAGGAGGAATGCTGCCTCCACCCCTGTAGCCAACAATTTTACAGTCTATTGCTGCTAAAATATCTGATTGCTTGTTGACTCTGGATTTTCCTTTGAATCACATCAATACTTGCTTCCTGTTAATGTTGCTCACTTGCTGAGGGTTTGGATTGTCCAAGAGCCCTGAATTTTGTTAGACCTTGCTGTGACAATGCACTGATGTTCTCAACTCTTCACTTTCCAGAAATGTTTCTGCTTGAAGCAGAATTGCTGGAAGAAGGATTTACAGCATTGTCACACTTTTGTTGAATATAGACAAGTGTTTTTTCAGCCTCCTTTAGGAGTGGGAACATCAGGCAGAGAGATGAGTTGGACTGTACCGTCTTGAGCCCCTGCAAGAAGATGTGTCTGTCTGTCAGAGGCCCATAACAGTTTCCTTTTGGAAAAGGAAAATTGCTGTGCTGGAGCCAGACAATTAATTGGATACATTTTCTGTGTTGTATTGTACCAGAAGTGTATGATTGAGACATGTCTTAGTTTATTTCAGTCTTGAGAAGGTATAAATAAATTATGAACTTCCAGCAGGCTTATAATAGAAAGTAATAGAAAGTCCAAAATTCTGTAGTAACACTGTAGTTGAGTGGAAAAACACAGAAAATGGCAGCAGTAATTTGACCTTTTTTTTTACTTTTGTAGAAAGTAAACATAAAAAATAAACATAAAAGATGGGATTAATTAAGTGTAGTTTAGGACATGAAGAATTTATAATATCTTTGCACTACTAAGGAGCATTTCTGTATTGATACTTGAACTGTGGTGTGTAGTGGAGGGAAATATGTGCTATTTGTAAACCTTTTAGGTTATAAAATGGCATTAACCAACCATAGGAGGAATTGAGGAATTGACAGCAAGAAGGGCTCAATTGCAAAGGTCCTACTGGTGTAAAATAGTGAGAACTGGTAAATAAGTAAAAAATTTGACAGCGTTGTGCTACTGTTAAAGTAAGTTTGTCCCCAACTTGTTCAGTTTTAGTTTTCACATTATAATTCAAATGGGTTGAAAATATTTATTGACAGAACGTTCAATATAGGAAACGTGCAAGGTCTCAGATATATAGAAGCTATGTCAGGGTAGACAAGTGACCTTTTGTTCTTGTGTTGAGACTATTGAATAGAATACTAAGGACTAAGTTGTCTAGTGCTATTTATCTTCATAATTGTAGTTGTAATATTTCTTCCATAAAAATAAAGTGAATGCAAGAGCTAAAGATGCAGAGGTTATAGATGTTTGTTAACTGTATTGAGTAATAACCTTTTTAAAGGAAGGAATAGAAATGCTTATGTTTCAAATCCAAGATGAAAAGCTCTGTTATGGGCCAGATAGATACTTGTACAGCAAGTTCTTTGGAAGACATTTGGTACTGGCTGCTGCTATTTGTATATGCCATTAGTGGTATCTGATTTGGCAGTTTTTGCTCTTACCTGGCACTTTTCCAAAGTTGTTCCTTTTCTGGAAGTTGAGCAAGATTAAACATAAGTTTTTCTAAAACTTAAGTCTTTGATGCAATATTATTAATCATCTGTAAGAGGTTTAACCCCACCCCAGCAGAGTTTGATCATTATGCCTTGCTTTCTGTTTTTTTAATTGCTTTTCTTGAAGTGTAGTACTTAGTTGTGTAAGTTAGAAGCCAGAAGTCAGATCTCTTGGTTTGGCCAAGCTGGGCTTCCAGCCTGCCTACCTTTTTGCTTTTTGAATTTCTGGTGACCTTTCCCAGTAACTAAAGTAACTAACTCCTGGCACAATTAATTTTCATTCTCTTTTTGTTTTTGGTTGTGAGCTGTAACAGTTCCCTGAACTTGTGGGCAATAGAATTGCAAATCAGTTTTCCATAGTATTACTTGTAATTTTGTTCTGGCGTTGCTGGATTTTTGCACTTCTCCCCACTGTTTCCAGATGCTTGAGGGATATGAAAGCTTTCAGGAAGCTTAATGAATTATTTGTAATTCTTTTTAACTTTGTTATTAAAAAAAGAGAAAGCTTTGCTTTTTATATCTGATTGTGAAAAAATCCATTCTGCAGCCACGTTATTTTTGCAGGTCTTTGATCTTTGTAGGTAATTGCAACTCCTTGTTGTTTCTTTGCTGTCATTACAGGGATTCTTCTTGCTATGTGTTGGAAGACTTCTAAGGTTACATCAATATTAATATAAGGGAAAAGGAGTAAGTTTAATGAAGTTTCTTTTGTGTCTATGGATTCCAGAACTCCTAAGTCATTCCATAGGTAGGATGGTATCTGCTTTTAGGGAAGTTACACTACTGTGAACAAGAACAGCAAATTCTGTGATGTGGATAAACTGTCAGAGCAGAACCCATGTTGGTGTGGTTCTCGGGACATGATCCAGTGCAGTCTGCTGTTCCATAGCAGGTCTAATCAGTTCAGGTTACTTGTGGACTTGGGATAGGATTTTGGGTACAAATTAAACACTCCCAGCAGATAAGGTGCTGAGGTCAGTGCCAGACACATTTCCTGGGGGAGTTGACCTATGTTGCTCTTGTCCTAAACGATGTTCTAACTTTTTGTGTGTGTATGTATAGATAGAAGTTAGTGTTGTGAGTACGTGGAGTACTTCTTTTCTGGTGTAACTTAAAGTTACATCAAAATGTGCCAGGTAAAAGTTAAAAGAATTTCTGGAGGAGAAGAAGCACTAAATGAAAGACATTATGTTCCTAGTTCTACCCCCAATTCCATAAGGGTGGAAATAATACAACACTTTCACTTGTAGCTGTCAACCACTACTTCCTTTTAAAGAATTCTGAAAAAAAATAATTTCCCCTTTGTCTTCCTCTTTGAGAACTTTTCCTAGACTGCATATTCCAGCACTTTTAAGAGAAAGCCAGGAATACAAATTGTCATAGGAAGGGCATGTTTGTTTTTACAGTCTCTGTAGCCAGTTGACAGTAGTTAAAGCTACAGGTTGTGTGCTGTTTAAGCAGTGCTTTGCTGGGTGTATAAATATTGTGTGTGCCAGTGAAGGCAGTGATTAGGTCTGTGAGCAGAGGCTTTGCTGTGTAATTAAGGGAAGAACGGATAGGCTGCTGTTTATATTAATAATACATTACCTATAACACAGAAAGGCATGTGGATGTTGAGTCTGTTTGAATGCCCTTTACCCATGGTGTCATCCTGATTCTTAGTTTTGTTTATGAATCTGAGGGTTCATTACAAAGTCAGAAGTACCTATGCTGTGTTTGGCTAACATTTAACTTCCATGTAAACAGGAGGGAAAATGTTTTGGGAGGTCTCCGTAGTTGAACAAATGCATTGCATGGGCACACGAGGACAACCTTTCTTTCCAAACTCGGGGTCTGTTTTGGAGGCTGTGTACACTTGCTGCTTCACTCCTGCAATCAGCACAGATGGCACATCCCTCCCCTTGCAGCACAGTGCCTCCTGATAAATTCAATGCACACCTACATTTTGGTTGCTCTGACCCCAGCAGTGGCTTGGGGAAGACAAACCACGGCACCAGCACAGCTGTCCTGCTTTCTCTGAGCTACTCTGGGTCATCCAGGCTGCTTTCCTGAGGGTTCTTTAGGTGACCCTGGTGTGGGATTTTGCCTTCTTCCCAGGTCAGTGTCAGTGTGCCTGTAGCTGAACAGTTGTGTGTGCAGATGTGCAAGTAAGAGGGGGTTTTTGGGCTCTCCTGGTCATTAAATGCAAGTCTGCTCGTCTTCCTTCCTCCCTTTCCCACAAAGATTTATGCTGAGCCTTCCCAGGATAGGTGTTGCTGGATGAATTTTAGGTGGTGATCTAAGTTCTATAAACTAATATTAAAGGATCTTGATGATTAATCTTTCTGAGATCTGTAACTTGTACTCTTTGATGTATTTTATAGTTTAAACTTGCTGTACTCACCTTGTTTTGTAATTGCTCTTTTGTATTTCTGAAAGATGTACAAAAATAATTGCTTTGTAATATCCTTTAAAACCTTTAATGTGGATGTATTTTTGAGTCTAATGTTGGGGTACCTGTAATCTTGTAACATTATTTCAGTGTCTGTTTGCTGATGTTGTGCCTCAAGTTATGTCGAGATAGTATGTTTTCCAATTCCACTTTAAATATTACTTTAGGCAGTTATTATGCAATAATATCAGGTCAGCAAAGCTGAGTGGAAACTTTTCTTATCCAGAACAAAACTTTTCACACAAGAGAAGGATTTAAGAAATACTAAATGCTTGCTTATACTTGTGGACATTTGGAAAAAGTAATAATTTTCTTGAACTGCAGCAGCCATGCTGAGGTGCCCCAAGTGTTCTTTTTCATGAGACAGTTGTAGTGTCAGGATTTGTGATTGTTTATGAAGAGAAAATGTTTTTTTTCTCTTAAAGCTTAATTATTGCATTTACAGACACAACCAACATGCATTTTTATTTGAAAACTAGTTATATTTAATATATTAATATTTATATTTAATGGGTGAGAGAGTGGAGACATGATAAAGAAGGAAAAAAGGGGCAAATCAGGTCTCTAGATATAGTCTCTTCAGTCTGAAGAGAAGTTGTGACTTTTGGAAAGTTGTACTTAAAGTCTGAACTAAAAAATGATGGTGAGAAGACAAGCAAAACAAATACTTAGGAACATACAAAAGGGCCAACTTTTCTCAGTTCTACTGGTGGCTGTGTAACTTCTAGGACATGAAAAAACATTTTAGTGAGTAAACTGGGTCAAATATGAAAAATGGGCCAATTCAGTCTTTGCTGTTGTGATTTTTGACCCATATAAGTCCTGATCTGGAGCTTCCTTTTCCATAAGGCCGGAGATGTTACAGTGGATGAATGGGATCAGAACACTACAGAATGGCCTGAGTTGGAAGGGACCTTGGAGGTTCTCTGGTTCCAATCCCCTGCCATGAGCAGGGACACCTTCTGCTGAACCAGGGTGCTCAGAGCCCCATCCAGCCTGGCCTTAAACACTTCCAGGGATGGAACATCTTCCCATTGTGGTTTGGTTTTATTCCCATCATTGTTGTTCCTTTCATGGTCTTTATTTAACTTCATTTCACTCATTAAGTACTAGATAAGTTGTTGTTATTTATGTTATTTCTTAATTATTCTAAAGCAGTAGAATTTCTGTCAGTGCTCTTAATAAATCTTGATGAAATGTCTTGTTTCACTGGAAGAGAAGAACACCAGTAACAAGCTGCCCCAAAATGAGATTGATTGGAAGCCCTTCATTCACTTCAGCTGCCCAGGAGTGCACATTGTTCAGTGCTGTCCATAAGCAGGTCTGAGGGCCTTTTCGACATCTTAACAGGGCTTTTTTGGTTTGTGTATGTGCTGTGTGGATTTAGGCTGGTGCAGGTGAGCTCCTCATTTCCCTGATGTGTTGTACTTGTGAGCATTTGAAAGAGTATGAGCTGTACTAGAGCTTGTCTTTTGAATGCAGCCTTTGAAGTGTGAGCTTGGTTGCTGTGGCAGCTTTAGAGGGAGAAGAAAGTTTATCTGCTTTGATAAACAAGCCTTTGGAAAGAGCTGTATGAAGAGCTCTATGACCTTGTTTGAGGAAGAATTATTATGGAAGGAATGTCTTGTATATTTATTTTATATAATCACAAGTGGTATATTCAGTTGAATGCAGCTTGTTTAAAGTGTAAAACACTTAGATACCTGCCTGCACTTGAGGCATACTAAAGGTATTATCATTTAAATGTCTGAATTATGATAATTAACATATTTGTTTAACATGCTAATAGTATAGGAAGCCAAACTTAAAGGTTTTGAGAACATGATAATTTAAATACTTGAGTTGTTTGCATTTTTTCAAGTGTTAGAGCTTCAGGTTCTGGAGAATAGACACAGGTGACTGTTCTTTATAAAATAGAGTTAACAATTTTTTCCAGATATGCTGATATTATGCTTGGGAAGAACTGGTAGAGATGTCCCATAGCAGGAAGGCTGCATATCTTGCGTCTTCCCACAATGTTAATTAGAAACTGCATTATGAAAACTGTGGTATAATGTGGAATCTCTGCTGTTTTCTGCAAAACTCCAAGCTGCAATCCAGAAGGAAGTTTAATTTCTGTTCTTTGGCAGGATTTTGTTCCAGTTCAGAAGGTGCTTTTTTCTCTATTGATTTCTGTGTTGCTCTGTGCTTTCTGGTTCCCTTGACAAAACAACTCAAGCAAATAGCATGAAACAAAATCTTGTCAGCTTGTTCTGCATTGTCCAGTGAAAATCTATTTAGACAACCCAAGGTCACTGAACCTACAGGTTTCTGAAAGTGTGGATGATGACACTTTGGAGCAAGACGCTCTCACCAGCCTTAGGACAGTAATTGAACAGGAAGAGTGAAATGGAGTAGGCAGCAAAAAAGCACAATGAACCCAAACATCAGTGTTGAGTGTTCCTTGTCTGATTTATCTGCTCCTCCTGTGACCTGAAGCCTATGGCAGTGAGTGCCTCTCTGTACTGTGTTTCTCTGTGGATTCCTGGGTAGTTGATATCTATGTGTTACCATTAGAAAATACCACACTTCAGATGGTGGAATTAAATTCTCCTAGATTTTTTCTGTCTAGAAGGTGAAGAATAAAATGTTCTGCAGAATACTGATTCCTGGCAAGTATTTTACGAAACTGAAGAAATAAGAACAAATCTGTGGCAGAAAATGTTGTGGGTGCACAGAACATTTCTAAACCAGTTGTGAAATGTCAGATGAGCCCCTGTGTATAAATGGTCCTTTACCCATGCTGTTCTTTGCTCATTGGCTCTCACACTTGGGACACTCTTGATGCAGCAAGAATTAGACTTCAGCTCCCTCGTCTGCGCTCTACAATGTTGGTGCCATCTTCCTTCCACTCTTTGGGATGAAGAGAATTCCAAGTTTTTATAAAACATTACCTGTGTGTTTTTGCACAGCCCTTCCCCTCTTGAGTCTCTAAGGCTGGAAGTCGTTGTAATCCCAACTCCACCCTCCTCTTGTCCCTGTCTGAAAAGTAAGAACATGTGGTAGCATTCCATCTTGGTGCACCTTGCCTGCCTTCCTTCCATCTGTTGTCCGTGTGACTTTGAGGTGAACATCACGTGGTGATGGAGCAGCCAGACATGAGGTGGTTTTAGGGGCTAGAGAGAAGAGAATTAGGGAAAAGGGGTGTGTGATGCAAGGCTGAACACAAGCCAGCAGTTCCTGGGGTGAGCTTCTCTGATTTGAGCCTGGAGCCCTGTGGAAGGATGGTCTGTAGGTGCTGCCGTGCTGGGGGGGCAGGAAGCACATCCGTGTGGTCTGGCTGGAGAACTGTCAGGGTGAGCTGCACATCAGCACTGAGGGACAGACCCCTGGCCAGCTCTGGGGATAAACAGCTGGGTCTGAAGGGCACTGGGCAGTGAAGGTACTGTGGGGTTTGCATTGGGATAGAGACTGGGGGCATTGGTGTTGCAAGTGGATCAAGTAGATGCAAACAAGAATATTGAAACTGAAGAGCAATTAAAGTCATGATTACACACTTCAGATTGTAAGCTGCCCCTTTTTTAAGGAGAGAAAAAAAAAACCAACAGGAAACATGTATTGCTACTTCTCCTTTTGAGTTGGCTTGTACCACTGAGTGTAGGTGCCCGAAGAGCAGAGTTCTGTGCTGCTGAAAAATGGTTGTAAACGTTACAATTATCATTTAAGGTAACAAAGCTTTTGGTTGGCAATTCTTCTGTGTTCTGCTGTTTCAGTATCTACTTTTAAAAAAATGCTTTACTTAGCTGAATTTCTTAAGTCCTATCCTAATATCTTAGCCTGCTGAGAAGAGCCATCGCTGTGAGCAATGCAGGAATGGCACTTGTGAGGAGCTTCATTTGTAGTGAAGTGTTTCTAGAGCAGACTTTTTTTAATTGAACTACTCATACAGTTGGAAGACAGGTCATCTGAGAAAGATTTTAGGGAAAAGGGTTTGCTCTCTTTATATGACTTTTTCTGGTGTGGAGTGTGCTTGTTTCTCTCCTTGTTTCCATATTTGAGACACTTACTGTTTACTTCATCTGTTTTGAAATAGGGATTTTTTTCCAGGTTTATGTTGTCACTTGCCAGTGACAGCATTGGATGTTAGAATGTGCTTCAGTGGTTTTTGTTGGTTTTAAAACCGACACATGTCCTTTATATGGTTCTGTCACAGCTAAAACAGTTTGTTTCATAGTGAAGGTACCTTTGAACATGTTGCCTCATGAAGAAATCTAGTAATTCAGTTTGCGTGGAGTTGATGCTGAGTAGATATGAATGTTTTTGTCCTTGAACTGACACAATGATTATTATTCATATCTGCAGAATGTCAAAGTTCTAGTTGTTTTCTTTAAAAATCGGGTTTTTTAATAAATTAAATTTTTTGTCTAATTTATATATATTAAAAATTAAATTCATTATTTGGTTGAATCAAGTTTATGACTTTTTTGTTTTCATGTTTACATTTTTTTACTTTTTAAATTTTATTTACATGACTTAGGGACTGAATCCTTTTAACACCCATTGAATTTTCAGTTGAAATTGTGACATGAATCTGAGCAAAGACAAGCAGTAAGCTATTGCAGTTCCAGCTGATTGATTGACTCACCACAGGCACACTTGGCACGATTCTTTCTGGATTGCTGACCAAAATGTTTGTGAATCATTCACAGTTCATCAACTTTTAGAAAGTGGGGAGTAAAAGGTGATAACTGTTCCTGAATGAGGTTTTGTGATTGTTATTGTCTAACTGGCAAAGAAATAAATGTGTTGCATTCTCTTATAAGGCCCAAGAATATTTCTGTTGTAACTTATGAAATATTGTGAGTGTGTTATATGGACTTAAGAGTGACTTGCTTTGTTATTAGTTCTCTTGTGAAATGATAAATGAAAACTGGATTAATTGTTTTCACATTGGTTATTTTATATGTGAGTGACTGACAGAATCCAGAAGGACTTCCTGAAATTTTAATGATTTGTTTGTAAATAGGAATAAGAGATTACATTTAGTTGGTTTGAAATGCTGACCATGTTTCTTTCAGAATAATAGCTGTGTGAATTGTCTTGAGGTTTTTCTTCTCTGTTTTGTTACTCTGAACTA
Organism: Serilophus lunatus; assembly: GCA_013399895.1. Lineage (NCBI taxonomy): Eukaryota > Metazoa > Chordata > Aves > Passeriformes > Eurylaimidae > Serilophus > Serilophus lunatus. The sequence goes on from VXBA01001230.1 coordinate 1,190,920, forward strand.
CTGATGTGGTTTACACAATTTTGTTTTCTAGTTTACTGTTTCTGCTGTTTAAATTCTCAAGCTAAACCTTTCAAAAGGAAGTGAAGAAAACATCAAGGTTCCTGATGTGCCTGTTAAGAAACACTGAGGTTGAGAAACAGGTGGCAGGACACTGCTGGGTGGTGGCTGGTGACAGTGTGTCCTGCTTGGAATTCCTTCTTGGCACTGGTTGAGTTGATGGTGTTGGAAGTCTGGAGACATTCAGTTGCAGAGTCTGGGAGTTGTCAGTCCCTCCAGTTTGTGCAGTCAGTAGGGAAAGAAGCTGCTCAAGTTGTCCAGTTTTGAATCAAGTGTGGAAAGTGTAATGTCACCAGGTAAATGAGGGACCTTGGGTAACAGAACATGTTTTTTTTTTTATCTGACTTGACATAATTTTAAAGAAGCAAATCTTGAAATAAAAAAATATAAAAATACACTATGTCCCATGAGAACTTAGTTAAATAATGTAATTATGTTTAAGATCAGAAATGCCGCACCCCTTTGTTTTTAAAGTACCTTGCTGGAGGCTGAAGTGGTAGTACAGGATATTGTGTGACTTGCTTCCAGTCCCTTGTGTGCTCTGCAGGGACTGGTCTACACTCAGTTCCTCTGTGTGTCTGTGTGAATTTTTAATATTCCGAAAGAAAACAGAACATATAAACAGGGATGGAGCCGGAGATGTCCTGTGGTGCAACTCTTGAAGCAGCTGTTGGGGAGAGTAGAACAGCTGTGTCCTGCATGCCTGTCTCGTGGTTGGACGTGCTGTGGAACGTCACTGCTCCCAGTGTAGCCCTGGGCAAAACAGGGAACTTGTCGAGATGAAAACCAGTTGAAATATAGAGAGAAGAAAGCAGAGAACTGACTCCAGACACTTCCCTGAGAAGCCAGATGGGAGCTACTGAGTGTAGGCAAGGAATGTGCTGTCCTGTAAGAGCTGTAAGAGCTATGTCAAAGCTGGGGTTTTGTCTATGTTCTTTCCAAGAGCTGCTGCAGTCTGTCATTTGAGAACATCTAAAATACAGCTGCTTCCTCAGCCCCCAGGAGCTGCTGTCAGGCAACAGAGGCAGGAGATCATTTTAAGATCAAGTAGGAGAGACACTGGCTTAGTTGGAGTCCATGAGACAGAGTAATTCCTGCTACTCACCAGAGCAATGTGGGAAGGGGCTTTTCTGTAAGAGAGCCTTGCCCTTTGCTTGTTTTCTGTGTCTGGTGGATTTTGTAGCTTTGGATATTCACCTGAATTTGGTACAAACACCCAGGAGAGCTGTTACTGATCTGTTTACATACATTTTCATAATCTGTTATAACAATGGCATCTGAATTGTTTTAAGACTGGCAGGGCAAAGTTATGAAGCATTTTTTCTGGTGAACACTTGAAAATTCTAGCAAAAGTGACACAGGTTGGTTTGTTTTGTTTTTTTTTTTTCATTAACAGGGTCGAAATAGTGCAAAGCTGTGATAATCCAGTGAAACATTCTGGCAACCTGCATCATGTACTGGGTTTGATATGTCTGGGTATTTGCTTAGAACCTGACTGTAGTACTTTGCTTCTTTTGTCTAAACCTTTTCAGAAAGAAGTCTTGTTATGCAGCCATGGGGACACAAATGTTCCTTTTGAATTTGTACTCGACCATGTTGCGCTCAATGCTACCAATTCCCAGTGGCCCAACCTATTTTCCTTTGAAGCAAGCATTTGTGAATAGCATCTAATCCTAATTAAAGTTTATTAAAACTTCATAGTAAAAGTAGACTAATTGTAGGTAGTGTAAAAGTCTGACTGATTTTTCTTTAATCAAAGTGTAATCTTGTCTACAGCTGTATTAAATTTAAGCTTGGATGACAAACCTCTTGGTATGTCAAAGCTTATTACTTAACAGCAAACATCTTTTTTGTGGGAAGGTTGTTTTACTGGGAGTGCAGTTTGAATCTTATGTGGACTTAATTTAAGGGCTCATCTGTTCTGGTGATTTACAGCACGGATTCTTTTTTCCAGAGAGTGAATGGGCCCGTGTGGATGGGACTGATTTGGAGCACAGTGCCAGGGCATTGCCACTGTTATTAAATTGCATCATGTTTAATGACAGGCTTGCTGAGCTTTCTTCCATGTTCTGTTTGGACTGTAGATTTTGAAATAATTCTTGAAATGTTTTTGCTTTGAGTTTCCAGTGTGTGTCCTTCTGTTGGTAGGTTTTTTCTTTTGATAAATGACTCATTCTCCTGATTTGCTTTGGTTTCTGGACTTTGTTTTTTGTTCTTCTAAGAGCATAGATAATGAATTGTAGCAGAATTAAATATGTTAAATGTCAAGAATACACTTCAACAAAAGGCTATCTTTGTAAAGAAAAAGCCTAACTGTTCTCAGAACAGGAATTTTCTAAAATTCTGACTAGACATGGAAAAGATTTGCATGTTAATTCCAGTTCTTTTTTGCAGTATATGACCAATTTCTAGCTAGATATTTTTTACCATTGTTTAGAAAGTTAAATTTCTGTATTTAATGGGAAAAGCCTTTGAAAACATTCTCATTTTTACATATGCTTGCTTATTCTGGGTAGAATTTCAGTAACTTGCCTAATTACAGTTGCAGGAACACTGAAGTTGAGAAGCCTAATTTCAAGAGCAGCAGGAGAGTTGTTAATGTGACTGTTGTAGCATAGAAGTGGCTTGTGTTGGAAGCTCTAGACTGTAAAGATGGAATTAATAGTTTAGGTAACCCACAGAATACTTGAGTATATTCCTATAATTAATGGAAATTTCAGTATTAACTCCCCCCTCCTCGCACTTTCATGACGTTAAACAGCCTCCAGCTGCCTTGGCGCTGCTCTCTGTGGGTTGGTCGCATCCCCGGCCCGGGCAGGGTGTGTGTCCCGGCGTTGCCCTCTGCTGGCTGCAGCTCGGCTTCAAGGAACGAGAGGAAAAGGCATTTTCCTGTAGGAAAAGGGAAGGCATTCAAGGTTTTGTTTTTTTTTTTCCTTGAAGATTATTAACTGTATTTTGTTTTTTACAGTAGCAATGTGTTCACTGGTCTCTGGAATGGCATTGCTCCTTCTGTGACAACTGAGCAGCACCAGGACTGTGCAAAGAAAATACAAAATGCAATTACATAATTTGATAGCAGGGATTACCACCCATAAATATTAGTGTGGAAATTGAAAAAAAATCATGAGTCAATTGTATAATTGAAATTTTTTTGTAGTCTTATGACATTGTTGTTAGTGCCTTCCTGGTGTGCTGGTTGTGAGGTGCCTTTGGTCACTCCATGGGAGGAGGTCAGTGACACTTGTTACCTTTTTGATGAGGTTTGGATTTGACTTCCAAGTGAGTGGATGTTTGTGGGGAAAAAGTATTCCTGTCCTTCAGGCCACCATTGTTAATTTCCTGTTTTGTGATTCTTGGTGAGTAGAATTTTTTTAATCACATTTTATCTATAAGTGTTACTTCTCTATCTAATACAAACATTGTAGCTGAGTTATGAGAAAAATCAGTTGATGATCCTCTGTTCATGGATGTGCAAAATACCCACTGAGCAGGACAAGTTCCCTAGATTGGTACCTGCATGGAAAAGTTTTCTTTCAGTTAAATCAAATTGGAATAAAAAGCTATCAAGGGTATCCTAACTGCTTTTTTAAAAAAAGAGGAAATGGAAATAAATTTTCTGGCGTTAATACGGAAGTACAGAGACCGACCCAAGTGAATTAGGGTACAGAGTTATCAGCATCTTAATATCTCTGCTTTAGGAGGTGAACTGTGAAAAACTTCACTGTATGTTTCTAGCCATTAAAAATACATATTGACTTGGTAAGAGAACTGTTATCTTCTGTTCTGTCAGTTGGATGGTGTGAGCTTAAATCTGCATTTAGATGGTTGGAGTGGTCTCTGGTTTTACCTGGAAGGATCTGCCATTTGGAAAATTTCCTTATGGCAGTTTAAAGAATTAAAACAGCAATGGAGGCTGTTTGTTTTTCAAGTGACAGGCTAGAACCCTGGTGCTAGAAAGAGGTTCTTTTTGTGCTTTGGAAAATGTTTTCTGTGCTTTAGAGGGAAATATGGCACACTTAGTCCAAAAAATTGCAGGGTTTGATAATGTCTTTGGGAAGAGTGGATGGCTACTCTCTCAGGCTTTTCAGCTGAAAGGGTGTGACATTGCCAGCAGAACTTGGAAATTCCCTTGCCCCTGCTCCTTGTGCCCCCTGGCAGGTTGGTCATGGGCACTGATGTGCTCTGGGTACTTTGAGATTGACAAAGAGATTTCAAGGGATTTCGGTTATTGGTTGTTTATTTTTGTGTGTCGATTTTTTTTCTTTGTAAGAATGACACTAATGGGCAGAGGTGTTACCAGTGTGACATTCCTGAGGATTGTGGATATGAGGGAAAACAGCCAGGAAAGAAGTTATGAAAATACTTCTGTCTGTGTAGAAAGCTACACTGGAATAATTACCTTGGCAAGTTTGGCCATGTTAGCAACCCAGTCTATTGTGTATGTGATTTTTGCCCTCAACTAAGCTGTGTGTCAATTGTGAGTCACCGTTTGAAACTGTAATTACTCTATCCTGCCCTCTGCCCATTCCTCTCTATCTACTGGGGTTGCTCTGATGTTGTGGACCTGTGAGAAGGCTGCAAGCACTTGCCTCTTGTTTTGAAGCCAGTTGGACACAGTAAAGAAATGGCTGATTAATATTCTGTAAGATTGCCTATCAAAAACTAGCTCATACATTGTCTCACATGGCTGGCAGACCCATCTCCTTGTGGGGATTTCTTAATTTAAACTTAATAAAAAGTCTTTTTTATTGTAAAATTGTTGATCTCAAATGAGCACCAGAATAAATCAGCCTTTGTTCATGAATGCCAGCATTTAATTACTACTTGCACTGGAAGTCTTAACCCAGGAATGCATTTCAAATAAATACAGCTTCCTCCCAGGCTGTTTTCGCTCTCACTTTGTTGGAGGCATGGCTTGGCAGTGCCTTGAGTGCAGATATTAAACTCCCAATTGTCAAATTTTTTCTCTCTGCTGGAAAATGAATTTTCCATCTCTGGATGGAACCACACCCTTCTCTTCTGGTGTTTGGTTTCTAGTTAATTGCATTTGCTCTCTGCATGGAATGCTGGAATTCAAAACACAGAATGAAGATAAATTTAGTATTTTTTTAAAGTTTTGGGATTTACTTGATGCAGAGAAGTCTTCAGAAAAGCAAGGAGGAGCATATTGCTCTGGTGACCCCTTGTTTTCAGTAAGAGGAACTGTGTAGTGAACTCTCACTACACTCGATTTGGGTAATATTTGTGGTTTGGACTTGTTACAAAAATATCTAGTTTGACAGGATTAAAATTAGTGCAGTGTCATGTGTACTTAGGCAGTTCCTTTCAGTTAGGACTTGTACCTCTGCCTCTTGGTTGGCTGCCTTGAATTCATATCTCCATAACATTAAGTTTATCCTCAGTATGGTCATTTCAGCTGTAGTTTAGAAATGTGCTGAACATTTTCCTTGTGACACCTGTCATCTGTTAATAAATCAGGAGCGAAAAATCTTTGCTTTGTGCAACAGGATAGTATTAACAAGACTTTCTGCAGATGTTTGTTTGAAAAAATACAAAAATCACATGGTCACATTAGACAAGTCCTTTCAGATGGAGTATGTCTCCTGTTAAAAGGAAGGGAAACATCTTCTAAATTTTTCAAGATATTTTTTAGAGTTCTGCTGTAGTGTTATTGTGATGATATTGCATTGGACTTGGATGTGTCTGTGAAGTCTGATGGGTTTTTTTCTTTTACCTGAAGTGTGATCCCTGGGAGTCTTCTCTGCTGTAATCCAGCAGCAGCATGGAATTCATGGCAGTGGATACACGCAGGGCCTTGTGCGGAGGGAGCAGAAACGAGCAAAGTTTGAAAACAACTTCTCCCTTTATTCTCTAACCACTTGAAATGTCAACAGGTGAGAAGAGATTCTTCTTTGCCAGGAGTAGAGGAGCTTTGATGTAATGATTAACCAATTTAGAAACTTAGCAGCCAGTAACGAGAGAGTTTAACAGCTTTTGCAGTTCTGCACCTGCCTTGAAGTGTCTGGGATTGTGTGAGGAGTTGGAGTTTCCTGATAAACCAAGGAGCTGCCTCCTACCTGGTGCTTCCATAGAAGTAGATCTTCTCTTCTGGCAGAGTGTCTGGTAATCTCAGCTTCTGTTGTGGTTTTTCTCCAATTTGCTTGCAAATGAAAAGTGTAATTGTTTGCTGATGGAAGTTTAGTAGTGTAATTTTCTTGAGGAAATTTCCATTTCAGTTAATTTTTTGCTGGTCTGTTGTTAGCTGAAGGTTTTTGGGGAAGCAGAAACAATGCATAATGTTAGAGTTGGATTTCTCTTTCTTAGCATTTACTAACAAGTGCTGGTAGTATTTCAAGATTTCTTTTTATTTTTTATAGGTTTGTTTTCTTTTTCTGTCATTTTTGCGAATTCTTCAATGTTTTCCCACAAAAACAATTTAGTGTTAGTCGGTGTTGTAGAAGTTTGATTTTAGTTTCCATTTGTGCAAGGTTTTCATAAGGTCAGTCAAAATTTAAAGACCATGACAGATTTATGCCTCACTTCTACGCTCTTAGATCAGGACAAAGCTCTGTCCAAACATGACAAATCTCCCTTTTTATGTAATAGTTTTCATTGCAGCAGTCAAAAACAAAACCACAGTTTATTTTGGTCTTGCACTTCATTAGGATGGCCAAAAAATGTTAACTATCAAGTTTAACAGGTTTTTGATTGTGAAGTTAAGAATAAAAATTGTGGTTTTCTGAATAGTCTTATTGTTTTTCCCTGGTGCAGGATATTTATGGGGGGGGTTGCCTCTTGAAGGTGAGAGTAAATAGCAGTGCTAGATTAAATCCTTTGGAAACACATATTTGAAAAGAAATTACGGTTATATATGGGAGCCTGCTCTTTGCACAGCTCATTTATTTTATCTGGATATGTGTGTCCTACAAATACAGTCTTTGGGACTTTGTACACTTAAAGAGGAAGTTTACTTTCCTTATTGCAAAGATTGACCACACTGCTAAACTCTCATTACATTTATTATAGTAAATAATAGTGTTTAGTTTTGTAGGAAAGTCTTCCCATAATGGCATCAGGATTGGTGAGTATTTCACCAATCTTTTGTACTTAGAAGGGATTCTCCTGAAGAAGCCTGGGTTTCTGGGTAATGGCCTAATAAGGCATTTCATGTCTTCATTTTAAAGCCATATTAAGCTGTAGTGTATTTCTGTAATTGATTAATAAATGTAAAGAACACAGTAGCTTTAAATGAAACCTCAGAAAGTCACCTTGTCCGTGTGTTTTCCCCAGGGCCAGTGTTTGATGTGGTTACAGAAGTTGATGGAAATTATACCAAGTAATCACTGGTATCACAGTGATGCAAGATCTGTAGCTGTATAAATGTCTTGTGTAACGAGAGGCTGAGCTTCCTTAATAAAACAAAGCTGAAAACTTCTTTGCAAGCAGTTACATTTTCTTCTAGAAACCCGTTTTTCATCAACTTTTTGCTGGTTTTATGAGTCCATTGAACAAGTCAGCTTTTTAATATGGAGCAGCAAACGTTTTTTTCAAAGTCTCCGTATGTTGTGTAAGATATTGTCACCTCTGATAGCAATAAGACAAAATAAGTCTCTTTTTATATTGCTTTATTATTCTAATGAGTCAATTTGAGGATCTTGGGATGATGTCTGAGTAATCATTTCTTGAGTCTATTCCTTGATTGCACTTTGTTACTGTATGTTAACTTTGCACTTAAAGCAGCACTCGCATAGACCTCAAATCTCTCAGCATTTTCAGGATGAGAATTTCACATGAAATAAAAATAGTACTTGAGAATTTTCCTGTAGGCTGAAAATGAAATATCTTTGAAGTATCTTATATTGTTTTCTTGAGGAAAAGATAAATAATTATTACTGAGTTGAGGAATGTTTTTTTGTAGGTAACTTTTCTGCATTGTCTCTATTCAGAACAGAGTTGCATCTTCTGTTCTGGGGCTGTTGATGTCCTTAAACTATCTTGTGATTCATGTGTAAGAGGAAGTCTTAAAGTCTGGCATATGTGAAGGGACAGACTTTCATTCAGCTGTGAAGAGAATAAATATAAAATCTGTCTAGATGTCCTGAAACCATCCAGCATTTGTAGGAAAAGGCTGATAATCAGAAATTCTTGTGAACTGTGAGGACCAAAGTTAAGTAAAAGAGACATTCTAAAGAGTAGTAATTAGTAACTATGGTGACAGATGTCTCACTGTAGCAAGTCAGTCAACTATATATAAACCAAATTACTTGTAAATTAGAACTCTTCCTCTACATCTCTTCTTTTTAAAAATAGCTTTTTGCATCAAAACTAGTGACATTGATGTGTAGAAAGGGATCTATTTTTGTGTGGTGTTGTCACATTTTGTGGTAAAACATTTCATCTTGAGGTTTCTGGTGAGTATCTTGTCATTTTGCTCCTTTTGACAGTGAATACCTTTCAGGGTTATTTGAATAATCTTTGGCTAGATCAGCACTTATGAGCAGCTTCTACCTTTTTCAACTACTTCGTTCCAGACCTTGTGTTTCCTGCAGAATTTTTTGCTTAGAAGAGGAATGAATATTATGTATCATGCCTGGGATGGCTTCAGCTCATGTCCTTCACCATGAATCTTCTACATGAATGTACTTAACTACAGAGTTTTGAAGAAGGAGGCTTTATTGCACAATAGGGGGTGGTTAGGACTTGTTCTTCTGTGAGCAGGTGTTTTACTGCCTCTTGCCATTATGGAATGTGATTATTGGGAGGCGTTAACTTCACAACTGTCAAGTCAGGTTAAAAAGTCTTGCTTCTAGAAACCAGTTTGTGAGATTATTTGAATGCCACCAATTCTGCCAGAGGAGCGTGAAGCAAATAGATTAGGAAGGGGACTCATCCTTTCTGGTAATGTTTCTATTCGTGTTGGTTGTGCAAAGGTCTGGATGAGTGCACAATTACAGAGTAAAATCGTTGTTTTCAGTATAATCTATTACTTTAATGTTGGTATATGACCATCTGATATGAAGGATTTTTTCCCATAGAAGCTATGATCACCATAGTACTATTGTAATTTTTCCAGATGTTTTCTTGGTTTAGATGTTTGGAGTGTTGATTGATCCTTTTAGAGCAGAAATAAATAAAAATCTGAAAAGGGTTAAGTGATGCTCATACAGTTCTATGCTGACCATGGAGTCGTTGGAGGATTCATAATGCAATTTGTTTACTTGTATTTTCACAGAATCCCAGAATGGGTCAGGTTGGAAGGGACCACAGTGAGCATCTGGTCCCATCTTCCTGCTCAAGCAGGGTCATCCCAGAGCACATGGCACAGGGTTGTGTGTAGATGCTTCTGGAATATATTCAGGGAGGGAGAATTCGCAGCCTCTCTAGACAATCTGTTCCAGTGCTCTGTCACTGCGCAGGGAAGAAGTTTTCCTCATGTTCAGGTGGAATTTCTTGTGCATCAAGTTCTTCCCATTGGCTCTTGTCCCATTGCTGGGCACCCCCAAGCAGAGCTGGGTCCGTCCGTGAGCCCTCCCTGCAGGCAGTGACAGACATGGATGAGGTCCCTCTCAGTTGTCCCTTGAGGCTGAACAGCCCCAGCTCCCTCAGCCTTTCCTCTTCATGAAGGGACTGGAGCATCTTCCTTATCTTTCAAAGCTGGATCTGCTCCAGGTGCTCAATGTCTGTCTTGTACTGAGGAGCCCAAAACTATGTTATGAAAGAATGTATATTTCATGAAAGCAAAGATGATGCAGATCATCATGGTTTCCTTAATTTATTTCAGCTTGAGACAGCTGTCTTCTATTACAGAGAACTTTAATTTCTGCTTGTGAACTGTACTTTAAGTACTTAGGCACTTCATGTACTGGTTCTGACATAGAACAATGGGCAGAAATCAGGTGGTTGATGTTGTAAATACAGGCTGCTCTCTGCCATTCTCTTCTTGACTGTGCTAATGCTGTGGGAGGTGGGAATATATGGCTCAGAAGCCAGCTTCCGAAAGATGCTCCATTTTAGCCCAGGTCATTGTTATAGCAAATTAAGCAAAATTCAAGTGATGGGAACTCTCAAACCACACAGGGTTGCTCTGCTGTCCTTGCCATCAAGCCAACTTTGCTGCTTTCTCTGGTGGATAAGGAGCAGATAACCAGATAACTTTGATTTGTGAGCATGGGTTTTGCTTTTATTTTAAACTAGAGAACTCGGATTGTGCTGTAGCTTTTCACTGTCAGACCACCAAATTCAGTTACAACTGCTAACAAAAGTGAAGTTTGAATAGTAATTCAGTAAGTAAAGCACAACAAGAGATGGCACTAACTCTGCAAGCATGCTTTCATGTTTTTCCTTTTTTTTTGTTGATGCTTTTGATATGCCACTATTTAAAATTCCAATAGGCACAAGTGCATCCATAGAACTCACTGGTTAAAATAAGTTGTCTGTCAAAAAAAATGGTGTGTGCTGAAATGTTGTCAGGTACAGCACACCTGGACGTGTTTGCTTTGTTTTGTTGAGAAGGGTGACATTTTGCTACTGAGGAACACACTGGAGCCACTCAAGATTGTAGACAAACATGTTTTGTGCACAGTTTTTCCTGCTGGTGCCTCTCAGTGCCCCTCTGTCTGATGTGCTTCCTCCTCCCATAAATCCATCTATCCCTTCCCTGTCACAGCCCCTGTGCCCTTTTCAGGCAAAGTCTGCTGACTCTGCTCACACAGAAGTGTAGCTGAGTGACAGGGCCTGTAGTGAACTTCAAAGCACTTGAACGACCAGAGCATGGCAAACAGCAGAGGGATTAATATTTTACAGCACTTCAAATACATCTAGAAAGGCCAAGCCATGTTTATACCCAGGCTCAGTTATGCTGGCACAAAACTGCTTTTACTGCCACAGTTTATTTTGCTTGACAACAGGTACGAGCAACCATCAGGGTTGTCCTGGCAGTACAGTCAACAAAACTTCAAGGTGTAAACAGAGATGGAACAACTTGGTCAGCAGAAGAACATATTCCCTGCTGTCCTTTCCTTCCTGCCCCCTGAGCTACTGACAGGTTTGGAAGGATAGCACTGAAATCTTGGGAATAGTTGAGGATTTTAGCTGCTTTTAGTCAGAGTAGCTGGATTTACATTAGGCTTACACTGGGAGTAGAAAACTTACACTGACCTTTTTTTTTTTTTTGTCCAGTGATATATCAAAGAAGGCTAATTTTTTTCTCTGTTTTTATTAGTGTGTAGAAAGAGTGGCATGTTTCTTTTTCTAAGATGTTTCTGAAAACTGCTAGCAAGTTTTGCTTCATTCTGGAGAAATTCAATACTTCTGGTCCCTGCATAGCCAGCTGCCACTCCTTTACTCTGGTCAATCTGACTGGAAAATCCCTTTCTTCACAGCTGGTTGCTTTTAGTTTCATAGCGTGTGCTTGCCTCGGGTAGCTTGAATCATTTTAAAAGGAGATTTGCTAAGAACTCAAAAGTTAATGGACTAGTTTCGTTTCTAAGTTGAAGGAGCTGGAGTTTAGTAAGCGAAGAGTTATTAGGTCTGTGTGTTTAAGAACTAGAAAACTAAACAGAAAAGCAATTTTACTTGCTGTACCCCACCCTGAGAATTATGCTTGCTTATGGAGTCAAATGCTTCTGCTTCCTTGATAGGTGGGTGGAGTTAGGCAAGAAAGGAATTTAGGATCTGTCTCAGCAGACCAGAATGAGGAACTCAATCAATTGGGTCTGGAGATAATTTAGCATTTGAACTCCTCTATCTTGCAGCCAAAGGGACTGACCTGGAATTCAATATGGTTTGCATGGTATACTCTGCTAGCTGAAGTGGTTCTCCCAAAATGAGAGAATACTCAGTGTTAACTCTTTAAGGAGGATAAAATGATCTTTTAACTATGGGAGAAAAAGGTTTCTATCTGCAGCGTGACAAATGTTGGCCACGTTAGTTTAACCCTGATATGTCTTGTTTTAAAAGTCTTTGGCTTTGCACAGTCTGACTTGTGCTCAATGTATTTCTCTTCCTTATGGGGTTCTCCGCATGAAACGAGTAAATGAACAAAGTTGTGCTTCTACTTAGTCAAATTTTGAGCTGAAAAATTACTCCAAGACAAGTATTACAATTTCTAGATCCCTGTTTACTTGCTGCTTTTGAGTATTAGCTTTAGTACTCAGGGGGTGCATTTCTAATGCCTGCATTAATTGTTCAATGATTGTGTAGTGTGAGTAGGGGAAGAATCTGTCATCATTAACTGCAGCATTTTATAGTTTAACTGCTCTGCCTGACAGCCTGGCTGCCCCTTGGTGGCAGTAACCATGGCAGAAATGAAGCTGCCATCCCCTTAGTGGCTATAGTTCAGAATCTGACAAAGTAATTTAAATATTTCTGGTTTAAGCTAATGTCTCTAAGCCTCCAAGATAGAACACTGAAGCACATGGAAGTCATGTACACTACTTTCACACAGGAAATAAGAGGTGAGGAAAAGAGTGGTAAACTAGGATGTTCTGAAATTTGGATTCTCTTTCTATAGTGGTTGTCTTGGCAGTGAAAATATATTTAAAAATCAAAAATATATTCATGTTTGACTTCCTGTAAAAGGCAATAACCTATTCTTTGGTACTTACTTAAATATTCATTCAGCTATGGAATAAGGCTGAAATAGGTTTATTTATATGCTGTGGTCTATGTCTACATTTTTTGTTGTAGTTGTTCCCATTCAAATACAGAATCTCACATCTTTGTAGACAAAATGTCTCAGTCCTCCAGTAATTCTCCTCACTCTAATTCTCAGCGTAATTGTCCTGAACTGCAGTTTCAAGCTGGGTTAGATGGAGTAGCAGTAATGTGCCCTTGAAATGGCCAAGGATGGCTGTACATAGTGATTGCCAATATTAGAAATATTAAAAAGCTAGTGGGTTGTTTGTTTCTCTTGCTGTACTGAAATTAAATCCAGCTAATTAAATCACAGAAAAATTGTGCTATTTTGTTTGCAAGTTTTTCTGTGCATCTCTGAGCCTGTGTTTTGTCTTCTTGAGATCCTTTGCAAGTGTCTCCTTGTATATGAGGCCTGCATATGGCTTGGGAAACAAAACACTTCATGACTCTCTTACTTGTCAGGCTAAGTAAGGAGTACTCTTCAGCCTGCCTCTCAAAGATGTTACAGTAGTATTCATTGAACAGAATGGGTCTTGTTGCTTCCTCTTACTTTGAAGAAAACAGTTTACCTACGCATAAGTAGGATTAAAATCTGTCTTTTTGGAGCACAGCAATTTTGCAATTTCCTAATACCAGTCAGAATGAACATATTTTATGTAGTTAACTCTAATGTATTATAGTCTGGGATCCCTGCAGTGGAATCTGGTATTTCACTGATCAGGAAATATTAGGAACTTGTTGCAGGGGAAAATTGGTCATGGTATCTAACTGCATGAAAATAACACATGGACAGTGATCTAGCAGGTTGCTGATACTGAGTCATTGACATAGAAAGCCACGAAACTTGATTTTAGACACCACAGGTCACAGCAGAGGTATGTTTGTTCAGTTTGCAAAAACTGAATAGTAACTTGAAATGTTATAAATACTAACTTTCTGAAATAAAGACATCATTCCTTGGAAAGCAGAGAAACAAAATTCTCTAGTTTTGTGAAACTTCATGAATGTAGTTTCTAAAGAAGATGGACTGTAATGGAGCAGTTTGAGTGAACCACAAGTTTTACTTTAGAATAATGTCTTCATAAATTTTGTGGAAGCAGCATGGTAAGATATCTGTAGTTCTCTGAACTTATTAATGGTGTGTAAGTGAGAGGGGATGTAAACAATAAGCTATTCAAGAAATTTGGGCTAGGATTTCCTTTTGTCTGAGATTGTATGATTTTATGGAGAGTAAGTTTCTTGAATACTCTGTGTGTTACCTTGTATTTTTAATAAAGAGGGGAAACTACCACTCGAATGAGGTATCTGTATCTATCTATCTACATATATAATTATCCTTTGAGTAAGGATGTGATGATCCTTTAACAGTGCTCAAAAGCTGAGCTGTTTTCAGTGTGTGTGAGTTGCCTTCTCTGCTCTACATTGGACTCGTTAATATGAAGCACAAGAGGGATGGGACTTTGCTCTGAAGAGAGGTGTGAATTATAAAAGCAAGTATAATGAGGCCAGTAAGTGCTGCCATTTTTTTCTGACAGTACCAGCTCCTCCTCAAGTAACTTGTGTCAGCTCTCGAAACTGGTTTGCGTTGACTAAACAAAAGCCTGGGCTGGTCCCAGTGGAGGTGGTGGAGCAGCTTGGGAAGGGCAGGGTTTATCCCTGCTCTGTGAGCTGGCACTGCTGCCCGAGCCTGGGCTGTGATGGGAAGCAGGAAGGACAAACGGTGCTGGTTTCCCAGAAGGCTCTGTGTGACACAGCTGCTGTGGGAGGCGTTGTTTTGGCAATGGCAGAGCCCTCTGAGGATACTGAAAATTAATAGTGCATTAAATACCTGTGTGCTGCCATGAGTACCAGTTATAATGTATAGACATGTTTGTTTTAGGGCTTGTGCTTGGTTTTGTTTTCTAGAGATAACTTTAATTATTATGCAAAAGCAGTGGAGGGACTGATCTCTGAGACAGATCATTTGAACTGGTGAAAACCAGTGTGGAAGCAGCAGTTGGATTTGCTGTGTGGAAGGGACCTGCTCAGTGGGTTCCTGAGCAATGAAAGATAACTACATCCTTTATCTCGAGACTTGAAGTCAGTGCATTTCCCCTTCCTTAGACATCAGCTATTAACATGTCACTGGTATGAATTATTTCTGTACTAGACACAGGAAGTAGAGTATCTCCAAACAGGATGAAAAGTGATACTTTGAAGAGTATCACTTTTCTAAAATTTATGTAATGCAGTTCAGTAGTATGCACTTAATGAACATCAATCTCATAATATTAAATTTAAGATGTATTTTTTGTGGCCATTTGTTTATAAATTTCTTTTTGCAGTTTTGGATTTCGTGTCTGTTGTATTTGTAAGTTTTGTGTGACTCATGCTGTTGCAGCTCCTTTCCTGTGATCACTCTGTTGTATTTCCTTGTGCTATGTCACATGTGTCCTGCTTGCAGATTCTGCAGAAGTGCATTTCCAAGGGCAGTGATGAATCAGAAGTTGGGAGCGATAAAAGGCAGATATTAATGCATAGAGAAGAAAAGGGTGGGGAAAACCAAATAAGCACAAGCATGTTTGTTTCTCCTTGCCTATGACTCACTTTTTCATAACAGAAGAATTTAAGTGAGGCAGCAGGCTAATTGAAAACAAACAGGAAGCAAAAAATAATTACCTCTGCACTGAACCATGAGAGGGTTCAGTACTTTCAGACTACTAAATTAGCAAGCTAATTAATTTGATTGGCTTTTAAATGTATAACTGTTATAAAGGCCATATGATATACTATTAATAGACAGTATTTCATAATAGGGAGAGTATTATTTAGAGAAGGGCAGGTCTGTTTATTAATACAGTCATAATTTCTTGATCTACCCATAATTTGTATTTACTTTCCTCTTTGTCAACATATGACTGATTATTATTTTCTCTTCTTCAAAAATAAGTTCTAAGGTATATCTGTTGTGGAAAAAGTCTTTCACATGCTGCTTTTCATCCTGTCATTTCATACACCTACCTAAGTTTTCCTCATATGCTGGCATTCCCCTTGGTCACAGTATTTAGTCCCATGTCCTGGACACTGCAATTTAAGTTCTCCAGTTAGGGCCACTGCTTTATGCTACTTTAGATACATATGAGATACATCATATACTTGGTGTCATTTTTCAATATGAAGAGCCCTAGTGCTGGTCTCTCTCTCCTAAACACACCTTTTCCCTGGACACTATGGTTTTGAGCTATGTATCACTTTTTTTCAGGAGTGTGATAAATTTTGCATGGAATCCTGAAAAAGAGAAGGGCTAATTGCTAATTGGAATACATTAATTTTTCTGAAGGCAACATCTTTTCCCCAGCCTTATGCCTGTTTTGGGACTTGATGAGATTCTCTGAGTGCAGGAAGCCAGGGATTTCTACCATCCCATCAGGTTCCTGTGGTGACTCTTGTCATCTTGAGCTGTTGCAGTTGACTCATTTCAGTAGGTACACCTGGCTGGTCAGTAACATTCTTTCATGCTGTTTGCTCATCAGGTCTTAGCCAGGGCCTCTGGTCTTGTGCTGGATGACTCATTTGTAACCTCTTCTCAGATGCAGCAGTTTTGACAAGTAGTCCTCTCTCATAAGCATTTTCAGATTGAATTAGTTGCTATTAACATTTAATTAACTCTACAAATGGGTATTTACAAAGGTGCTTGATGCAGCCATCTTGAGATTAACTTAGTGATGTGAAGTGATACTGCTGAGAGGGGAAAGCATCCTTAGTTTCGACATGGTCTCACATTATGATTCCTGAATTCTGTCTTCTGCCAAACATTTTTCTTGCTAATCTTCCCTACAATATGTTTATTACCTGAAATATATGAGCAGTTAGAATTTTTTTGTGTTGACCGACATCAATATAAATTCTTATATATGTGGCAAAAGGTAGTGTTGCTAATGATGTCTGATCCTTTCTGTGCAGACAGTAGTAAAAGTACAGTTTGTAGCAAGTATTTCCATAGTGTAGGTACTAGAATTCAATTGCATGTTAAATAAAAATGAAATACAAATATTTCTTGATAATGGGAAGGCAATACATCCTGAGGAGGGTGTTTTGCATTTGTTATATTTGTCCTCCTCTATACTGGGAGGTCAAGTTATACTTTAAGCTTGTTTCATCATACTAGTCTTATTTTTCTCAGATAATTTACTGTTATTTTTGTTTCTTTTTACAGTTCTATCTTCAAGACACTAAAAGTAGTAATGGTACCTTTATTAATAGTCAGAGACTGAGTAGAGGATCTGAGGAAAGCCCACCATGTGAAATCATGTCAGGTGACATCATCCAGTTTGGTGTGGATGTGACGGAGAACACGCGGAAAGGTAAGGGTACGGATCATTTTTTGGTTTTTTCAAGTATATTTATTACATCATATGACAATACAATGTCTAAAAGTGAATAGTAGTCCCATTGTAAGAAAATAGTTTTGTTTGGTTTTTGTTAATTCTTCCCTCCTTTGCATTGGCAGTGAGTCCTGGTAAAATGGATCAAGCAACTGATCTGCTGAAAACACAGACTCTATTTCTGCCCCCACACCCCAGCTAGATTTTAACTGGGTTGTTTCCATGACCCACCTTCTCTGGCTGTAAGGTGCTAATGTGTGCAGTGGAAATGCAGGTCTGGAAAAGGAGGCTCAACTGGGACCACATGTTCAGCTATTGCCTCACTTAAATTGACCTACAGCAATTTAAAAAGTGCAACATAGGCATGTTTGTGTAGTGCTGTGTTGGTGTTTTTGTGCTTGGAGGTTCTTTTAATTATTTTATATTCGTAATTGCCTTTCAAGCCTGTAAACCCTGAAGTTCCAGGAAGTAGTAGGGCAGAAGTATGAAAGTGCGTTTCTTGATCAAGTAGTCAACATAGGTTTGAAAATGTCTAATTTAATTCTTGCCAAGATAACCAGAGTTTCCTTCTGTCACTGCTACCGATTTTGATTTGTGAGGAGAGAAAAATGTTGCTATCTGAACAGTGAGGTGATAGGATTTTTGTTTTATTTTTCTTGATGCCCTCTTCCCACTATGCATGCTCAGGAGATCTTGTATTTTGCCAGTAGCTGTGTATCTGTGTTAATTAAAATGCAGCCTCAATCTCTTCTTTTGAATTTACGTAGTAGTTCAGGAGACATGTTTTTCTTTTTCTGGAAACTGGTCTATATGGGGCTTATTAACTGTAATCAGTATTGTCAAGTCTTTCTAAAGTTACCTAATGAGTCTGTTACTTTCTGTAAGCATTGAATTTCTGGCCATGTTCTGTAGAATCTTAATCCAGTAACACACAGATCTGTCAGTAAAATAGCAGAACTCTGCCATCACTCCTCTTGTCATTTACTACTTTTCCAAATAAGACTTTCATAAGTCTTAGAGAAGTGTTGTAGGAAACAATGAAATAATACTGAATTTGAATACTGATGATAAAGTTCTTTGAAACGAACAAAACTCTCAAACACACAAATGAACAAAACTCTCGAAGAAACAAACCTTCCTCAAACCAACCCCTCCAAAACCCAACAAAACCTAATCCATAGTACAACAGTAGAATTTTTAAAAGAGCATTAAGTGAACATAACCAAAAGACATGTCTTGCTCCATCTGTTACTTGGGATTTCTGTCTTTAGCCAAGTAGGTTATAGTTCTCAAATCTGAAGTGTCTGGGGAAGGTTAATGAAGGTTAAAGAAAACATTGTTTAGGAATGGTCACGGTGAAATGTTTTGTTATGGAGAGCTTCTGGAGCTGTAGTATTTTTGGGTGTTTTATTTCAGTGAACGTATCATCGCATTGTTTCACTTTTCTCAAAAGTGATATTGCAAAGATTCAATTCCAGGATGTCCATAGTTGAAATGGTCTGGGAGTTACTTAAAACGTTTCCATGTGAAGAAATTGCAAATATTTATGAATATTAGCAGTGTACATGGAAGAAATCAACAGAATTCATTGCATCTAACAAATCTGGAACTGTTAATTTGAAGAGATGCTGTCCTTGCTAAGAGAAGCTGAATTTTTGTTCAAATGTGTTTACACTAAAAGAATTTTTATTATAAGATTTATTTCAAAGAAAAATTTGACTTGTTTTTATCAGCAATTATTTGCAGTTAGTTTATGGAAAATTTGCAGCAAGTTCATGGTAGGCAAATTCTTGCCACAAATTTTTGCCAGTAGTATTTCTTTCCAGAGGTTTTATGTTAGTTTTACAAAACACAGTCTCAGTGACCTGGTGATCAGATTGTACAGCCTTCCTCGTCCTTTTCTCAAGCTTTGAACTTGAGAGATGTGCTCGTGTTACTCATGAACGTGTTGAGCTCCATAATGAGGAAGAAGAGAACACAAGTTTGCTTTCCTCTGTCTCTGTGCTCCCCCAAGCAGTGAGTGAAGGTGGTATCATCATGCTGAGGCACAAAACAGCTGCATCTCAGCTTGGGTGTTTACCCATGAAAGCAAGTGGAATGCATATAGATGTGTTTTATTCACCAGTTCATTTCAGGAGCCTTAGATGTTACTGTTAATCTAATCTAGTCACGAAACAGACACAAAAGTAATTTTAAAATTCTCTTTAAAAGCACTTTGCATTTTGTTATTTACATAATGCTTTACTTGCACAAGACATTTCAGTGTTCTGCTGTGTGTAATTATAAGGTCAGGACAGACAGTGTGTACTTGCCTATGTAAATTCTGAATTGTGTCAATATTGCTAGAATACATTTATTTTATTGTTCAGCCTGTGCCTTGGTAAATAATTTCCTTGCAAATGTCATCTGGATTTGGTTCATTAAAACAGTGACATGTTCAGTATGTCATTTTTCAGGTTATCAGATATAAGCACCAATTCCTGAGCCTCCTGCAGCTGAGGCAAAGTCATTGACAGGCCCTGGAGAAATGCTTCCATGTCTCGTCCTTCCTTATTTGTCCACTTGCTGTATTACCGACAAGCACAGAGGCCTGGCCATTTCCCTCTCCTCAGCACAGCACTTTCCTATTAATATCTTAACCCTGATTTTCTCTGTTAGGGTGATTTGTATTCTTTTAGCACTTCCTAAATTTCCCAGTCAGTGCCAGAGCACCCCAAGAGTTAACTGGTGGTATTTCACTGCGTGGAAAGGAGGAGCAGCCTTGCAAAGTAGGGTCAAATAAAACCAGATGACTTAGTTCAAATGCGGTTTACGTGCTTTTTTCTAGTCAAGTTTGGAGCCTTTCATACATCTCTTCTGTCATGGAATGTTTGAGGGAGCCTGTGCAGTGAGGAGCCCAGTGTGGTGCACAGGCCCGTGAGTGGCTTCTTGAGGCTGGATAGTGGCCACCAAGGCTGCTGTTAGCCCATTAACGAAGGAAAAGGAAAAACGAGAGCATCGTTTGCGAGTTGTGTCTCTAAGAAACAAAACCTGATACAAACAGAAATGATTTCCATGTTCCCACTGTGCCCTCTTTGCAGCATAAACCCGTCAGGGTTCAGGGCAGCTCTTGGGGGGTTTTGGAGCGGTGAGATGATGTGTGGGGCAGCTCCGTGTTGGAGGGATGGACCAAGGCCGTCACTGGTGTGTGGCACAGCAGATGGAGCAGGAGTGGGGTTTTACTCCGTTATGGGAGCTGTGGATGGGGCAGTGTCAGGAGGGGGGTTTCACTCTGTATGTTACAGCTCTGTATGAGACAGAGGGCAGGAGCAGAGAGTGTCACTCCATGGTGGGGGCTGTGCCTGAGGGCGGCTGTCTGTCCGTGTGTCCGTGCGGG
>VXBA01001230.1:1211589-1287384 GCA_013399895.1 Serilophus lunatus
CGGCGGCCCCGCGAGCGCCCGAGGTGAGCGGGATGGGAAGGGATGGGATGGGATGGGAGGGGAAGGGGGGAGCGGGGATGTCTCTGTCCGTTTGGGGGACCGGAGGTTGCTTTGCTGCCTTGTCTTTGTGATTCCTCAGAAGAAATAGTACAGACCAGAATCGAAACGACTGCTGCTGTCCTGTGCAGCACTGTATTCGTGTTTTTTGTGTCGCTTTTTCTCTCCCTTAGGCTTTCTCATGATTTTTCCAATTACAGTGAACTGATAGCTAAAGGTCAGACTGCGAGGTTTGGGTGGGGTTTTTTTTTTCATTTATTATTTTATTAACTCATCAAAATGCTTGGTACCTTTCCTCAGTCACTGTCTCTTGCTAAATGCCCTTTATACCTTAATATTTTACACAAAATAAGCTCCTGCACCATTAGGAGATTTTTTTTTTTCAGTCTAGGTGTTGACAGAAAAACTTCAGAATTATATAATCTCACAGCGGAGCTGCCTGATATTTGACCCAAAGGTAAAGCTGCCTGTTGGTATTTAATTTCAGGTACCCTAACACTTTCTTATTGAAATCACTTAATTTCCTCTTAAAGAAAAGATTGATCTGTATGGAAGCTATATGAGTATTGCAAGCTACAGCTAATATTGCTAATGCAATTTTTAAATGTTTTTGCAGGACTGAATTTGTTCCATTATAAATAAAGACCCCAAACCTTGCAGATTAATCTGTTTTGCCCTGGCATATAAATTTAATACTTTACCAGGTCAGCTTGAAAAAACAAGGTGCTGTAGCCAAGAGGGTATGTCTCCAAAGCATTAGCTTTTAGCTATGGATAAAGGTTAAAAACAACTCGGCTTAGTTGGATCATTTCTCCTTTATTTTTAGATTCTATTGAGGTAGCTTCCTCAAAGACTGTCTCATTTCCCTGGAGTATCACCA
This sequence comes from Serilophus lunatus, assembly GCA_013399895.1. Lineage (NCBI taxonomy): Eukaryota > Metazoa > Chordata > Aves > Passeriformes > Eurylaimidae > Serilophus > Serilophus lunatus. The sequence goes on from VXBA01001230.1 coordinate 1,212,527, forward strand.
TGTCCTAAAATGCCCATTGCCCTTTTTTCCAGAACCAGATTAACTGTTTTGCTGATATTAATAACTGTGAAAGTAGAGCAGCTGTTTGTATGTTAATGGGTGTTTGAGGTACAGTGGTACATGATAGGTGACCACATAACTCATTAGTGTCTAGCTGGTGGTAGTATTTTAGGGACAATGTATATCTGTCTTTCCATGCATCTGGAAATAATTTTTGGCTCCAAGTTCATAGAACCATACAAGAAAAAAAACCCCAACCAAAACTCAGACATAATCTGACTGTTTGCAAAGGCATTGAAAGCGGTATCATTTTTGGGAAATGGTTTGAAGAAAACTTGATATAAGAATCAAATATTGCATTTCCTCCTCTTATTCCTTAGGATCTTTCTACAGTTCAAAGAATCATGAATTTAGTCCTTGAGAAGCAAGTTTTCCTCCTCTTAAATTAGAGGCCACTTGTCTAGGGCTGTGCTTCAGATGTGCACTACAAGCATCCCAAAATAGAGATGTTTTGTCTTATGCTATTGGAGAGGATGCACTTCTCAGTGGTTCCTGCACACTTCCTCTGCATTCCCTTTTTGATCCTTGTTTGTAAATAACAATCACTTGGTGAGTTCCACATGTTGAACTGAATGTCCATGACACAAGTTGGTTGTGTTACCTTTTAAGTCCCTGGGAATGTTTTTAGGAGTCTTGTCAAAAAGGCAGCTCATTATTTTGTTTCTAACTCTGCATTCCCATTACCAAGCACAGGTAAGGTACATCCCTTTCCTCTTTTTATGATCAAAACCTACCATTAACTTCTTTCACTTACTGTAGTAAAGACAAGTTTCAGGTGTTGCTGCACAGGGGAGAATTGGAACTGGAACTGCTCTAGAGCCAGGACTAAGTACACAGCAGAACCTCCACCTTTGTCATGCTCAAGTCTCCTGTCTCCAGAGGAGAATTGAAGGCAGACCCAGGCACTGGTGCTTGAAGGCCTTCACGCCTCCTCTTATTTGCCTTTCTCAGGGTTTCTTAAGGCAGTTTAATTGGTTAATATAACATTAACTGTTGGATTTGCAATTAAATAGTAATGAATCATGATGACTTTTTGTTTCTTTTCAGTGACCCATGGATGTATAGTCTCCACAATCAAGCTGTTCCTTCCAGATGGAATGGAAGCTCGATTGCGATCAGAGTAAGAATAAATATTCATATACAGCCAAACTCAACTACTGCATAATGAGGATTTGATTGATATTGTATTGAAAATCAGCATAGAAACAGTTTATTTTCCTGTGATTTTGCAAAGCATGTACAACTGAGACCATGGTTCTTTTGCAGGCATTATGAGAGAGCTTATTTACTTGTCACTTTTAGAAATTAAGACATCTGTGAAGATGAAAAAGTTCTGATAAAGTTGGGCTTTTCCGTCTGTTTGTACTTTATTGGAAGGGGTATTAGAAGCAGAAGAATATAAGGGAAAAGAAAGCAAATCAGGAAATTCTCCTGCCCTCTTTGATATTACTATTTTTGCTCCTTTAAACACACATATACTGAAGTGAAGTTAATGTATACTGAGATGGATATTCACATAGTTTTCTGTGTATGTGTGAACACTTCAGAGAAATTTTCAGAGAGTAATAGAAACCAAATCCTAAAATTTTGGTTTGCATTGAGTGCTAGTTCTAAATGATGCAATTTTAATTATCTTTCATTATGGCCAATTATGTGGTTTTTGTTGCTTATTTAAATATTCTTTTATCATTAGTATCCAGAATTGTTTGCATGAAGCTTTAGGGTGTCTTTTCTTCTGGGAAGATAAGTAAACATAAATTATTATGGGCATATTTCCATATAATTGCATGTCCTGATAAGTAATAGTAGAAATGTATACTGTTAAATTTTTATTTCTGATGAAAATGTGCAAGTATAACACTTACTCCAGTGAAAATATACAAAATTCTGTTGAGTTACCAAATATTTGTTGAATTTCTAAATGAGTTTAAAAATCCAATCCTTTAATATTTGTTTTGTGTAAATTAGTTTAACTCTTAATACTAATTTCTAAAGAGTCAATTTATACAAGGACTGAAATACAAGTTGGTAAAGATGGTTTTTAGAATAGTACCTATATTTATAATTCAGAAATATTTCTGTGACTTTGAAGAAGTCTCACAGCATAGGGTTAGGGTTTTACATGTTTATCTATTAACTCTTCAACTGAAATAAAAATATGAGACATCTTGGTTAATTGCACAGGACTAGGGACCTTCTGTATTTTTGACCTGCTATTCTGCACTTTGTGTTCACTTGCTTTATTTCTATTGTAGTGTTATCCATGCTCCATTACCGAGTCCTGTTGACAAGGTAATTCAGTAATTTGCTGGTTTATGCCTTTTTAACCTGTTCTGGGACTTGTTCTAAAGATGAAGAAATAGTGAAGTCAGTTCCATTTTGATGTGTTTTCTACTGCTTATTTTTACCTAGTTTAATATTTTGAAAGACATAAAGAAGGCAATGAGTTATTACAATGTATATTTTTAGATTATGACAAAACAGTGTATGTGGCTTGAAACCAAGGCAAGGGTAGAAATTTTTGAGGAGGGACTGCAGGTATAATTGTGTGAAAACAGTAAAAAATTATTTCAGTGTAGGAAGCCTGCAAGATGTAGCAAATAAATAGATTTGTCAAAAAACCCCACAAAACAACCTAAACAGTTTATTATGATTAAAGGTAATACTGGTATTCCTTAAATTTGAAGTAGATTCTTCTAAAGGGGGATGATGACTTGTGGGTCAACAGGAAATGTGTGATTGTAATGTGTGTGTGTCTGATGATGTTGGATTGGAAACACACAATTTGTTTGAGCTTGGGTTGAATGGCTTTACTTTTGTGCCTCTTGTTTCTTTTTTGTCAGTTGAATCTCTGTTGTAACAATAGCCTTAAACTCATTAGTGTGTTGGTGGTTCAAGAACTTGTGAAGACATAAAAACAGTGGAGCCTCAGTCCAGAGTTGGAGGTTTTATGACAAAGGATAACTAGTAATAGAGCAATAAATGAATGAAAATGCTATTATTAGATAAGCAAGTTCACCTGCATGACTAGATTTAAATGAATTTGTGTTATTTGAGTTTAATGAGAAATCCAAAATCATTCTGATTCTTACTTATCTTCTTTCAGGTTGCTGCTAACACTCCCAGTATGTATTCTCAGGAATTGTTTCAGCTTTCACAGTATCTACAAGTAGGTTTTCTTTTAAAGGCATTTAGTTTAATTTTTGCTCAAAACACAAACCTTATGCTTTGGCTTGTGTTTTGTAAACCATAAGCATTTAACTACCTTTTCTGTAGTGAAAAAATGTAAAAGATATTGTAATTGCTTGTGGCATAGTTGTGTGCAAACTTTCAGGGTTTTGCATGAGCAATATGAACTGTGTCTTTTATAAAGGAAGTGTGTACCTGCTCTTCCTGGCCTTTCTCTCTACCTTGTTGTCCCCAATTTCCTTTTGCTCACAATGTTGTCATTATCATCCATTGCTGTGGATGTGCTCTGTGTGTGTAGAAATTTGTGGTAGAACAAAAGAGAGGCAACACGAGAGGTCATTTCATGTGTCAAGAACAATTTTGTGAATGTAAATTCTTAGTGTGAATATTTCTGTGCCTGTATCTATTGGAAACTATGAAGGAGAGGACAGTGCTGGCAGCTCTTCTTCCTCACTGGCATCACTAGCCTTTCTGTGCCTGCTTCTGTGTCATTTATAGTAGGTGTGTTTTTTCACAAGATGTCATGTCACAAAAAGGTTAGACTGCAAAATGGCAACACATTAAAGTGTGTGCTAATAGATAAAAGCAAACTCTTTAGAAAGGATCATAAAATCAGCTTCCTGCAAAAGATATGGAAACATTTTTAGTGGTGAATTCTATCTGTTCTATCTACTGCTTTATTTTGCCTATTTTTGTTTGATAATGGCGATTTTTATTCTCATAAATGCTGAGGCTTTTGAGATAGTATCTATCTTTATGTGTCTTTGCTGACATAGCAGGAAGCAGCTCAGGCAGATGCTCTTTCTTGGGAAGCCAAATACATACTCACTCACCAATCTGTTCCCTCTCCTTGTCCTGGAATTGTTAACGAAGGTGCTTTTCTATCCCACTGTCATAAATCAAAAATCAAACAAAAACAGTAGTTCTTGCTTGGCATTTTTCTTCTGTGACCTGATTTGAGGATGCACAGCTCATTGCATGGGAGGTGCCAAGCTGCCTTTTTGTGCCTACAGTATTATTATTTAAATGATTGACAAAAGACCATGTGTTTTCAAGTCTTGGAAAGAATAATAATGTGTCCTCAGCAGGTGCAACAAATGCATGAAGAATGATATTCAGGAACCTGAGGTTATAGGATAGCATGTTCTACTTAAACTATCTAAATAAATGTGTGGATGGATAAAATGCAATGGACTTGTTATGGTTTTGAACATGTAACAGTATTTGCTGCTGACATTTCCTTTTTCTCTTGTATTTTGTGATCTCTTCTGTTGCTTTTGATTTCCTGAGTTGTTCTAGCTGAACTGACTGGTGCCCTGCTCTCTTCACAGGAAGCCTTACATCGGGAACAAATGTTGGAACAGAAGCTGGCAACTCTTCAGCGATTACTTGCTGTCACACAAGAGGCTTCAGATACTAGTTGGCAGGTATCTGCAGACATCCTTTTCTTTATGGACTGAACTATGCAGTGACATGAATTTTAGCTATTAATTTACAAACATTGGGGAAAAAAGCAGCAGAAATAGTAAAAAACTTGTGGTGGTTCTCTAAAACTGTGCAAAAGGTAATATTTAATAAATTTAGTGATTATTCAGTCTTTAAAGCAGAACTCTTTGGCACTACATAAAGCCAATTTTATACAATATTTGTTTATACAGTAAAGCCAGTATTAATACTAAGGTAATATTCTCTTCTGCTAGGCTTTAATAGATGAAGACAGGCTGCTATCAAGACTAGAGGTTATGGGAAATCAGTTACAGGCTTGTTCAAAGGTAAGTAGTTCACTTAAGGTTGGATGTTAGGAATGCTGAGAGATACCTCTTGGAGTGTTTTGAAATCAGCTGGTTGTAGGAAAGCAGTTGGAACATAAGCTTTCTAAAATGAGCCTGTGTAATTTTGAGTAGCATGGAAACTAGGTCTGTTCTGTGTCTTATGGAATCTGGGTGTCTGTGGTTTTCACTGTCCATGTGCTGCCTGATATTCAGGGTAACCAGTATGCACTGCCTTGATTGTTGTTTAGGTCACCTATGCCTGCCTTGAGTTTTGATTTTTATTTTGTTTTTATTTCCTCTCGGCTGCCTACATTATAAGAAATTTTTCTGAAGGTCCCGTTGAAGGTCTTTTACATGGGACCTTGTGTGTTCCTCGTTTGCAAAATTGTATTTCTCATAGGATTGACACTGGCTTAGCAGTGTCCAAAATAACCCTATAATTTTTCTGTAATCAAAGCTGACCATTGAATGTGTGCTGCTATACATTTACTTAAAAAAAAGGTTTGCATCCGGTTATGTCAAGTGCCTTTGATCACTGATTCATAACTAACATTTTCCCATCTATCAGAAATTACTAAATATTTTTAATACAACAGGCTTTACCATGCTCTGTTATATTTAATCAGCAAGGTACTAATTTATCTGCTCTCTCTGAATTATCTTACATGTGCAGAATCAAACAGAGGACAGTATACGAAAAGAGCTTATAGCATTACAGGAAGACAAACACAACTATGAGACAACAGCCAAAGAGTCCCTGAGGCGGGTCCTTCAGGAGAAAATTGAAGTGGTCAGAAAATTGTCTGAAGTGGAGGTATTTAAGTTTCATGCCAAGTCTTCTGGAAATGCTGAAATAGTTGTAACTGCTGCTGATTAGATCCCTGTTTTGTTGCCTGTCATACTCCAGTATCTGTTGTACTCTGACACTTGCAGGGTGTTAAGTAGTAGTGTTTATTTCTTTCATTGGGCAATACTAAGATTGTTAGACAGAAAAATTATTATTTTAGCTTCTCCCTTTTCTGCTAGTTTTTCAAGGTTCATGAAGCTGTCTTACAGAAGTTACTATGTGTGGGAGATAAGTGAGGGGGAGATCATGTAAATGCATTTTAAAAAAATGCTCTAAAACCTTGTTTAAACTGTCACATTTGTGGAAATTAACCACTTGTACAAAGTACACTCAAGAATGAGCTGTTATGATTATGAAGTGTTGGGCACTTTCTTCAATTGAGATTTCTGCCCTATATCTCACTACCATCTTTTCCTTTATCAGTTATTTGCTATGTTCTCTTAGGTTCAACAAGTCTCAAGACTTAAAGTGAAGTGTACAAAGTCACTGTTCTCTTTGTGCTTTTTAGAGAATACAATGCTGTAAGAGATAACCTTAGGAAATTTTAGTTAAATACACCTTTGTGTTGTGATCATTCTTGACAGGTTTGTTAACGACTGGAGCTTTATGCTTACTTCTAGCTTTCTTTTCCCATCCTATACTAGGAGAAGAATTTACTTTGACTCCTGAGGGAGAAATACTAATTTAACTTGAGTAAGAGATTCCCTTGAGTGCTTCCTGCCACATACTTAGCTCTCCGCACAGAATTATCTTTGGCTCATGTTTTAGAGTTGTCCTTTAGTTATTATATGATGTACTTTTTAATTCACTTTTGTTTAAAAGGGATTTGGTCTTGTTCCCTTCCCCCTGGCTGCCCTCCACAAAAAACCCCAAACCTGAAAAAACCCACTGCTCAAAATGGACACACCGAACCCCTAAAAAAAAAAAGGGTTTTAAAAAAATTATGATTGATGAAAGAAATCTTGAGCTATGAGGGGGAATCTCTGCTATTTAGTTGTGTTGCTATCACCAAACTTCCTTGCCCCCTGGAGACCTAGCTGCCTCTTGAGTAAGGGGATCTTAGTTTAGATGCTTTTCCATATTATGGAGTTCAGAAAAAAGTTTTGAATGCTTCCTTGGAACCATTTGGCTTTTATAATGTATTAAATCTTTATTTGCTGGATGAAAGGTATGATTTAATATAATGTAATCAACAAATTTCAAGTTATTATAGGACTTTAACAGTTTGGCATAAAAGGGAAGAGAATGGTGGAGACAGATCACGCTTTTCAGTTCTTTATTTACAATTATGTAGCCCACTACGAGGTTTTTGGTTTGGCTATTTTTTACATTTTTGCAGTAATACATTTTTGCATAATCTCTTCTTAAAGTAGAAGAGGTTTTTTTAGGTAACATTTTTGCCAGGACTTGACCTGTTCGTTTAGGCTTAATGACTAGGAACAAAGGAGCTAAACATGATAAATTACATATACTGTTGGGAAAAAACAGGTCATCTTCAGTGTTAGGTAGTTTGTTGCCTCTTATTTTATTGTTTATTGCACAATAATTCTGTGTTGCAGCGGAGTTTAAGTAATACAGAAGATGAATGTACACACCTGAAAGAAATGAATGAGCGGACTCAGGAAGAATTAAGGGAATTAGCTAATAAATACAATGGAGCTGTAAATGAAATTAAAGATCTTTCTGACAAGCTAAAGGTAATGACAGCTACATCTGACTTATGATGAAACTGTGATGAATGAAATAAATAAATAAAATTTAATTTCTAATGTAGTAGCGATCAAAAGATTAAGGTTTTAAAACAAATTAATGATAGGAAGATGCGTATAATCTTTTACATAATCTTTTGGTTTGGTTTTAATATACTTGAAACTATCATTAATTAAGTCACTTGCTAAAAGGGTTCCCTTTTTTTTCACTTTGAGAATTACCATATTTTTGGAGCCAAAATATGTTTTAGTGTAAAATTATGTAAGGTGTAAAACTTTATATTCAGCTGCTTTTATATACAGACTTATAGCACTCCAACTTAAACATCTTCCAGGTAACGGGATTGAAAACTAGCATTAGAAATAAATTTCTAATCCAGCAGGGAAAAAGATCAAGTTGGTCTGTACAGTCAGTGGGCATTCAATTCAGAAGGGCTCTTGTGTGTTGGTTGAATTGAGGTGCTGGGATAATGGGTGTTTCTTGGCTCTTGAACCCTGTTATTGTAAAATTTTTGTTTCTCAGACAAAAAGTTGGTTAAGATAATTTGAGATTCTCTAACTTACTGTACTTGAAGTGAAACTAACAAAAATAATACGTTTTGTATTTTCAATTTTCTTTATCTGTCTAGCAGAGCAAGCTACTTAGGTATATTTAGCTGTACAAAAATCAAGGAGATCTATTCTTTCACGTGTTAATTTTGATTTTCGGGGGGATTTTTTAATCTTTTTTTGAGCAGGTAGCAGAAGGGAGACAAGAAGAAATCCAACAGAAAGGACTGGCTGAGAAAAAGGAGTTGCAGCATAAAATAGATGAAATGGAAGAAAGGGAGCAAGAGCTTCAAGCAAAAATAGAAGCTTTGCAGGCTGATAATGACTTCACCAATGAGCGCCTGACTGCTTTACAAGGTTAGTCACTAGCGGGGGAGAAACTTTGATTACTTGTTTTTCTTTTAATCTGTGAAATATCTTTTTCTTGGACTTCTGTTTACAGTACGGTTAGAACACCTTCAAGAGAAAACTCTTAAAGAACACAACAGCTTAGGTAGGTGTGATCAGTTTCTTGTTTCAAGCTGGTTCCCGGATTTTCCGTGCGTTTACTTTTGTTGTAACAATCTTGTGGCCGCGGTGTCTGGCGGGGGAGTTGTTTCCCAGTGGGAAGTCCTGCTGGCCGTCGTGGTTACACCGCGGGACAGGCGCCGGCAGAGGGCGCTGGTGCTGCGGGGCGTCAGTGCTGGCCCGGGGCCCGATGCCCAGCTCCGACTGGGAGGGGTTTGACAGCCTCCTACATGTTAAAATCTTTATAAATATATTTATATGTGATAGACAGTCATTCTTTGGATGTTAGTAACCTTTTACACATTTGAACAATCAGGAACACGGTTTGTAGTGCAGGAAAACATATCACACTTTGCCTGCTTTGTTTGATTCGGTACTTAGGAGTAGGAGGTAGTATGAAAAGCCAGGTACATTTCACAATGCTGTATTTATAAAGAAACAAAAACCCCAAAACATCTTGCTTGGTTCCAAAAATAATACCCTTTCTTGATCCTAGGCATACAAGTTGACGACTTCATACCTAAAATTAATGGGAGCACAGAGAAAGGTAGTGTATCTTAAGGCTACCTTTTGTCTTATGGTTGATGTTTGAAGTTGAACAAATTCCAAATGTTCTCTTAAGTTTTACTTTGAATAATATTCTCTTTAAAAATGAAGCTGAATTTGTCCACTCCACTGTTTAGACTTTCAGTCTAGGTGTTTTTAGTAGGTTCTGTAAAATGTAGCAAAACAACTTGGAAGTTGTCTTTTTTGATGCATAAATGGTAGAAAACTAACTTTTTAATATGCAGGATTGTCTTTATGTGAAACAGGAATTACTGCAGATTGAATTAAGTGATAGATTTTCTTAAAGACCAAATAAAGCCAAGTATTTTAGCTCATGTGTCTTAACACTTGAAGTTTTTTGAATAAAATTGTCCAACAAGACTGTGTCCCGTATCATACAGAGCAAAGAGTGTCCCACTTAGATTCCAAATTCACTCAGTTGTTTCATTGGCTGATGCATATTTGTCTTCTTGTGTCAATCATAATTTTTTCCTTGGTGTAGCTTTCTCCTGCAATCTGAGGAATGGTGGTAGTATTAGTGGAAATGTTGGGGCACCTATATAGAGAACTCATGGGTTTGAATAATATTCACAGTGTTTAAGGATTTACTGTGTATATTTTTGAGACACATTCTTAAAGTTCTCTGTGAATATTTGTAAATTAAGAGGTTTTTAACTAGGGAGACCAATAGCAAATTAAGAAGTCGTCATGAAATAACCTCATGACTGGTTCTTATTTGGGACAGGAGGAAAGATCTGTTAAGCACCCATAGAAGCTGTGCCAAAACCTCCCCAAGAGTATTAGTTATCCCTTAGTGCCTTAGCACTTTAGTCACTTAGCTGTGGTGCACACTGGGATGGGCAGCAGGACACTCAGTGTCTGTTCCCAGTTCTCTGGGCTGCCATGAGATTTTATTTTTTTATATAGATTGATCCATCTTGCTGATACATAATTTTAGTTTGATGGTACTTTCAATGTTTGAGAGAATGGTTAAGAAATAAATCTGCTTTTGTGTTTATATTTCAACCTTCTTTAGAAAGCGAAACCAAGGAATATAAAAATTAGAATGAAAAATCACATAAAATGACTTTGAAAGTGAGGTTGTTGCAGGTTATTAGTAAAAAAGGCAATACTGTGAGCATAAGTAGCCTGGAGCTAATTTGAAACTTTTAATAAAAGCTGTCGAGCTTTGACTTCAAATACAAATTATTTTATAAAGAAATAATTTATAACATCATACTAGATATGATTTTTTAAAAGAAACACTTTGTGTTTGTTTAAAATTGTTGGTAGGAATGTCATGTTAGTTTTTTAATTCCTGATAGCTTTTACCAGTCAAAACTTAAAAATTGCCCATTTAAAAATCATTATGTGATTTTGGCAAATATCTTTGTACTACTGATGCTTTTCTGTTGAAGAAGCAATCCTTTTAGTCTTATTTTGGATTGCTTAAGAGTGAATGTCATCTGGATGGATGCATGAAAAAATAAATTCCTCTGTCCTATGAGTAAGGGTGGAACTTGTGCTTAAACCTGGAAGTTTTAGAAAGCTGCTTGCCAATTTATTCTTATTGATACAGGGAATATGTAACTCCTCATTCAAGTTGTCTTTCTGCATATCGATGCAATCTGTCACCTTTTTTGTCGTGCATACACCACACAGTTTTATTATTCTGTGTTTTAGTGCAGTTTTCTGTATTCTCAGTTTTACACATTCTTCTGCATCTTCTACCATAGCTGGTCCATCCATCTTTCTCTGGCATTTTACAGCTTTGTGCCCTGTGTTCTCTTCATGACAGTCTGTGCCTTTCTGTACCTTCCAGTCCTTTAGCCCTTGTATGACAGATGGGCAGTCATTTGCTCTGCCAGATTTTGAAATTTATTGTTTTAAAAGCAGCAGGAAGCAGTTACTGTTGGAGTTTCTTTTGCTGACTAGTCTGGCATTATTTCAGAAGAGTGAAGAATTTTGGTGTTATAATGTGGATTGAGCAGTTTTGTCAACAGAAGAGAAAAATTGTGAGCCCCTGTAAAATCAATGTGTTTTTAAAGATTCATTTGTCTCTCTCAAAACTTCAGATCAAGTTCTCAAGGTGTTTGCACACACACACTCCCTGATTATGGCAGGAATAAGGTGCTTGCACTTCTTTTTTCTGTGGCTGTCAATAGCATTCAAAAGCTGTTTTCAGAGTAGAGGAACTTAGAACTCATGTTTTAGTCACTCTAGAGGATTTTTATTACCAAGTGTATTCAAATTATGTTGTTTGGACAGTGTTTCCCTCATTGCACATGTGGAAAAGTTGGTGCAGAAGAGAGGAACTTGCTTATATACAAGCCTCTAATGAAAGTTGTTAAGAGCTAAGTTGTTTGAAAAAGTAATATTCTCAGTGAGTTGTACCACACCTGGCTTTCATCTTTAAATTTTGTGAGGTATATAGTACATAAAGAAACATGGGAAACTTGTTTAGAGTCACTCAGAGGATCATGTAAAAAGGAAATAAAAAGTTGAAATATGGAAAATAAATGTGACAGCTATGGTACTGTCTTTAAAGAGCCCTGTCCCTGTGGGTTAGGAAAAAGTCTGCTTAGAGTAACTGAAATACAGTAAAGCTTAGTATTGCAGCTGAGCCTCTGATGTCAGAGCTAATGACTGAATAGTTGGGTTAGAATGTGCAACATTCTGCAGGTTTATGCTAAAAGCAGCCTTTTCAAACTGCTGGACTCTTGGTCAAATGATTTTTGAGGTTCTTCAGAAAGGAGGACCCTTTAGCACCTTTTCCCCTGAAGAGAGACAGGATTCTAGTGGAGTTGGGAGCTGAATAACGTCACATAGGACTTGAGTAAACCTGGAAATGGAGTCCAGTTTTAGGATCTCTCCTGTAGAACTGTCCTTCCAAAAATTGTTTCCGTGCAGTGAAACTGTATAAAAAGTAAAGGGACATATTCAACAAAACTTCTAAAATAAATGTGTTTCATTTCAAGAGAGTAAAGTGAAGAATCAACATGAAAACTAATGAAAAACTTATTATACCCTTTTAAAGCTAATAAAAATGCTGAAGAATATAGTTTGAATACACATTTCTTTTGAAAAGGCAGTTGAAATCCTTTCTTTTGATCAGATCAAAAAGGTAATTTATTTCCTAATATCACTCAGACATCATTTCAATTTCATGTCTTGTCTGCTTGCATATTAACCCAGATTTCAAAATTTCACTGTGAATACACAATTACAAATATTGTTAATATGCCTTTTACATTTTTTGTTGCATCAATTTGAAAATTATAAGAAGATGTAAACTTAAGTGTTTCTTTCTCTACTAGAGCACTTTCTTTCAAAGAGTGGAGGGGACTGCACTTTTATTCATCAGTTCATAGAATGTCAGAGTGAGTACAAGAGTGTTCACATTTGCTTTAAAAACAACAGAAAACCCAGAAAAGGTGGATAAAACCCAGAATTTGTCACTGCTATTTAATACTTCCGTAGCAGCAGAAATTTTCTGAGCATGGAATTGTGGCATTGTGTTAAGCAGAGATCTGCAGTAGCATGAGAGGGTGTCTCTGCTCTTGCAAAGCAATGGTCACCTCATCTCTTCTTGGGAGTGAATCCAGAATTGTGCCGTGACCAACAAAAGGGTGGTGATGTTGCCACATAATGTTTAAATCTGAGTGTGATTTTTCACCTGTTACAAATTAAGTTGAAAGCCTAAATCCATCAGTGTAAGTGAACATCACAGGCAGCAGTGGGACAGAGATAAGGTTATGATTTATCTGGTAATTAAAAGCCTTACATGTTTTTCAAACCAGTTGTTACAAAGAAGAAAGAAGCCTGTAGTTTTTATGTATTGTATAAAAAAGAAAATAAATATGCAATATTAGTCTTTAGAAAAATGTGTTATTCTGGAATGTGAAACATGTTTTTCAATGCAAGTGACTTTTGAAAATGAGTAATGAAACAGCACCGTCTGCAGATCTAAGTTAAATAAAAACTGAAGATGCTCATAAGTATTGTTCACTGAGACAAAAATACCATTAAAATGAAGAGAGAAAAGTATTTGAACTTCAAAGGAAATTGCTTTGTAGCATAAAGAATGACTTTGTTACTTAAGAGTTTGTAGAAATTGTGTACCTAAAGTTGAGCAGGGAAGCACTGAGAAGCAGAGAAAAGAGAGTATCTTTTTTTGACCTTTTGCCTGTTGGACTCTTAGACTTTGCTGAGGAAGTGTAACAAACTTGTTTATCTTTACCGTTTGTGATACAGGTTGCAGTGCTATAAACCAAATGATGTGATACTGCCAATGTTTGTCTAAGAAAATTTAAATTTTATTTAAGAAATGTTTCTTTTTAAAAATTAATGACTAGTAGCTGCCTTCTGTCAGAGAGCAGTTTAAAATAATTTTAGATTTTGCAAAGATCGCGTATGAATCATCTTTATTCGGTACATAAACATCAAGTTAAATGTTTGAGTAAATTTTTTTTTTGTCTAGACTGAACATGAAGAGTGCACTGAAGGCTATTTTTGTTGTTTAGGTGTTAGCTTAATCTGTTTTAGCAAAACTTAGACTAGTATCACTTTTGCAAGCTAAAGTGACCAGTCTTGACGAGAAAGAAAAATGATTATCAGTATCTATTAAAAGACCATAAGATGTAATTGGAGTAGTAATAAGAGTAAAATAATAATAAAGATCCCAGAAGCAGCAGTCACTCATTGAAATTGTGTGATGTAGGGCTTACAGCTTTGTAATTAAAGCAGAGGAATTTTACATGTAGGATCTGCAAACCATGTGAGAAAGTAAAATTTAAGAAGAATTGAGACAACCATCCAGTTTGTCCAGAATAGGAGGTTATGAGTTGCTGTGCTCATGCAGTGTGGAAAGCGTGCATCTCTGTAGTTCTGGGGAAGAAGAACTTTAAATTAGGAAAGCACAAGCAGAGAAATGAGGAAGACCAGCTTGAGTCAAGCGAGTGGAGTATGTAGGATAGCACAAGAAGGAAAACCAGATGATTAAGCCATCCAGTGTTCCATACAGACAGTGGCTGTGGGAGGTATAAGGCAGCTCAAAGTGCTCATCAGTTCAGAGCAGTCAAGGCCTCTTGAGGTACTAAAGCTAGAATTTTCTTGGTGGAGCAGAAATAACAGGACACCAAAGTCTTAGTTGCAGTGCAGCTTGAATGCTTAACTTGGTAGTACTGTTTGTAAGATCCAGCTTCTGTAGGTTTTGAAAGATATTTTTTAAGCAGAATACACTGACAGTATCATCCAGTAGTGTGTCCTGACCTGCAACATCCGTACAATGTTCTGGCTCTTAATGATCTGGGAAGTCTGTTGCTTTCTGATCATTGCATCCAGTTCACTTGTTGCTCATTCCATAGCTTTTTTTCCAGTAACCACTGGTGAAAATCAGTGCTATTGACAGCAAAAGTCATGGTGCTTCTTTTTGATTCGCTCATAATATGAATTATTACCAAAAATGGTGATGATGTATAGACAAATGTGAGATTTGCCCTGCTAGCTTCCTGTCTTTCACTCCAATCTAACCCTTCTTTATTTGTGTCCTTATTTTTTTTCCCTTGTTTTGTGATTTTTCCATTTAGTATTTGAAATGCAAGTCAATTTTCCTCTTACTGAGCTATTTTTTAATAACTTATTATTCCTAGCTTTTGGATGGATTGAATGGTTAGATTTAACTTTTCCATTTGACCTGCATGTCAAGTGCAAGTGAAGTTAAAGCTGTTTAGTATCACTTTTTTCAGATGGTTGGAAATTTGTATGTTGAGGGCCAAGTTTGCTTTAATTGATTTTTCAAAACTGGCTGCCTTCAAAGACTGTTTTAATACAAATCATAACTATATCTGGGGCATGTTTCTTAAGTGATAATTTGAATGTTAACAGATTTTAGCTGTTACATTGCACATGATGATAGGCAACCTAAATCTAAAAGGGAGTTTTTAAATTGAAGAGAAAGGAAATGACTAAAAACCTAAAGGGAAGCTGTCTTTGAATGGCATTCATCAGCTAAAAAAAATGTGGACTATCTGAAAGATCAGGTGGTTTCAGTAAAAACCTTCATTTATTATATGTATCTCTCTGCTTTCTGTTAAGTAGTGACTGGGTAGTGTGAAAGAGAAAATTTTTTTGTGCCAGACATTAAAGATAGGATTCTCACCCTTATTTATATTTTGCTAGCCAAAATTGCATGTTTTGATTGAGGGAAAACATTTAAAAGTAATCAGGTTTATGAAGCTTTCTGAAAAAGCAATATGGCAAGATGCATAGATCTTAGAGATGTTTTAGGAAGACACATCCTGTATCTTTTACTTTCTGATTGTTTTCTGAATTCTGCCACTTTTATTGACCCAGCTGGTAACACAGTGAAAAATAAGATTCTATATAGTTCAGTGATACCAGCATCCAATTTTTTGTGTACTGTTGAAATACCAGGGTGCTGAAATAAGCTGGTTCTTGTTGGCTTCAAAGTGTACTAATGGTAGGAGTCTTGAAGCATAGAGGATGCTCACTTGTTCTGTAAGTTAGGAGAGATGTCAGTCACCAAGTGCAAATTACTGGCTGTGCCAGCTCTGGGTCACATTGAGCAAGGGACTTGTGTGCTGCTGCTCAAGGTCTTGGCTGGAAAAATAGTGTCAAGGAGAAACCTTGTGTACAAATGGTGAAATCAGTAATGGACACTAGAAAACAGGAAACCACCATGGAAAGGAAAAAATGCAGTTTCTTTCAGCATTTGGGAACTGAGTTTAAGGAGCCGCTGTGAAGGTTTCAGTTTGAAAAAATTTGCATCAAGATGAGTTTGTTTTGTGTTGTAATATTTCTGGTTTTAGCAATACTGAATTCTGAAAACTCAAAGATCCATAATTTCATAATGCTAAATTTTCCTCTGTAAATTCTTTATAGAAGCCTGTTTTGGGCTAGTAATCTAGTATAGATGAGATGTTACCCCTTCAGATCAAGCTATTGATCACTTACCTGTTTGTTTCAGATCTATAGGCAGAATTCCTCAGTTGTTTTGATGCTGCTTCCTCTTCACTCCCCTTTCAACCTTAGCTGGGTCCTGGAATCATTATATATGAAGACTTGTCATTAGATTTATTTTAGTTTTAAATGGAAGAGGACTGATGATATCGCTCAGAAACTCCTGACTTGTGGCTGCAGTAACTTGATTCCCTCCACGGCACCTTCCTCAGACCAGGGACAGTTATTCTCTCCAGCTCTGAGGAACTCGAGGCTGTCCTGATCTTGGATGATGAGTGATCTCCTACAGTTGCTTGAGACCTGAAGCCAATCCTAAAAATCCAGTGTGCTGTTCAGTGTATTTCTGAGGCAGTACTAGTGAAATGTTGCAGGAATGCAGGACAATATTTGGAGATACAAGTAGATGGAGGGAATGTCTTTTAGATTAGTTTGCATGGCTGTGGGAGAAGGAAGAGGACAGAACATGCTTTTGGCCATGAAAACCCTTCTTCAGACCTCAGGGTTTTTGTGTATGAAAGCTTGTCTACCATCTAGGGTTGAAAAAGATACCTCCTCACAAATCCCATCCTGCATCTGTCCCTTAGATTGTCATGGTTACAGCAACATGCCACTGGAGGAGTGCAGGGATGTGGTAACGTTCAGAGCTGCTTGAAGTTGGAAATGCTGACTAATAATTTTTAATGTTTGGGTTTTTTTTTTAAATTAAAAATGTGGAAAGGATTTTTATCATCCCGTTTCCTTAATCTGAACTTTCCTGTTTGTGCTGTGTCTCAGTTACCTGTTAACAGCACACGGAGTAACCGACAAACTCAGTTCCCTGCCTGGTTATCAGGGGTCTGACAGGGAGGACAGAGGCAGCTTTAAGCCTGATATTTCAGGGAGTGTTAACAGCTTTCAACATGGTCTAAATTTCAAGATTTACTGCATAGAAATTGAGGATGTGATCTGCAAGTTGTTACCCTCGATAATTTTGTATGTTGGCATTGCTAGTTGCATCTTAAGGAATTTAAAGTAATGAAATCTCATCTGAAAAAAGAATTCATGTTTCAATAGTTCTTTTAGTGTCTTTGATTAATCCAAACCTGATTTTGCCTTGGTCTTCCTGTTTGCCTTCATGTCCTACCTGGAGTTTGGATAAAGTTAGCAATGTAATCTCAAATTCCACTTTTTAGCTTTTTGTGCACCTGACATAACGAGTAGACTTCCAAAAGTCTGTGTGAAAGACTTTATATAAAAAACTCAATTTTTGTGAACCTGAATGTGATGCATTCCTAAAGAAAGCTGCACAAGCTTCCAAAAATTAAAGATTTAAGCTGAGTAAGGCTGTTTCTGTACCTTTCACAGGCACTGTTAAAGCAATTGTGTTGTGGAGGGGATTTCTCTATTGCTATTTTATGTGATGTATTTCTAGATTTCTCTGTATTGTGTGGATATATATTTCAGGCAACCACCTCTTAGAATTTTTTGATAACTAAAACTTAAGAAGTGTATTAATTATTTATTGGTTTTGGCTAGGTTTTTTTAAAAGTACATAAAATTAATTTTCCTAAATTCTCATTAGTGCACTGAGGCATTATGTAAGTTAATAAGGAGAAATAATTATGCACTGTATGACAAAATTCCAGTAGGCTTGTGTGCTCTGTTTCATTATTCTCTGCCAGAATGAAGTTTTTGTTCAAGCCTGTGTAGGAAGTAATATTATCAGCCTTTAATTTGGTCATGGAATGTACTCTACGTAGATGCGTACAGGGAAAAGCTTGTTAAATTTGAGCTTGGAAAGTAACACTTATTTTGTTTGGCAGACAAGATCATAGATGAAGGACATCTAACCAAAGTGGAAGAAACAAAGCTTTTGAAAGGTTAGACTTCTGGATTATTTAACTGTTTTTGAAGCATGCTTTCTTTGTCACTCAGTGCATGTTCTGTGTAAAGCCAGCAGTTTGAGTTTTGATTGAATACACATTTGAGAGGAAATTCAATAAAGGGGAGGTAAATTGTTTGCTGAACTGTATTCCAAGTACTATTGTAGGATAAAAAGATTTAATGGAAACAATTTTTGAGGATTGAGTGCATGAAATGCTAGTCTCACTATTGACTGAGTTCTTAGCTGAATGTGCATTTTAAAAAAAATAAATTTAAATATAATTTTTGTAAATTGAATCCAAGCTTTAGTGCCTGTATAAATTTCAAATGGAATCTTGGTTTTATTATAGGGCTAAACAGAAATACAGTTTGGTCTCATTTTAAATTTCAAATAAAATTGTATTTTAATTTGACTATTTTCTTAGACTCTCATAACTTTAAAATAAGCATTAACCTCCTCAGTGTGCCTTTTCTAGGTAAAATATCTGTGCGTCTCGTAACTCTCTTCTCTAATGTATAAAACAATTTAAATTAAATGAGCTAATGAGAAAAGACTTATCTTGTCAAGGAACACTCATCCTTATCTTGCAGTGCTAGTCAGGAATGCTACAAAGTGTGGAGGTCAATATTTCCCATGTGTCTAATAATGTAAGATTGTTTGGACTTGTAGGCTCAGTCTTCTCTTGCAGCTTTTTATTGATGTCTAGACATACTAACTCATTTCTTGACCCTCTGTCCCTCTGCAGAGTGTTGTGTGGAGTAAATGTTAGCATGTTGAAGTATTTTAGAGACATTTAAATTGATCTTCTCTTCCCTTAGTGCATGGAATTGCACCTTTAGATCCTTTCTGTATGTAGGGAAGCTATAGACAAGGTGCCATATTTGGCAAAAGAATGCATACAATAACTGTAATGTAACACTTGCATGCCACTTACTGCAAAGCTCTGAGCTATTTTTAGTGTTTGGTAATATATTCTAACTCATCAAGTAAGTATGATGTCAACACATTTTAATATACTTCATCACTTTGGCTATATTTATTCAGCTCAGTTTATTATGGCATATAAGAACAACTGCTGTGAAACAATATAGTACAAGAAGGAGTTTTGTGCTTATGACTCTGGTTCCAGAATAGGAAGCAGGAGTCTAAATCATTTCCCTTTTTGACTTCTGCTGTTTTACATGTAGACACTGATGCATCTTTCCTCTGGTGCCTAATCCTTGTTTCAGAGGGAGGAGGGTAGGAGGGAGAAGAAAATTTGAACTGCCAAGAGTGGGTGGGAGGGATGTATGAGGGGGAGGTGGGGGAAAGAGAATTAATTCAGGAGTTGGAGCTCGCACTGTTCCTCCCATTTTGCACAGAGCAGGAAAGCTGCGTTTCCATGGATGCCCAGATATGGTAAAGTTAGTTGGATGCGGGTCTTGCTCAGCTTAGAGGTTCTGGATCGGCCACTAATATATTTAACATGGGTGAGGCTTTTAGGTTATACTTTTCTTTGTATTTTAAGAAGGATGTATTTATTTAGTAGTTCTTAAAGTTTTAATGACAATTCTGTGAACTTGTTCTATATGATACATGTAAAATGCTTTGATTAGTAACATCTTTAGATACTTGTTAAAAACCTTATTCCTAAAAGTAGGAAAGTTCCTTTTTCGTTTGGGGGTTGTTATTTGATAAAACAGCAGTTTTTTTAACTACTCCAATCATTATGAACTTTGAAATCTGCGGAAGTCGTGGGAGTTGTTTGGAGTAGCTGCCAGGTCTGAACCACTAATGTGCATTAACTGTACAGGTGTTTTCCTCTTCCTCCTCTTCAGTTATTTGAATTGCATTAGGGTGGGAAGATTCTGGCTCTTCATCAGCTGCTTTGTTTGTAGTTGCTGCCTTCTGTTTCGTGTACAAGTGATGTTACTCTGGCACAGAGAGAGAGAATTCTTCATGTTAGATGGGGAAAACTTCCCTTTTCAGTTAACCTGTCTGTTTTGTCATCTTGCTGATTTCCCCAGGTTGTCTTCAGTTTCAACATCTTTCTTTGCGGGGATTTAGTTCTGTTTGTTCTTTTGAAAAACCTTTCTCATGTCTCCTTTGTTTTTTATTTATTGTAATGTACTAACCCTGTTGGTATAACACACTTGATTTATTTATTGATGCACTTCTTCCCCTGTCCTGGTACTTCTTTGTTGCATGTACAATATCTATATGTGGTGAAATTGTTTGTGTTTGCTATGCTTTTCTGCATGTAGGGTAGAAGTAAAGTGTGTAGACTGGGAATATCATATTGTCCCTTTTTTTATATGTATCTCTGCATGAGGAAACCTCTGATCTGCAGGTTTGGAGCAGTGCTGTTAAAGGCTCTGAACAATCAGCCTAGAAAGATTTTATTATGTGTGAGCTCACCTGCATGTTGGTTCCTCACTGACAGACCTACTGGGTTAGCCCACGCCAGAGATGTTCTGTTGTCCTTTAATGGACCCATCAGAACTCAACTATGGAATCTATGGAAAATAAAAAAACCCAAGTCAATCACACAAAATATTTAGACTTTGAGTCAGGGATGATTCTGTGTGGGAAAAGGATGCACTGGTATGGTTAAGTTCCCTCATCTTTTGAAAATGTCTAGTCTCCATTAAAATTTAGAACTGGGAAAATAAAAAGCAAAACAGCAAACCAAACCAAAAATAACTCTGTAACCTCTCTAAGTTGCATGTAATAATGTGGAGATCCTTCATGGAGGTAGTTTTTGGTGAACAGGACCTACTCTGCTTTCTCAATTTGAACTGAAAGTTCTTTCGAGAAATGAGTGTATAATTTTTTTCTCTGTGCTTCTTTAATGGGTCACTTCACACTTCTTTTTAACAGCACAGTATGTACAAGACTTGTTGCTATTATTTTATTTGTCCAAAATACTGAAGCACAGTTTTATTCTTAACAGTAGTTCCTTTCTGTCTTGCCACAGTATTTGCATTGTTCTAGTTTTCTTTTCTTACTTGTTTGCTGGCTGAATCAGCTTTTGCACAGTTCCAGCTGGCAGGAGTACAGCATTAACCCAAGTTCAGGCTGTGCACGAGGCAGTTGCATCCCCTATTAGAGGCAAGAGTAGATTAATGATTCAGGGCTGCGGAATCCATTTTAGCCCAGACTTGCAAAGAAATAAGAAACCACCAGGTTTTTAACTATTTCTTGAACTAAATTGTTTACTATTGAAGTTCTGCAGTAGTTAGGTGAAAAGGAGAAATTATGAACAAAGCATTTCCTGACTGTAGTTGCTTTTCCTTGTCTCTTGCAGAGAATCAAGCACGAGTGAAAGAATCCAACGATTTGTCGGACACTCTCAGCCCGAGCAAGGAAAAAAGCAGCGACGACACTACAGGTAAGAGTAGAACTGAGGTATCTGTAACATCTGATTACTTTGAATTAAATCACTTAATTAATCACCAGCTTCTTCTTAAAAGAGTGGAATGTATTATGCAGAGTCAGATACAAGCTTAGGGCAGTATTGTCTATTTTGCAGGTTTGTAGTTAACCCTTGTAAATTGAAAAGAACATGAAAGCTTCTCTCCATGTAAAGAACGTGTATATCAAAACTGTCTGCAGGCTACCTGCCCCCTGAAATGTGTGGTTGGTTGTTTTTTTTTCAGATGCTCAAATGGATGACCAAGATCTAAATGAACCTATTGCTAAAGTAGCTCTTCTAAAAGGTAGACAAATTTATTTATGTAACTTTAGATGCATAATCCGTATATATCAACTTTTATCTCCCTGTTTTTTATCAAATATGCATTGAAGTAGAGTGCTGAAATTCAAAGGTTTTAATCATGTGGTGTGGATAAGTTTTAAATATTGACCATGACTCCTTTGGGGGATATGAGATAAAAGCACACTTCTGAGTGTTAGTATAGAAATAAGCTGTGTATAAAGGTAGTCTCTGCACTCACCAACACTGTTCTAGGAATTTAAATGTAACTTCAAAGTTGAGTTGAAAATTAGCACACACCTAAGTTAGGGCTAATAGCTGTGAGGAGAAGGGATTCTTCCATCACTGCTGTGTTTTAAGCATTGTCAGATTTTACTGGCATAGTTTCCATCACTGACAGAAATGCTGCTGTGAATTTGCAGCTGATGGCTTAAGCAAAAAAGATTATATTTTTTAACACAAGATTTGAATTTCCTGTTGTAACTGTATTTAGAATGATTGCTGAGCTGTAACTTTGGGCTTCATAGCTATAAAACTTTTACTGTTCTTTGCACTGAGGGCATATACTTAAAACTTCATTAGCAAGTTAATATTTACATATTCATTAGATGAAAAATTTTGTGGCATATTAATTAGTTATGTTAAGCCTACTAACAATTAATGTTATGCTTTTTGTACAATTATTTGATAAGATCTGTAAAATTATGGTCACGTTGAGATCACAGGTAAAAAGAATGTCACAGTTCTTCGTGATTCAGAGGGATAGGAAACAATAATGGAACTTAGGAGACCTGTAAAAGAGCTTTTTTTCTGCAATTGTTTATACTCCCTAATTTTACAACAAAAAGGCTCCCAAAAGCTGCACAAATTACTTTTGCTGTTTGGCAACATATATAAAATTGAGTTTGATATTTCCCAGTGGACATCAGTTCAGCAAAGCAGTTGAGAAAGGAGTGTTTGAGACACTGAGCTTGTTGCATTTGGGGTTTCCTCTAATCCTGCAATTAGTAACAAGTGTATTTGGTTTATTAAGTATCAGAACTTTTACATCTAGAATGGGAGACACATTAAGGAATTGGTTTCCTGCAAGCACTGGCACAGCACAGCAGTAAATGCACAGCTGAACAACCCTTCATACGAAAACTGTATGGTAGAGAAACTAAATTCAGCTCATGTCCAAGTTATTTTAATTCTAGTTGTTTGATTTTTAAGGTGTCCAACTGAAGACTAGTCCCAACTGCCTCAATTTCTTAGTTATCTTCTGCAAACACATTAAAAGTAGTCTATGGTCCCTTAGGCTGAAAGCCCATGGATTACCAAATTCTTCTTATATGCAAGAGAAATCTTAAATTCTGCCAGAAAGGTTCATTGAGCAGCCCAAGACCAGCTGTGATCCTGCTGCTTCCTGCACTGGAACAGTCTCCTGTCACAGCAGAGGCAAATGTAGCTATACTTGCTCTGTCCAGGGTATGTTAAACTGGCAGGGAGTGTTAACTAGACTCTTAAAGGACTGAAATCAAGTTTTCCATAATAATATGCAAGCAATGTTTTGCTAATGTAGGTGTTTTCGTTGCTTCATCTGTCCTTACTAAGTTGAAGATTTAAACCATAACCTTTGCTGAATTTGTAAATGAATAAGTAGAAAAAATAACCTATTTGTGTAGTCTGCTTTGCTAATGAATTAACTGAAATAATTGGAATACCTCTTTTTGTCTTGAAGCTATTTATGGACATTCCTATTTTACTCCCATGAAATCATTAAAAAATATCTGTATGATGAATCATTTGCCCTTTTAATTTTTATGAAGAGCCTATAAACCCACAGTGTTGAGGGTGGTTTGTTTTTTTTTTTTTTTTAGAAAGCTACTTCATGTGCCTGACTTTGCCCTAAAAAGGATTTTATTTGCCGTAGAAGGGCTTTCAAGTGGACTTGTTATACTGTCATAAAATTAAGAAAGAGTGAGAATATTTCTGATCTGGCAGCTCTTTGGAATGTGGAAACAGCCACTGAAAAAGGCAGCATCTTGTTGGAATTTACAAAACAAATTAATGGGACAAGAAAAGGATGAGACTTCCAATTGCTGTAGTTTCCTCCAAGCATTTTCCATCACAAATTTTGAGCACATTCAGGGTTAGTTTCAACTTTCTACAAGTCAGAATCTGGCAAAGATGGCAGGGGAGAAAGCTGTCAAGGATTAGTTGGCTTTTTTTCTTTCTCTCCGTGAGGTAAACAACTTTAATAGCCATTCATAACAATTCCCTGGACACTTTGTTTAAACAGGCTGTTTTGACTACTTACTGCTAAGTTAAAGACAGGTAAATGTTAAACAGATGGAAAGAAGCAATAAATGTCATTGGAGGGTTGGTAATCTTTTTCTTATTAATGTCCCTGTGTTTTCATAGTAACTGCAAGGCTGATGCATTGAATCTTAATAGAAAGCGTTTTCAGTTAGTAGTTTACATAGGAAATTTGGAAATCATGAATGGTCTGTTTCAAAAAATTTGGGAACCATTGTTTGTTACAATAGGCAGGTACTTTATTTAAATATATGATACAGATTCATCCGTGTGGATCTTACAAAGCTAAAGAAAACTCAGGAGTTTAATTGTTTGTGTGACTTCACTGGAGTACCCTGAATATTGGCTTCTGAATAACCTGAGAAATCCTGAAAGTGAACTGCTGGGAGACTTGGAAAAATCTCCAAGCCTGTTCTTCAAGTTGCTTCCACAGGCCAGGCAGATACAGATAGGGGATCAGTTGAGACCACAGCCTACCTGTGATTCTGTATCATCTCTGTTATCAAAACAGAAGTGTAAAGGCAAACACATAAGCAGAGCTCTGTTAATATCTTCATGTTTGTAAATACTAATTTTTCTTAATTTTTTTAAATTAATGTTTTTCTTTTGACTTGACTGAAATTTTACTTTATAGATCCTAAAACACTCTGTTGTATTCTTCATTTGGAAATGGTCATTTTTCCTCAAAACAAATCCGTGGGTTAGCTTAAGTCTGGCTCAAGAAATTTTTGTATGCTATGGGATTTTTTTAAACAATATTCTTTTAATTTTAAAACTAAAATTGTAAAAAAAAAGTTGGTTTAAAACATGTTTTAAATTACCAGTAGAGTAAATATTATGGGAAGTCTCTTGATGTGTGTGGGAAACAAAGTGGAATTGTTGAGAACATTTATTCTGACATGGCAAAAAATTTTATCTTAGATTTGAATTATCCTTGTGCTAAAATAATGGATGAGGGTTTTCAAACTGTTGTATCTTATCTTTTTTTTTTAATTTAATTTTTTTTCTGGCACTTTGATGTAATTAGTGGTAACTCCTTAGCCTTCTGAGAACAGTTAGTCTAAAGCTGAAAACCTTCTGGGAATTGCTCAAATACTTTTCAGTTGCAGCCTTTTACATTGTTTCTTAGAGCAGGTTTTTGTGATGTGAATTTGCTTCTTAAGGGAACTGATTCTAAGCACGATGATATTTAGTAGTGATATTATTTATAAATGGAGCAATCCTACTCACTAAAGAACTATTTTTCAAAACTAGAGTTAGCCCAAAAATTGTATTTGCTTTTAAGAAGCATGTCAGGCACATGGAAATTTCCCTTTTCGTTGGAGTAGGAAAGAGATTTTACCTTGATTGTGCCTTTGAACTGACTCTGTCGTCCCTGGAATTGAGCCTCTCGCCTCCTTTGAAGCAGTATAGTCTTTTATGATGTGAGTTTTCAATGAGTAGAAAATCCTGTCCACCAGAAAGTTCAGTTAGGGTGTCTGTTGTTGAATTTGGGACATTGCTTCTTTAGAAGGCGTGATTGGAGTGTAATTTGTCAACTTCCTCACCCATTTCTTCTGAAAAGTCTCATTAAGGAGGATTGAAAATCTAATTGCCCCAAGTCTTTATCCATGAAAAGCTAAGAACAAAACATGTTCAGTAAAGAGAAACTTGGATTTGGGACTAATAAACTATAAAACAAAGTATTTGGATGAAATATATGGCCCTCTCTGTTCTTTCTGCTCTCATAATTTCGTTCTGAAAAAGTCTAAAAGCACGCGTGTGTCCTCAGCTCTACTCAATCCCACCAATTCATTACTGAGAACAGAAAGAACAGCCCCTTTTTTTTCGAGGGGTGCAATATGAATACTTAAGTATGATTGGATAATTTTTTAATTACGAGAACAAGAAAAAAATAATGGTTACTTTATTGGTAGCATATATAGTAAAACAACCATGTTGAAAGTATAATGATGTACTAAACTATAGCTTCTATTTATCTTTTATTAGTGACAAGTCCAAACAGCAAAAGTAATGTTTTATTCTAAGTCTTTATCTTAAATCTGTATGGTCCATAGTTGCAGATATTTATTAACCAGGTAACTGTGTAACTTCTGTACCTTTTATTTTTTCCCTCTCCCATGATATGCAGCTGGACTTCTTTTACTAATTTCCCTCCTTTACCTTTCTCATCAAACAAGATTTTTATCAAGTTTTAGCTCTCTACCTATAGAGTTTAATTAATGGTGGTTTTGCCCATTGAAAAATCTGTTTCTGCACAGACACTACTTAAGGAAAATCTAGTGAATGAGAGTTTCCTGGATGCAGTTCCTGGCATTGCAAGTGCCTGCAGGCTGGAGTGTCCCTGCATCTAGTTTCTAATGTGTGCCCTTCAGAAGAAACTGCTGTTAGTTACAAATAACTTACTTTTCCTCTTTTAAATTCTTCCAAAACTTGAGCTATACAACTGTTTATCTGTGACTGCAAGTCATCTCTTACAAGCCCAAGAGGCATTTAATATGTATTTTAGTTAATACAAAAGTTATGGGAAGAACAAATGTTTTTATTTAAAGTTCAAGTAACGTGCAGAGATATCATATTAAAGATTGACCTAATTAGGACAGTGAAAAAAATTCAAGGGCAAAATTTATTTTAGTATTCACTTAAGAGTCTGGACTTTTCTTCTTTTTCTTAATTTTGTTTTAGGAAATTTCCCTATTTTTTTCCTTCCTTGCTGGTCCCCAGAGGGAGAGTGGCAGCAGCAAAGCCCTCAGTGGCAGCTCTTTGATGCAGCTGAGTGGTTTTGGCAGCTCAGAGGAGGCTGGGCTGGTGGGAGTGTGTGGGGCTGGGGAAAGGGAGATGCAGGATGGTTGCTGGGAGACAGGCTTAGAGTAGCTTCTTTCAAAAACAGACAAGCTGGAAACATGTGTTTGTCAATCCAGAAATCCTTGCCAATCTATAGAGTGTTTTTAAAAACTCTCCAGTTCTTGTTTGTTGCTTTTTATTTTATACTGCATGTTATATATAATACATGTCTTAAAGTTTGCATAGGTTTTACTTCTTTTCTAAGTACATTAATATTTTTGCTAATATTCACCTAATCCAATTTTGAGTTTACTTTAACTAACTTGGAAGATTTGGGTAAGAAGTCACCAGTCATCACATGGCAGTGCAAATTAAACTGATGTACAAATTTATGATTTAAAGAAAATGTTCTTTTACCAGATGAATTGCAGGGTGCACAATCAGAGACTGAGGCTAAGCAAGAAATTCAGCATCTTCACAAGGAGCTGATTGAAGCCCAAGAGCTAGCTAGGACAAGTAAACAAAAATGCTTTGAACTTCAAGGTGAGACCTAGATCAACTTGGTTGTAGGGTATTAATTACGATTGTCTTTATCAGGTAGTCTTAAAAGGGGGTCCAGTTTCACTGTCTGTTAGATAAATTTGGTTCATGGCATTCACATCTCCTGCACAGAATGTCATAAACTTTTGAGTTTTTTCTAAACTCTTTTCCTTTTTTTTTTTTTTTGAACTCTGCATAGTTCAATTCAGCTCTGACGTTTTAGTTCAAGATAAACCAACATGTTTTCATAGTATTGAATGCACACTTGAACTCCGTGTATTTCATCCTTACAAAATCTATTTAATTACAGATACTGAATAATCTGCATTCCAGTCAGATAATGCACATAATTGAATTTGTTTAGGTCATCCTACAAGATACGTAGCTATATCATTATCCTCAGTAAAATTGTAAATTGTTTTTGACAGGAAATAGTATAGTTTAATTGCATATTGGTCAGTGTTCTTTATGGAATATATTTACAGCCTTTTTTTCTCCTCCCACACCAGTTTGCATTTAGCACACACGGAGTTTTCGGATCAGGCTACATATTATATTAATTTAAAATTAATTGTAATACTACCACAATAATGGAATGTTGTCTTAATATTAACTTTCATTAAACTACTTACACAGTTACTACCTTTGATAACTTCCTGAAATAATATGTTTGTTTATTCTTCTCATTTAAAGGGAAGTTGTAACTAAAATTAATTATGCTGTTGAAATACATGATACTGACAAAAACTCTGGGCCACGTTTTCACTTTTATTTATAGCACTATTGGAAGAAGAGAGAAAAGCATATCGAGTGCAAGTCGAAGAATCTAACAAACAAATAAATGCTCTGCAAGGTAGGAATTTACTTTTTTCACCCTACTTTTTAGTGAAAATATATAGCTTTGACTGTTTGTGGCATCATAATCACTAATAAAGAAAAATGTTGAGTGTGTGTTTTAAATCCGATTTCTTTCACCATGTCTTTGAATTCTGTTGGGGAGTGGTTCTTGTCAATTCCAATGGTTCTAACAGTAACAGAAAGGACAAATGGTATAATCTGTTATAGATACCGCCTCTCTTCATTGCTTCACTCATTCTCAGTTCTGAATGATCGAGGCGTTCTCACTGTGACGACCTTCAGAACACTCAGAAGGTTTAGTCTTCTTGTGCTATTTAGTCTCTTTACTTTTCTTTAAGAAATTTTTCATCCAGATCTACATCCAACCTCAGAACATGCAGTAAAGTTTCTGCAAGAGATACACTGTCTGTGCTTTTTTGGAAAAATTATATAACCAATCACGTTCTTTTCAGCCCAAAAGAATTATGACACAGTGTAATCCCATAGTTTACATAACTTCTGTGTCCCATATTCTGAAAGGCGGAAGGCAGATGAGCAGACTGGCAGATGGACTGACAGTCCTGACTTTCTTAGGAAGTCAAAATAGCGCTAGAAAATTACTTTCTGGGCAGTAGTTCATTGTGGAATATGGTACTTGTCGTATACCAGTTACACTGAGAAACTTAGATAATATCACTGTTTTGTGTAATTCAGCAAAGATTTACATTTTCTTCCACTGTTCTTGTGAAAAAGAAAAGCTTACAAAATACTTTCAGAAAGAGAGGAGCAATTTAATTTTGAATGTTATCCTGCTAATAATGAAAACACCAAGTAACAAATGCTGTAACAAAAGTTAGAAAATAGAATTTGATAGTTATTTCAATGCAGAAAAAATAAAACTTTTTTTCCTCTCAAAAAAAGAGAGTCAAAGTAGAACCATGACAAAGCCAAACTTAACTGCAAGAGGCCTCTTGTCTGTTCAGTGCTTTTTTGTTTTCTGGATCCTTCTCAAGTGAGGTCCTGCTAATATTTCCTCCTCCTCTTTCTCCGTTGTAGTTCAGAACATTCTGATGTTCATTGTTTGCTTGCTGCTTCCCAAACTTTTAGAGTGTGGCACATCTTGCAATTTGGGAAGAGGTGTCAGGATTCTCCCTTGGCAGCTGCTGTGAACTTTAGGGGAGGAAAAAAAAAACCCAAACCCTGCCAGCTTCATGCAGTAACATTTCTTGAAATATTTTCGTGGAATCAGTGTTTTAGGCCAGCCAGTGCTGCATGGCTTTATATGTTTGCTGTAGAGAAGAGAAAGGGCCACAGAAACAG
This sequence comes from Serilophus lunatus, assembly GCA_013399895.1. Taxonomy (NCBI): domain Eukaryota; kingdom Metazoa; phylum Chordata; class Aves; order Passeriformes; family Eurylaimidae; genus Serilophus; species Serilophus lunatus. The sequence continues at coordinate 1,242,024 of VXBA01001230.1, forward strand.
CTGAGATTGTGTCTCTACGTGTGAAGTTTTAGATGAGCAGATAGGTAGAGCAAGGAAATTCAAGTAACTTGTTATGCCTTATTAAAAAAAATAAAAAAGTGAAGCATTCAGTTTGGATGAAGTAATGGCTTATATAAATGAGAGATGTAATGGAAATTTTCTTTGTAATTGTCCTTTCAAATTATATCCAATGCTTCAGAAACCATTCCAATATTCTTAGTAGTAATTTTCCTGTGTAAGTTATTTCTGCAACTCCACCAAGCTTTAGAAATTCTTGTGTCTCTTTGGATTTTCGATCATACTTTGTTGTTTTCACGCCTGAACGTTTAAAGGGAAAACTGTTCATCAATAACACCAACAGAAGAAAAGAACACATTTCTTTGAAATGCTGCCAATACCAAGAAGCAGGAGTTTAGTTTGGCTTGATAAAGTAAATAGGAAGATATGTTTTGCATTCCTTTGCTCAGGCACCTGCTGTATTACCAAGTTGTTTGTGTTTTAGAGCATATTACTTTAATAGGGTCAAGGCTCCCAAGCATACATGTAAAGGCAGTTGTTGATACTTCAGGTGTTGTCTTACCATCAGATTGTCCTCATCCACTACTTTGTTTGCTATTCTGTTATAGTATAAGCCCCTAGAAACTACTTTCAAACAAATGAGGTGGTAGTAAGTGCCATGTTGCCCATCCATCATGCTGCGAATGTCTTTGTTATAAAATAGGTAGATTGTTTCATCTTATACAGAGTTGCTGTGAAATCTTAACTTACTCAACTTAGTCTTGTGTGTAATAGCTCTTGTGTATTACAACATGGTATAATAACTATCACATTTTTCCCATGCTGTCTTTTCCCTCCAAAGTGGAGAATTGGCTAATTCATAGGTTCTTTTGTGTATGTAATGGGCTAAATGTCTTGCTGGAGCATGTTTATAGGAGGGCAAAAAAGTTGAATTTTTCTTCTTCATTGTACATCAACTAACAGCGAAGTTTCTAGATTGTACTGATATATGAATTCTTTCTATATTACTATATGTGTAGCTACTGAAAAACATCAAGTATAATTGTCATGAAAGTGCAAGTCTCTCTTGAGTAGCTTTGATGCAGTGTCAGTTTCCAGCAAGACTCACTTACATTCTCCCTGTCATGTTCTGTAATGGATCAAGAGGACAGAAATAAATACAAGTAATCTAGGAAGGTCACTGAGCCTTGTTATCCACTCCATGCTTTCCACTGTCCTTGTTTGGCCCTTTGCTCCTGAAAGATGTAACTTTAAATGTGCGGTCCTGACCCTCTGTGGTATCTTCCATTAGGTTTTCAGGTGCTGTTAAGAATTTTACCTTTTCTTCTCAGAGTAATTCTTAATTGAATAATTCCTTCTTCTCATGTTAAAATCAATGGTTCTCATGTTAAAATCAATGGAATACATGTGAACTCTGATATGTGTTCTTAAAAAAATAAAGCCGCACCAAATGAAACACTTCACTCACATCAATCAGTTTAACTGTTGTTTTTTTCTTTCATACTTTCCTCTGTATTTTACTTTGTTTTCCACCTATTTGCATTGGATTCTGTTTGGTTGTGTGTTTATGGCAAATCATTGTGCTCAGAGGTGTCTTTAGTATAATGAAACAGTTCCGGATGGGAATAGTGTGTAAGATTTGCTTCATGCAGAAATGTCAAGTAGCCTATTGTGTGTGTGACTGCTGTACATTTAAAGTGAGCTATAAATGCTAAAGGACCTTCTAGCTCAGTATGTTTGGTGCAGCTGGCCCTTTGAATTCAGAATTCATCTTGCTTTGTGAAAAAGGGCTTTTTGCAAAGAACTAATGTTTATTTCTTCTACTATATGTTGAGAGTGGAGTAGAAATTAGGCTCTGTGCCTCAAAGTCTTATAGACATCTCAAGTTAATTGCTGAACAGGCAAACATTTCCAGCATAGCTTTGCACATGTTTGGCTTGTCACAGAATCTCTCTTGCTTTTCCTGTTGTCCTCGAAAGCCCCAGTGTCCTTGTTCTGTAATACTTGTTTTGCTTACAATGAAGTTGGATCTAAATCTTGTTTCAGGTTTTGGAGAGTTGCTTTATTATCACACACACAAAACAGCCTTGTCTAAAAAGCTTTGTCCAGACATAATTTTTTTCTTTTGACCCTATGTTGCATGGGCCACATGTGTATCTCTTTTAAGCTTATGCATTGGGCTTCTTTACTCCTGTTAAACCTAACAAGTTGAAAAAGGGACATGTTTTCGATTTTCTGTAAACACAGTTTTAAAAAATTAAAACATCAATGTCTATTTTCCAGCCCAGTTGCGAAGGTTACAAGAAGAAATCGAGACCCTTCAAAAGGAAAAGGAGAATGAAATTTCAACCACTCGAAATGAACTAGTCAGTGCTCAAAATGAGATTCTGTCACTTCAACAAGTAGCAGAAAAGGCAGCATCAGAGAGAGACACAGATATTTCTACATTGCAAGCTGAGCTGCAAACGGTGAGAGCAGAACTTGAAAGATGGAGGAAAGATGCCTCGGATTATGAAAAAGAAATTGTTGATCTGCAAGCCAGTTTTCAGCTCAGGTGCCAGCAGTGTGAGGATCAACACAAGGAAGAGGCCTCTCGCTTAAAAGGTACTTGTTTGAAAGCATGTCACAGGCTGGGGCTAACAGTGCAGCCTTCTCAGTCTGGGCAATGCCAGTTATTCAAATCACCATTGGTCTGTTGCTCTGTAGTCATTTTACTGTGTCTATATATTTATTTATATACACATATATGCATGTATTTATATATGTGTCAAGGCTTATAATGTTGGAAAAGGTGTTTTACAGGCTTCATTAAATAGTAATTGTCAATTATGTCTAAATTAGTTTAGGTACTCTTCGATACCAGAACCAACTATAATTCCACTTAGAAATGATATAAAACTTTTACAGTTTGGGGGATTCATGCTGCTGCAGATTTCTAAGAGGACTTGTGTAAATTCTGTATAATTCAAGCCCACAAAGGAAGAACTGCTGTCTTTTTAATTCTAGCAAAGCTAGAAAATGGTTATTCTAGCACAGCTTCACTCAAGACAAATAACTGTATTTTATGGCTTAATAAAACTGTTGATACCATCTCATTTTTAACATAAACATTAAAATAAATTTAGAGTTGTAACTTTATTCTGGATGCATGATGTAGAGATATAAAAATGTTTCTGAAGTAGTAGAGTAGACCCATGAAGAGGAATTTTCTACTCTTTTGTGCCTTAGAAAACACTTTGCCTTTAATAGCTCACAAACTTCATTACAGTAGAAGATACTGTAATTTTTTTACAGGTAGTAATGAGAGAATTCATGAGACATAATTGCAGACAAGTATATTTGAGTTTTACAACTGACATCAGTGTTCCTTGAAGCAGTCATGAAATAATTTTCCTCAATTGAATTTAATTTTGTTAATTGCAGGTGAACTTGAAAAGCTGAAGGCAGAGTGGATTGCTCTGGAAGCTGAATGTGTTAAACTAAGGAAGGAGAATACTTTGCTTACATCTGAACTTCAGCGACAGGAGAAGGAGCTTTCTAGGTAAGGGCATGGTGGGCTTGTCTAGGAGGTAAAATAGTAGCTGAAGAATTTTGTTGTTTTTTTCATCCCAAAAGAGATACTAAATACTGTTTCAATAAATGTGTTGATTTTTTTTTTTTATAGCAGAGTATTGGGCTTAACACTTCCATGTCAAATTGTTATACCAAGTTATTCTTTTCTATTTTGCATATAACTCATGTATATCATCATGAGGTAACCTGACTCATTTTGATGCTTTTAATAAGGACTTGAAAGTGTACATTGTGGAAGTATTTACACTTAACAGTTATCCTTCTATGTGAAAGATAATAAACCATGTAGATTTCCTAACCTTACATTTTCTTAGTATTCAGGGTGCAAAATGACTCTCAGACAGTAGGGTGTCTCATGATGGCCTGTCACAGTTTAAATAGTAATGGTGGGCAGAAACCATGTTCTAGATGATGTTTTGCTTAACAGAAAAACACAAATCTTTTTATCACAAGCACCGTAATATATTATTTCAGAGTGTGGGAGTATTTGTATTGTCCTGTATGTATTTTGCTATTTGAGCCCATGAGATTGCTAAAGACCATCTAAATCTTCTGCCTGGAAGTAACTTCTCTCATCCACTTTTTTATATAGGTTTTTTTTTTAGTTTCAGGTATTGGAAGGTATTTAATTCACAGAGTACATATGGGACAAAAATCTTTTTTGTTGTAGATCTGAATGTTGTCATCACATTAAATATCTGTGTGGCCTTTTTTCCCTTCTGGCTTCTTTAGTCTTATCTAATTGAAAACCAGAAATTTCTCTCAATAGAACATTCCTAGAAGTGTTGTATTATTTTTCAGGAATCAGGCCTTTCTTTTTGATCCTTTATACCCTGATTTCTGCTTTTTTAATCACACAAGAAATAACAGGATTTGCATAATGGAGATACATCATATCTTTCCCTTATTTTTGTCTTGCACAGGCACAAATTAACTCTACTTGATTATGATACTATTGTCTAATGGCTTAAATTTTTTTCTATGATTATTTCACAATTGTGTGTTCTTCAACTGTTTAGTAAAAGTTGTTAACTTAGGCAAGTGGAGTAAGCAGAAGCATCCGTGCAACAAGTGAAGAGCTTTGAACAACTTCCCAGACTTCTCATTTCAAATTTGTTTCAAAATATTTTGGAATATATAATAAATACTTTGTGAATAATAAAATGATAAATGACTTAAATAGTATGTATAACTACTCATAATCTAAACTGTGGACATTTTTGAAAGCAAGACCATGGCCAGCCTTTTGTGTCAGTGCTCTCTGTAGGGAGACAGTAATGTTCTGTGCTTCTGTGATTGCCCTTAGCTGATATATACGCATTAAAAATAATGTGTTAAGCTTTTGAGGATAAAAGTACCTGTTTGCTTAAATATAAAATATGTAAGGAATCAATTGGATTTTGTTTTTCAGCTCTCAGAAACAGAGTTTAGCACTCACCAGCGATATAAGTGTTCTTGAAATGTCTCGAAAGGAACTTGAAAATCAGATGGGATCTTTGAGAGAGAAGCATCAACGGGATGCAGCCAGTCTAAAAACTCAACTGAGTGAAGCTGAGAGTCAAGCAAAAGATGTTCAGAAAGAGGTAACATGAAATACTGTTTCTGTTTTGAGGGAATATATTGCCCAATGACTGACTTTTAAGCTGAAAGAAAAGTTTTCTAGTAATTAAATGGTTTCATAATTTTTTCCAAGCACTTTTAATGGTAGTTAAGAAAAATGGTAGCTAAGAAAATATCAGCTGGGAATTAAATCTAAAAAGGAAGATTTCAGGTAAAACTACTTCTGTGTTCATTGGGAACTTCCTAAGCCTTATTTTGATTTATCTTAATGAATTTATTTTTAAACTATCCAAACAGATAAATTATTCAATCTTCTGAACATCATGGTCTAGAGTTTCACTAGGTATTGCAAGTCAAAATTGATTCTTTTTTATTCAGTCTGATCTTCCTAGTTAGATTTAAATTCTTTTATTAGAGTGGGACCATATTCTTTACAAAGATGTCCTTTCATCTTACTGGATCACTGAGCTGCTGAAGATGATTTGCAAGTGCATAAGGAAGAGCCAGCATTTTGAGCATATATTTCATCTGCCTGGCTTCTAATGATTGTCTGGAAAAAGGTCATATTTTTCCAACACTTACTTGCTTCTTCTTGGGGGCATTTTGAGTGTTTCCCCAGTCACTGCTCTTAGCTTCTTTCGCAGTACTTTTCTATGTTCATTCATCTGTGTCACATTCCATACAATTTCCAGAATTTGAAGGACTCAGTCATGTTAGTCTTGTGTTTTGTAATCAGATATATTTGCAAAGATGCCTAATCTTCTAAAATTATGGTAAATGCCAGTAATGAAAGGCCTTGATTCTGTCCCTGTCAGGAGGACTACTAGAAAACTCGTGATCTGTAGAAAAAATGGATTGTGGGTTTGAAAAAGGGAAAGCTGCTGTTCCTGTAGGAACATGTGTCCCATTCACCTGGTACTGTTTGCACTTGACCCACACTGAGGGTTATGGCATGATTAGTAACAAGGCACAGTATTTTTGTAATGCCTTATGTTTCAGTTTGGTATGTGGGAAGCAGTTTTGATTTACTTCATACAAAATATTGATTTTTGCACCTATTTGATGAGTGCAGGTATTAAAGCTGCAGCTTAGATGTAACACCACTCTTCAAACATGTAAGGCTCCTTGTTCCCTTGTTTCTTGTTTTGTCTTCATGGTTTTTGCAGTCCTTTCAGTATGATAATGAATAATTGGTATGAGTGGTGAATTAAGGCCTTGTATTTACTACATCTTTCCTTGTTTTTAGTAATCCTAGCCCTTCTAGTCAGGCAAAAATCTTCATTTAGAAAAAAGGGAATCTAATCTCTAATCTGCTTGTATGAGAGAAGAGTGTACTGATCCAGGGCAAATTATTGTGAGCAGATGACAGAAAAGGAAGTTGTGCACTAAGCAAATATCAGCATGTGTTGGGTGTCCAGGAGTCCACAGACTGTTTTCTCTTTGTCTTTAGTATGAAAGAACACAGACTGTGCTCTCAGAGCTGAAGGCAAAGTATGAGATGGCTGAACAAGAAAAGCAGTCACTCTCGGAAGAGCTCAAACAATGTAAAGAGAACCTGAAGCTGCTACAAGAAAAAGGAAACAACGTAAGTCTGTACAAAATGTGTGGGGAAGTCAGACTATGACACTGATAATCCTGTTGATTGAAAGAACATGGAAGAGTCAAATAGAAAAGGACAGACTTAAAAAAAAAAAAAAAACACAAACAAAACAACCATGTACCATATTATGTGCAAAATTCCATTTTGGTCCTACCTGTGCAAATTTGCAGGTCATTACATTTACAATTATTCATGAATGTTAAATTTAGAAGTTGCCTGACAGTTCTAAATATTTCCTTAGATATCTGCTAACTTCAAAACATGTGGCTTAAATACTACTGAACCAGAACTAAGTAAAACTTTTTAATTTCAAAGAATGATAGAGGGGTAAAAGCTGAGAAACCTGTATCTGTATGCATTAAGCAATCTTTTTCAAGATGCTTTTATTTTTTATATTTGTTATATGTTCCCTCCTTACTCTTGCTTATGCTTCTTAGTCACGGTTATCCCTGGTGGGATCATCCTTTAAACAGTACAGTTGAACTCTCCTTTCTATTCACTAATGAAAATACTGTTTTCTGTTGCAATTACATTGAGAGGTTGTATCATCAGAATGAGTTCACAGCTAGGAACAACTTTATAGGATTTCAGAATCTCAGTATTAAAAAAAACCATTAAGGATATGGCAGACATGTTATAAGGTGGTCATGGCCTTATTTTAGGCAACTTACTACTCTGGGAGGGCTGGTTTATTGTACTGTCACTGTGGTCAGTGCAGGGTGAACAGCCCCTGTAGTGGACAGTACAAAACAGGAGGATAATGAATACTCTGTAATAAACTTCTAGAAAGCTATTTCTCTGACTACAAAGGAAGTTTTGCAGGTCCTATCCTCTAAAGTCAGTCTGCTGCCAGAGGCTCTAAAGTTTGTATGAATATTCTTTCCATAATCGTTTACTGAATATAAAACTCTAACATCATAGCGGTGTCAAAGATGTGAAGCCATATTTTCAGGAATATGATTTTGTTATTCTCTTGGAACCTGATTCTTTCTTAGAACTTTTCTTGAAGTGCTCAGATAATACTGAGTTACTTAAGGAGACAGAAGTCGAAAACAACCAGCAAAAGACACCATCCCATTTAGATCGAAGAGATAACACTGAATAAATAATTGCGGATGTGAGATTTTCTGCTCTGCTAAAAACATAAACCTCAGAGTAAAAATGATCAGTGGAAAAAGGGGGATGGTAGAGGGAGGAAATACTGTGCTGGGACTTGGTGCACCTGGTGACAGTGGAAAAGCCTAGAAGGTAAAGGAAATTTTAGGAAGAATTAGAGGTGACCATTTAAATGAAATCAGGAACCACAGCAGTTGCCAAAATCTGCTTCCAGAGGAGGAGATAGTTATGACAGTTGAAACCTGGAGGCCAGAGTATGATGAAGAGCATCCAGCCATAAAAGGACTTGGAGGACAAACTTGCTCTTCAGCAAACATTACTCAGAGTCAGTAATGTAAAACATGTCCATCTTGGGGATTATTTCAAACATCATGGATACCGGGCTGAATTCCAAGGTCAAATTTTTCAAGTACCATTGTGCCCTTATGCTGGATTCATTATCTGCTACTTCATTTCCCAGAACAGAAAGTGTCTTCCTGCTGTAGGATTTGTTCCTTTTTGCAGCCCATCTGTCATAGTTTGCATATCTTCATATTCTAATAAAAGATGACGTTTTTGTTAAAGCACTTAGTTAAATGCTCCTTGACAATAAGGAGATTTGTTATATATTGATAAGTTTGTGAGGGAGAAAACATAATTGTTTGGAGGCAGTTTCATTGAATGTGGTGGATATTTATCATCGGTTTCATTGCCAAGATGCCACAGCCTTGAGTGTATATAACTTAACAAAAAAAACCCCCAAATCCATAGAATTGTTCAGTGAACTAACAAATGTTAGAAGAGACAAGGCTTCTGTACTCCATTTGGGTTATCATTTAAGTATTAAGTTTTTATACTTAAGTTTTAATTATAAAAAAAATTGTGGTGTGGTGTTCTTGACACGCTTAGCAGTGTGGTGTACTCCTCATGCTTGCATGCTTGTAGTCACTGGTGACCTCCTGATGCGCTTTATCTGACAGATTTATGATGTCAGTAGTTTGACAACATCAGCTGCACTGGTTGATTTAAACTTCTGGCACTCTTGTGAGCACTGCTGTGATTACTTCTGCCAACGTGCTTTCTGTGGGAAGGTGGCACTGTGATTTATGGCACCAGTGACACAAAAATAATTTTGCATGAAAATTACTTCAATAGTTACACATAATTTTTCTGTTAAACCTGTGCCTTGATTGAAAAAAAATAATTGAATGACAGAGACTAGGATACCTTCTGATACTCCTGTGTTTTGAACTATATTGGAAGTTCTATGATTAAGTGACTTTTACAAATTCATAACAGGATGAGATTTTATTTATCAATCACAATGTTTTAGAAAATTCAAACATCAACTTACTATTTATTTATTTATTTGCCTGAACAAAATCAAGGTAGTTTCAGCACAAAAAAGTTATAAAGTATTTGGCATGGTTTGAACTTAACCTCTGTGTGTCTTTGTGTGTGCACAAATATATAGGCTAAGATACAGAGAAAGCAGATGTCTTCCAAGGACGGCTTAAAAAAGTTTAGGTCCATTTTTACTTTTATCATCTCATGGGTAGAGGCTGTCCATCCAGAATGTGCAGTAGTTTACAGCTAATGGAACATAGCTGACAAAATGTGTGGATGGTTCTAAGAAGGCCCTAAGCTGAAGGAACCCTGCAGTCTGGCCGGGTGGAGTTTGGCCCAACTGCAGCATTTGATCAATTTTCAGAATTGCATTTGGTCGCGAGGCTGCTGACCTGGCAGAGATGCTGAGCTTTGTGGTATCTCTGATGGAAATGTGCTTCTCTGCTTCATAGTAACTGAGTGGTGATTGTACAGTCGTGTTACAATCTCACTGAAACCTCTGAACTATTGGCTTTGCCTGTGGGCGTAGTTGTGATTGATTCACTCATGGAGGAAAAAGACTATTTCTCCTGGAGGCTTGTGATGGAAAACAGGAAAGGCTAACTAGCAAGGAATAAAGAAATACCTGAAAAACTCAATCTGGTGTGAGTCTGTCTACCTTAAGAAATATCCACTTAAGATTTCCTCTCATTTAGAAAAACTAAAACCAACTATAAATAAGAAACAGGCAAATCAGCTTAAGATTTGTATTGTTTTCAAGTGCTAAATTCCAAGTTGTGACAAGAGGTTTCTTGGAACATTTTCTGCTTACTTCCCTTTATTTTTAAACATCCCTGTTCATTTGAGTAGAATGGTGTACTAACTTAGTATACCAGATTAGATAATGCTGTGATGTGTTAGATGTCTTTAATCCATTTCAATTAAAACAAAACTTACTGACTTATTTTCCCCTCGCTAAATCATCTTTACATGATTGATTTATAGCACAAAGTGATTTTTAATATCCCTTCCCTTCTTTAGCCTTCCATATTACAACCCGTCCCAGCCGTATTCATCGGCCTAATCCTGGCTTTCCTGTATTGGTGTTACGGCCCATTGTGGTAGCGAAAGGTACAAGCACTACTGTTCAGTCAATGTATGTTTGTCCCTCTCACCTGTTTGTGCCATTTCTGTATAAAATAGTGCATGGACAAATGCTCACAGGTATTTCTTTACCTGAAGCAAACCCTTCATTTAATATGCCATTCTGTGGATACTGACGAGCTGAGCAATCAACTAATCATTTAACATCTATGTGATTTCTTTAATTCTAACGCTTAATTTCAACCTAACTGGTTCTGAACGTGCCTCTTCTAACTTGGTCTCAGTTTGTCTTGAGCAAATGGGCTGCTTTTTGCACAGTGCTGCAATGCTAGGGCTTGTAAGAAAACTTAATTGCTTAATTAACTACAAAAAATGAAGAGTTTGCCTCTAATAATCAAAATCAACAAGCTTTGGTTCCTGTTTATGGACTAAGAAATTCCTCTCTGGCTCAAACACTTTACTTTTTCTCACTATTGCTGATGGAAAGATGGAAAAAAATACAAGAACTAGGTGGTTGGTTTGTATTCTCAACTTTCAGCTTGCATTTTCTCTAATGTCTCTCAGTGTGTCCTCCTCTTAAAATGCCATTGTTGTCATGCAATGTTGTGACAGTCCATTGAAAATGATGTTGTCAGGATCTGCTACAAACTGATGTCACAGATCTGGATTTGAACATTGACAAGTTAAAGATGCCAGCACTGAATAAAGCAGTGTCTGGCGATGACTCGGCACAAACGATGTTTGAAACACCTCAAGCCCTTGCATGTTTAATAGCAGATTTCTTTGAGGTACCTACACTAAGGAACCTGGAAATACGGAACTGCCAAAAGTTCTCCTGCTGATCCTCAGTCATGAAGAGTTGTGGAGTTCCCTTTGCTAGAGAAACACGGTTTGCTGTGATGCTCCGAGTCAGGACTAGCCTGCAGTAGGGCTCGTGGGTAACATGGTAGTGATGCCTATCAACAGGTACTCAGGACTTGCAGGAACCACGAGGTAAACTGATTAGTATGAATTAGAACAGATATGATATTGATTTCTTTTTTCTCTCCACACAGAGACAATGGCCTTGGATGCCTGTGATGGCAGCTTTGGTTGCTGTAACAGCCGTGGTGCTGTACCCAGGCCTAACCAGAGCTTCTCCATGAGAACTGTTGTTGAATCCATACACCGTCCTCCCTTTAGAAGCTGGCAACATGCATATACTGAGGGAAAACAGATTAATTCTCTTCCTTTTTACCTCTTAATACAGCACAGCTCTGCGTGAGAACAGCAGTAGGGTCATTTGCTTTAAACTGTATAAAATGTATCTGTCTATAAAGAGGGAATAAAATTGTGATTCATCATACTGTGAGCAATATTTTTGCTTACAACTTCATGCAAGTTTTAAATTAGTATGTTGGGATTCTGAATAACTATAATGGTGGCCTAAAGTAGGCTTCTTGGTACCAAATTATTTATAAAGGCTAGGGTTGTGGACACTGACTTTAGAATTTGATTGCCAGATAAAAGAGGAAAATACATTTCTCATTTGGACATCCAAGCCAAGTAACCTTGCAGATACTTGGGAAACAGATGCAGTGTGCTCAGTGCCTTTCAGTATGATCTATTTTTTTTTTTTTTTAACTACTATATCATTTTACTTGCTGTGAGTCACTGAGCTGTTGGGAACAAGACTTGAGAAAACTTCTCTTACCACGCCTTTCGAAGGAAGTATATTTTTCTTTGATAAGGATTGCTTTATTAATGGGTTTGGGGAATAAACACAATTCATGTCCAGCCTTAAAGAGATAGAGATATTGATGGTGAAGACCAGCCTAAAGTATTTAGTGTGCGAGTGTAAGCATGTGTGTGTTCTTGAGTGAACTAAAGTGTTTCTGGGAGCAAGTACTTGGTCATTTGATGGACATAGTGCGGTGATTCAACATACATTAACTTTAGTTTGAATGTAATTTATTAAATTTCATATATTTAAAGAGATGCATTCTTTAAAAGTATGAATCCTTTCTCACATATCACATGTATCAGTTTATTTTTTCAGTCATTTGATACTCTCTGACTTGAGCTGGGGAAGCTCTTTAGATAAGCTTTTGTTGACGTAACTTTATTAAGAGAACTGCTACAGTACGTCTGTGATTCACTGAAAAATCTAAGATACATAAAATGCTATGAAATTAGGATCACATACCTGATTAAGTATTGTCAGGTGAAGGTGATTTTAATTTTGTAGTAAAATTTTGTGCATCCTCATCACATGGCTGTAAGTATGATGCAGTGGTCCCCATTACAAAGTTTATTTTCCTTATCTAAGTACTATAACTATTGCTATTTGCTGACTTTTGGTGGGAATCACTGTAGTTAGTGCTGAATTAAATGTAGACTGTAGTTGTCTTGTTCAGCTCAACAGTTCTGTCAAAAAAGTTTATTAAAGACTTAAATAATATGCTAAAGAATGGTAAAGTAAAATGACTGCTAAAGGAAGCTTCAAACTAGGGAGGTAATCTCAGCAATTCAATTGGCTTTAAAGGATGTTATGGCAATCGACAGTTTAAATAATTGAATAGAAATTTAGCATATAATTTACTTTGTGAGGTTTTAAGGGTCATTGTCCTTTAATTAAAGGTTCTATCTTAAGTTACACGGGATTTGCTAATGGGAGGATTGTTAGTTGGAAAAAATTAGTCCACAAGTGACTTGTAGAAAATAAATATTGTCATTTAGTTCATTCATTTCATCCTTTTCAGTTGCAGGAAGCCACCCGACCACAGAACACTCGTATGCCAGTGGTACTTAGTACCTCTTGTATATAGGTTATTGCAAATATTGTTCTGAAATGCTTAACTTCAGAATTACATTTTTTAAAGTAAATAATTGTTTTAAATCTATTTTGTAAAGATATAAAAATACAATAGAATTTCTGGAGTACAGATTAAACTATTTGCACTAACACACGTGATGTGCATGATTTAATAAAATAACTTTACTCTCCCTATGCATGTTTGAGTTGAATGTCATTTGAAAACAAGAGATTCATGCTAAGTTTCTTTTGCACTAGATATTGCCACAGTTATAGGCACAATGTCTGCAGCATGTCCAGTAGGAACAGAAGACATTTTTTTTTTACCTTGTATTTCACACTTGCACTGGTTTTAAGTTTTTTTTATCTGGTTGATCCCTTTCTTGTCTGTGGTTTTCAGAAAGAAATGGGGTAGGAGAGAGCTATGGAAGGCTTGGGAGCACATTTCCATTGGGGAGGAAGAAGGTGCTCAGAGCTGAAGGGTGGATGTGCCTGTGGCAGGGTGGCGAGATGGGAGGAGCAGTGGCTGCAGATCCTGGGCAGTAGAGGAAAGTCCTGTTGGGAAAGGGACCTGATGCTGCCTCCTAATTTCTGTAGCATCTCAGACTATTTGGCCCTCTTTCAGCTTCTCTTTCTTTTCCAGTGGATTCTCTTCTTTCCTCCCTGCATGTAGACATGGTGTGAGGAGGTGGAGTGGGGGGCCTTGTGGAGCAGGGATCCCTCCTGCCTGGCATCAGGGAAAGTGCCAAATTCCCTGGGAGCAGCCGAAGGGGGCCTGCACTGCAGCAATGCTGCCTGGGACACAAATTTGTTCATGCATTAAAGACAAATGTTGAGTTTTCAGAAATCTTTATAGAGCATCAGAGAGCTGCAGTTTGAGACCCAACATGGTTGTGTTAAAGGAGGAATATTTCTAATTTTGTTCTGTGCATGTGTGCATATTTATATACACTTAGTACACATTGCATGGGGGTTTGTGCTTACAAGTGTACCTGTGGTTCCCTAATACAGTGCCTTTCCCAGGAGTTCTTGATAATTGCATGTTCAAAATTATGAGGAATGAGCTAAAATGACCAGTCCACTCTTTTGTTGTGAGAATCCCTGGAGAAGGGTTGGGTAACTGGGAAGCTGCTCTTCTTCAATGCTTTGATACTAAAACAGCAAGTGGAGTTTTTTGCAAGCACTCTTCGCACAAGCCTTTCTGGTTTTTTCGTTGCTTTTTTAATGGTAAATATGTGCGTTCTTTTACATTCATATTTATGTTCTTCTGTGAGGCTTGATCAGCTAAGCCTTGGAGTTACTGTAACGAGCTTTTCACACATGTGTGAGATGCTCTACTTGTAAAACACGTGCTCTGAGCTTGCACTGAAGTTTGTGGTATTTAAAAGGTTCCTCATACGAAAAGTTAGAGGGTTGTTTTATCACTTGCTAGTTCAATTTGGAAGATTTACTATAACATAATACCTGAACACTTCTTCAGATTTGTCCTGGTGTCCTGGCTGAGGAACCTCTTTTAAGTTCTAAAAGAATTCTATCTACAAGGGGACTACAATAGCAGGCCTTTTATTTAAAAACATATAGTATGTAAAAAAGTACAGTGTGGTCTTCCTGTTTCTTGTATATGAATTAAATGCGTTCTTCCAGAGTCTTAGCCTCATCCTTTGTGCGGAATCTCTGGATTTTTTGGTGCTAAATGGAGAACTGGGAGCCTGCACAGTATATTGCTGAGTGTTCTCATAAAACAGTGGGACTTAGGATCAAATGACTGATGCTGAAGCAAAGGTAATCAATCACCTGTGCATGTGTTTTTGGGGTATATTTCTAAGCTATTTTTCTAATCAATTCTTCTGAAGTATATTACCTGTTCCAGATTTCAGTGTGCTTTACATAAGATTTTGAATGTCTCCTGCCTTAAATCCATAGGGTTCTACCACTTGCAAGAATCATTTCTTCAGCTTGAATGTTCTCCATGACAAAACCACTGCTGAATTCATTCCACCAGCAGCATCTGAGTGCTTTAAAACACCAGGTCACCACAATGGCTTTTGGGAAGCCACTGTCATTTGCACTGGCTCTGCAATTGGGGCTGGCTGGGTCTCACCAGGGGCCTTTTCTCCCCTCTGGCTGTTCATCCACCATTAGTGTTTCATTAGCAACTGTCTGATGATTTTGAGTCTCCATTATTAATAGCAAGTGATCATATAAGAGAATTAGAAGCCATATTGTTTCCTTCTCTCTTCCATATACCTCTGGATCTGTTTGAAGAGTGATTGCTTTCAGCAAACAGCTGCATTGAATTCCCCAGATCCAGCCAATTTACTCATCCCAGCTCCTCTTTGCACATGTTTATGGACATGGAATTCCTCCTTCTCATCTGGTGGGAACCGGGCTGCAGCATGGGTTTTTTTCAGCCTTCCTGGGTTTGGGGTTTATACCAACTTACTGAGAGTGAGCAGAGGTTTGCCCACAGAGCCAGGTTCTTCTGCTTGGAAGAAAGAGTTGCACCCACTACTGCTTTAAAAACGGGGTGTTGCCATTATCTGACTGAAGGCTCTCAGCAGTAAAAGGTGAATCAGAAATTGAAACACATGTTTCAGTGTTAAGGGCCATTAGAGGCCCAAATTCCCTTTTGTAGAGGTAGCAGGAATGTTAACAGTCATAAAACTTTACTGATTTCAACATCAGTAGCAGAATGTCAAGAAGTTAAGCATATGTTAGAAAAAAGGAATTATTGCTTTAAGGACTTCAGAAAAAGGATCAGTCTTCTCTGTAGGTGAGTTACATGGGCATCTACTGTCCTCTCAAAAAAACCCCAAACCAACCTTGTGTTTGAGTTCATCTTGCTTTGGCTCCCGAAAATTGGACTTCAGTATCTTTCTCTAGGAGGATATTTTGCTGCAAATGTCTTGATCCAGGGATTTGACATACCATGATCATACCTTCCAATCTTACTTTATATGAATGGATTGAATATCTCAAATTTTTTTTCATCCCTCTAGTTTTTGTTGTCATCTTTTTAAACAACTTTTTAATTTTCTGATTTTTTTTGCCAGAACAGAACATGTCCTTACAGTAGTTACCTTAGTAACATCTCATAAATAGACAATAAGCTTTAGATCCTGCTGTAGTATTCCTGTTTGACTGTATACCAGAACTTACTTTGGGATTCACAGCCTTCTAGTGTCTGGATATTAATCTTGTGAATCAAATCAGTGTGTTCTTTGCATCACCCCAGCCCCGTGGTATCTGACTTTGCAGTATTGTTTCGTAAAAAGCACTGTAGGTAGCATTCCAAGGCAGCAACTTGTTCCCATGTCTGTCCACCACTTTACTGAGGGTTTTTTTTTTCCCTTCAGGTTTTTACAAGTGTGATTCCTGAAGCTTTTCTAGACTATTGATCATAGAGAGCCATATTGAATAGTAGTGAGCCAAAACTAGATTCTTGAGGCACAGTAGGGAAAACATTGATAGAATGATTCCTTCACTCATTTTTTGCAATCTGTGAGCTGCTTTGTAATCTGCATTATTAGTTACAGTGATAGTAGAGATCACTTTTATTGGAATGATTTACAGAAGCCTTGGTTTAATGATGAAAATAAACTCCATGTTTCTGAAACTTAGAAATGTGGGCGTTTACTTTTAAAATGCTTTCACAGGCATTCAACTATTCTGCGTTCTTGAATTTTGTACTGTTTCCCTTAGATTATTCTTTGATTTGCTTAGATTTTAGTGTGGAGCAAAGCCAGTCGTTTTCCCAAGATCAGACATCTTACTCTCTCTCCTCAGCTGCAACACACTGTTTGCCCATTAGTGCCACTTCTCTCCATAAGGCATTTCAAATTTGAAATTATTCCCTGAATTTTCCAGTCATTCCCAGTGCTGGACGTGTGGCAGCTCTGACATTCCGAGGGATGTGCATGCGTGTACGTTGCTGTGCTGGGATGGCGCTTGCATGTGGTGAAACAGATCGTGATCACTTGCATTTAGCAACCATGAGAGTGGGGGGGTGATTGAGATTCTCAGTTAAATAAATCTCAGCTGTGGGGATGGCGGTGTTGGCAGGGAGATGGAATTCTTGTATTATGTCATGTGATACACTGAAAATGCTAATGTGCTTCCAAGCATGTCATCTCTTCATCGTGTCTGATGAATGAATCCAAAGCCTGGGTTAAACTAAAAGCAACTTTTTATTGCCTGATCGTATTAGTTCAGTAACATGAGACGAGAGGATGACGTTTGTTCTGTTCTATTGGAATAAAACTTAAGCAAAAGCTTGCCCATATTCCTTTCAGTACCCTCTGTTAGAAATGGGTTTTTATTTTTAGAAACTCTGCACACACACTACGAGAGGTAAAGTACTGCCTTTGGTATGGAATGGATTTACTATTTCAATCTTTTCATGCTAGATCATTTATGAAGTTTATATTCCTTGTAAGGAGTTCTTGTTCTGGAAAATAATTTTATTATGTCATCAGTTTTGATGTGACAAAACTACTTCTTGTCTTGAATAATACAGTGGCTCTTACTTTAAAAATGTTCCAAATATGCAATGTGTCTTTTGAGATGAATAAATGGTAAAAATTACGAGAATAAATTTACAACACAATGGAAAGCTGATTTGTATTGTACATAGTCTTTCATTCAGCCTAACTCCAAATTTCGGCATTCCACAACTTCTGAACCTGCTGCACTCTGCTTTATTGCAATAGAAGTCAAGTTACTAATTAATGAACCAATTAAAACATTTTAAAATTGGAGTTATTTACCTGCTTATTTTGTACGAATGGGGTTCACAGCCACATGACCTTCCCTCCTGTGTGTGATGTAGTAAAGTCGGGCTCCAACAGGTCTGCGTGTGAACCCAGGGAGAGGAGGGCTGGAACCTTGGTTTGTGCAAGAGTTGGGTGGGTTTTACAGACCAGACATCCTCAGGGTGTCATTCGCAGATCATCCTTTGAGAAAACCAACAGTCCCTATAGTCTTTTATCTGCCGTGTAAATCAGATGGAATTCTGGAGCTCTGTTTCAGTGCTGACTCAGGAGAAGGACATTTACTGAGTCACTTGCATAGTTTTCAGAAAGTCTGAGGAAGTCAAGTCTCCTCCTTGTTTGCTGTGTGGTTTGGATCCACCCCAGGGTGCAGTTTAAGTGCACATGGTTGCATTCCAGGCTGTGGTTAAGTCCTGGTGTAAGACCCTATGTAACTTGCCTCTGCTATTTCTCTGTTTGAACAATTAAAGTCAGAGTTAACATGAAAACATTCTACCAGATGCAGTAGTTGTTTGGGGGTTTTGGAGAGGGGGAAAGAAAAAGCCTTAAAAAGTGTTAAATATGTGAGGTGCTCTTCATGGGATGCTGTTGGTAGCACACCTTACATTTGTCAGTAACTTTGTCTCGAATTCTGGTTTTCCAAATACCAGTGGAGAGCGCTTTTGTTTAGACACTGAATGAGTTTATATCTGAGTAATGCTACAGATGAAAAACAGTGATAGGGTTTGCTCTTTGTAAAGGTTCAATATCAATATTACAGGCTCATTAGGTGTAATATTCAAGGCATTTGGTGTTTCTGTTGTATGTGTAGTAGGCACAGTTGACTGGCAGTTTTTCCGTTGCAGAACCTGACTGTATTCCAGCTATAGCTGGGCATTGCAAGGGACATTTACGGCTCTTTTTTTCTTTTCCACTTCATAATTATTGCAATGGCATGTAAGTGAAGATGTAGCCTGCAGCAACTTCAGTAATTTTTAATTGCGCTTACACTCCTGAGTTGGCCAGATGTTGGTGTGTCTGTGCTACATGTTGCAGCAATAGTATGTCCTTCCCCTCCAGACTTCTTTGAACTGTAATTTTTCCTTAGTTTCCAATTTTTTCAGATTTAAAGGACTCTCATCCGTTTAAATTTGAAGTTGCTGCCATGGTGCACCTGCAGGATAGTACCATGTTTATACATTCCTTAATTATGTCCCAGCCAAGAATAAATTATTAACAATCTCCCCTATTATTACTTCACATGAAGACTCATTAGCACACCCATGGTCCTGTTCAGGAGGAGAGTTAGTAGATAAATAGCAAAAAACTCTTTAATGACTTACATGGTTAATGACTTACATGGTGTTTCTCATTTCAAATCCAGAGAGAGTGGTAAAAAATGATTTGCCCCAAGCTTATGTTTCTCTTGGTATTTAAAAAACAAATACTGGAAGAATTCCAGCAGAATGAGCACTTCTGGGATATTTCTTCGGTAAGAACTGGATTACTTTGTCAGATGTGTAGGATGTTGCATCTGCTTGGAATGTGGGTGTGCAGGATGTCCCTGCTACTGACTGACTGCCCTTAGATGGGCAGGGGAATGTATTGGGGAAGCCTTTGATGTAAAGTTGATCAAGATGGAAGATGAGACCACTGCACTGGCAGAGATCATTCCCAGCTGAGGCACCTCAGTTCTACTTATGTGCACATGGACTCATGTAATAGTGGTGTTGATTTGGTTCATTTAAATTGTTTCCAGTTCCCATAAAATACATTTCACTGGAGATTATTAAAATGTGGTACGTTTTTTATTCTAAAATAAAGAACAGTAATTGAGTATTTAGTAATACTCTGCAGCTGTATGGGTTAACGTTTTAATTTCTTGGACTGCTGGCTCAGATATCAGGAAACTGCTGTATTATTCTTCAGATTTTAAGCACATGTTGGAGTTCTTTGGTCCTTTAGGTTGTGAAGATACCTGAAAATACAAAGTTCTAACTGCATAATGTGAAGGGTGTTTCCTGCAGCCTCTGGAGAGCAGACTTGGGAAGCAGTCTGTTTGTCCTGATGAGTGTGACCATAGGTGTCCGTGACCCAGGTGTGAGCAGCCATCTCCAATAGAGGAGAAAAGAGGATGATGACTCAGGGCAGAGTCACATCCTGTTAATGCTGGTTAGGATCACCACCACCTCACTCTTCCCGCTTCTGACTAATGGAAACTGAAAAGCCATAAAAAGAGGATCTTTGAAATGTGTGGAAAGGGAAAACCAGTCCTTCAGAGATTCGTGACTGTCCGAATCTTTCATGCAGGTGGCTTACCTGTTGAAAAGCAGCTCCAACTCAGCACTGCATTTATGGAGGTATTGGAGTCAAGTGGACCTGGTGAGGGCTGTTACCCTCTGGCTGCAGATCCAAACACTCACAATGGCCTTGCTTCCATCCAGTGAGAACCCTGGGGTTTTCTCTGCAATCACAGGCTGAGAGATTTGCTGTGGTGTGGGTTCTGGTGGGTGTGGAGAAGTGGGTTCTAGGGTTGATTTCATTAAATCTGATTACATTTGCTCCAGTGTCCAGAGTGGCAGAGCTGAACCAAAGTAGTTGGCAGTAGCCATGAGATGAGGCTGGGAACACACATCAGTGAAAAGCAGTGTCTGACTCTTGCATCTCAGGGTACTGTGGTCTGCCTTGTAGGGTTGGATTTCAGCTGGAGCCCATCCATTTATGCTGATGGATGGGTTTAAATTGGATGTTAGGAAGAAAAGGGATGAAGTTGGAGTTGAGATGTGTGGCATGTGCTGTGTGCGCAGATCTCTGCCGAGGCATCTTAGTTTGAATGAAGGTGTTTAAAAACCTTCTTAAAATATATTGGCTGCCTCTCAATAACTTTGTAACTGGCATTGAAGCCGGAAACGATTTTTTCTTTTGTTTCTGTGCAACATCACTTAATACATGCAAAACTGACTCTAATTTTAAGCAAGGAGCTTCTACTAAACAGCTTGAGATGTCAAATCACAAATTTCAAATACATTTCAGAACATATTTTGTGATGGAAAATACTTCCCCTACAGCCTTCTGGGGGGAGTCCTTGCCGCTTCTGTTTTTCCTCAAATATGTCAGGCTGTTTTTACTGGAGTAAATTACTTGTCATCTTCAGTTCATAAAAGCCCTTGTAGCTGCATTGTCTCCGAACATGTTGCCCCAGCAGTCCCGTGCTGTATGTTTGGTTGTTTTGGTTTTGTGGACAAGCTGGTGGCCTGGACTGTGTTACTGTGAGAGGTAGCAGGAGCCTGCAGGAGGAAGTTCCAGGTGTCTTGAGAGGAAGGAAATGAGGGGGAAACTCTGTTTTGGGGAAAGTTCCCACACAATGCAAAGGAGATGTGGAGCAGCACCGGAGCATGAGAAAGGGAAGGGAAAGGGGTCTGGAAAGGATAAAGGTGTTCCTGGGTTTTACCTCAGAGGAGAAAAGTAGTATTCCTGCCTTGAGAGAGCATCTTGTCCTCTCTGTTTCCGTCTCCTGCCTGCCTTCCTCAGCCAGAGTGGTGACGGAGAGCTCCCAGCTCCCACCCGGTGCAGGGGGAGCTGCTCCGTGTGACCTTGGGTGCAGCAATGTGGAAGGTGCTGTTTAATGTTTAATGCACCGTGCAAAAGAAGGGCCTCAGAGACAGTATGTGCCTTCCTGCCCTATGCCTCAACCTCATGGGAAGCCTGCTCCATTCTTATCCCCTTCCTGGCATTGACCTGTGGGTCTGCTGTGATCAGAGGCTTCCTCCAGCACCTGCCACCACCACATGAGAGCCAGGTCCATGGGCTTCCCTGTCTCTGGGTGCAGATGATTTCTCCTGCTTTTCACAACAGGGAGGTGAGCTGGAGCTGAGCTTGCAGCATTGAGCAGGTGAACAATAAAGTAGCTGCCAGTCACATCCAGAGGGTTTTAACGGGAGACACCCTTCTAGTCACTGAGGTCTCCAGGAAGCCAAGGTCTTGGCAATCATGATTGCAGAAAAGGTTGTGAGATGAGATTTGGTGGAGATCACCTTGCAGAAGGCAGCTGCATGTGCTGCTCTGCTGGCACGGTACCCTTGCAAGGTGGGTACAGCCCATGCAGACAGCAGCTCTGCTGGTCCCAGTGCCAGGACTTGTAGGGCACAGTGGAAGGTGGACGTGTCCCTGAGTACACCAAGAAAAGGTAAGATCTGGGGACCTCTTCTGCTGTATCAAGAATGATGTTGATGGCAGCACATCCTGTATGTGATCTGAGTATTGCCTTGGCTAATCTGTGTGTTATGAGTGAGAGGCCTCTGGTGTGTCTATTGCCTCATTCATTGCCTCATCTGTGGAGCTTGGCTTAAGCCATCCCTGTGGCTAAGAGAAACAAAGATCCTTTTAAAACTTAAAAGAATCTTTTTTCTAGTTTTGTTTTGTCTAATTCTCACTTGTATATAATAATGTATATTATATATATATGGAAAAAATTATCTTCACTTAAATGTTTTGTTCTCTAAAAACATGCCAGTGGAAAACACTTCATTGATACTTCCTACAATCCCACAGATCCAGACAGTGCACTTCACAGTACTGTTTTAATCTACATTTACTGTTAAATAAAATCATTAATTTTACCAGAAGCAGATCTCAACTTTGTAGACTCAAAGCAAAAAAAAACACCACAAACCAACAAAGCCTCCCAAAACAAAAGGAAAAAAACTTTAGACTCAGTGTGTGGCCTAAATGCAGCCATCCCTATGCCTGTGCTGCTAATTAGTCCCCCACCCTCGTTAGCCCTTGGGGTTTCGGACGCTGCTGAGAAGGAACCCTCCCCCCATTACAGAGCATTGCAATAGTTGTTACACTATGTCTCTCTGTGGGAAGAAAAATTCAGTTCACACACTGTAAGTGCAAACTATAAGGTAAAAATAATCCCTTTCTATTCTCTCCTAAACAGAACTGCTCCTGGAAAGCAGAAACAAACCCTAGTAATTGCTCTATGTCCCTGGAGTCCTTAACAGAGCATCTGCAGACATGACAGGAACAAGACCTGCTCCGGGATCCCTGCAGTTTTCCGCAATGGCAGAGATCAGTTCATGCGTTACTGTTTCGGTGCTCTGTGTGTGCTCAGTGCTGTGCCATTACAAAGAAGATGACTATTTTCCTGCTGCAAGGAGATTGAAATCTTAACATCCTGAACATATGGAAGGAGAGTTTTTTCTGACTGTCCAAAATCCCATAAAATGTAAGCTGGGGGGAGAGGGGAGGCCACGTGCATGATCTGTGTTCAAGAAAAAGCTATTTGTGCTCAGTGTAATGGCAATATTTTTCAGTTGCAGCTCTCTTGTGAAGAATTTTAATCTCTCTAATATGGACAGACTGAGAGCAATGAGGGCTACATTGCTTTTAATTTAGCCAGTTTTGTAAGAACAAAAGAAATCTGTGTCAAGGATGTGTTTCAGGTCACTTTTGCACCTTTTTTTTGTCTGTTTCTGTTTTTACCTTGGCCAGTTCTTATACTTCCCAACCTGGTAAGAAAGTTAACCTGCTTACTAAACTTTTAAGAGGGAAAGTTTCCTCTATTTGAGCTGAGCACCATTGCCTTTATTTATATAAACAGTGACGTCATCTTTTATGGCAGAACAGGAACCTCAAACAGTTACGGGAGAGCAAATTTTAGGAAGTGTCCCTATGAGACATGTGATTCATCTTCAAGTGTCCATATTTAAGAAAGATGCTATATCCTGAGTCAGATCAGCTCTGTGATCATTACTCCATTTCAAACTAATTTATTAGCCAAAATTATTCACCCTTTTTTTTTTTTCCTTTTGAGCTATGTGAAAATTGGTGCTTGCAGCCTGCTGGGAAGTGTGAGGAGCAGCACAGGCAGCTCTTTCAGCTTCCTCCAGAAATTTGCTTTTGCACTCCTCCAAAAGCCTTTTGTAAATGATGCCTGACCCACACGGTGACGGCAGTGGCTGCCTCGTTTCTGGGATTCAGTGTGTTAGTCATCCGAAGTGGGGATGTTCAGGGCACTGATGAACTGCCAGTAAAGTGCTCAGTTTCCTACCAAAGGCGTTTGCTGATATCTGTTAGAAAGTAGCCCCACAGTCAGGTTCAGTCTCTATCACACAGCATGAAGGAAATGTGGAGCCTTTTTGGCCAGAACTGAAAAAGCAAAATGATAGGCCACAGTAGGGCTGAGTTGCTGCCAAGGGTAAACATCTGCTCTACAGCTTGTCATTCAGCCTTTAAAGATGTCTTGTGAGCAGCCAAGAGCACTGGCCTGGCTGGGTTCTTGCATCTGTTTTGTACCTGAAGGGGAAATCACTTGCTCCAAAGGGGAAAGCCCAGACTGGCAAGCCCCATCTCTGTGTCAGCTGCCACCTCTTGGCAGCAGCACACTGACCTGCCTGCTGGGGAGAGAAAACCTTGTTTTCTCCTCACCTGCATTTTCTGTGCCATATCTACTGAGAAAAAATTGCTTCTGTTGTGAATTGCCATGAGGAAGATAGATGCATGCTCCCCATTTCCTACCACCTGCCTTGGTGCACGGACATGTCTGTGTGCCTCCTCGCACTGCCAGGAAGTGACTTCATCTGTGCTGTCAGGCAGGGACAAAGACTGAAAGTTATTTGAGTTGGTTGGTTTGTTTAAAAAAAAAAAATATAGATGAGTCTTTAGCAAGCATTAGCGATTGTTTTCTGTGAGTTTGCTTTCAAACCTGACCTCATGCCATGGGAAAGGCTGGTGTTAAAATACTGCTGGACAACTGGGGATGCCCTGTCCTGGTGTCCTCCAGCCATGTCCTAAACCTGTGTGACTTCTGTCCTCTCTGAATTGTTTCCACTGTAAATGAAGACAAATGTTGCATTATTCTAGGGGAAGAACACATCCCCCAAATCTTCCTTGTGTAGTGGCCATTGCCACTTTTCCTTGGCTTTAAGCCAAGGCTGGCTCAGCAAACTGTTGGGTCAGATTCCTGCTTTCTCTCATCTGGTTTTTGTCTTTTCCTGTTGCCACTCACAGCAGTGCCAGGCTCTCAGCTGGAGTGGGGGAAGCGCTCCTGGACTGGACCATCAGCCTGGTATCTGACCTGTGTAGGGCTCCAGTGCTGCAGAGGTGGTTTGGAGGTCACCAACTTGGTTTTTATAGCTCCTGCTACATTTCACTTGCTCCAATGCCTGAGTTTCACACTAAAACCTGAGGAAGAAAACATCTGAAGACGTTCTGTCTTTGCAGCTCTCTGTGGGAGGGGTAACTTCCCTGATGGCACTTCATGCTTTGTTTTGAACTTCCCAAGTGTCTTCATCCTCATCTTAAAACAGCAGCTTTACAAAAGCAGATGAGACCAGCTGGTGTGAGGGCAGAAGTGAGATGATTTGAGGCATCTCACAAATGTACACCAGCTCCTCACTGGGTCCAGGATTACAGCTGTGTCCCAAACAGATCCTCAGTGTGCCCCTCTACTGGTGTGGGTCTGCCCAGGGCTAAGGTCTGGTGTCCTGGCTGACATGTAGGGCAGGAAGCAGTTTTTACTCCTGCTTCCAGGAAGGCGGGGAGATTTGGACCAATTTTGGAGAGTCTGGTCCTTTTGGGTGCTACCTTCATGTGATTATCTCAGGAGAACCCTTGATATGCCATTTATCTGAAAGACTTGCTGTGCCTGGTAACTTTAGAAATGTGTGTTTCTTCCTGGTCTTACTAAAATCCTGGTGAACCATCTGGAAATTTCATCCTGTGATTACTCCAGAATCTGGAAGACCTTTTGTAACTACTAATCCCAGAAACAGATTTTTCCTTCATCCTGTCTGTCAACACAGCCTTTAACTTATTTTTATGGGCTTCAGCACATGTTTGAAGCATCACTGCCTTAGGATACAGTCTTTTTTTTTTTTCCAGACTATTTCAGCGCTCCTTATATCTATGTATAGCACTTTCTGTAGGCTATTTAGTGGGCATTTAGTAGGATCTTGTGTGTCCTTTAAAGCTCGACACATCTGCAGTTGCACACCTAGAACAGGAATCAGTGTGGCTTTAGCATGCCATAAGCAGGAGATTCTAGGAAATTAAGCTTTGCAATGCAATCTATTTTGTTGCGATAGAATTGAGTAATGTTTTCATTAGTAAGATGTGATAAAGATTGTATTAAAAAGTACTGATCCAGTTAAAGCAAGGGGGATAAAGAAAAAAGAATAATCTAAGCTAACTTGACACCATGCTTGACTCTGAATTTTTTTGCCCTTTGCCTACTAGCACTTGTTTACCCACCCAAATAACTTGTGTATGGTTTGCTGTATGTGTCATAACTGCTTTATGGAGACAGTGGGATCTGGCAGGTAGGAATCAATCCTGTGTGCAGGAAAAGCTGTTTGATAGAGTGCCCTCAACACTGGGGAATTTAGGAGGGTCTGCGTTATGATCTTGCCTGTAATCATGGCCCTGTATTCCTGCAAGAACATAAGGCCCTAGGCAGAGTTCAGAGAAACTCACTGGAGGAGATGTGTGGGGCACCTTCCCCGTGGCTGGAGCATGTCAGTGTGATGGAGAGGGTTGGAAGATGTCTCTGTGTGTGTGCAGACCACAGCAATGGGCTCACCGTAAGTCTGCAGGGCTTCCAGGTTTTTTATCATGTGCTTCTTTGTCGGAGTGGGCCCTGGCCTACATGTACTCCTTGTGCACTTGGGAAGGATCATGTAAAGCCACCCTCTACAAGTCAGTGAAACAGGGAGAGCTGCCTCCTGTTTCTCTCTTGTTAAGGAAGAATTCTCAAGAAATGCTTTTACATTTCTTGGGAAAAACAGAAAAGCTTGATCTAATTGCTGCTCTAAATTTATGTCTATGGCTCTTGAAAGGCCCAGCAGGATATAAAGCCACCAGTTACCAGTTCTCATTTTTACTAGAACTTCAAAGTGTTTCCTTTTATGCAGTAATCTTAAAACTAGTCCAAGAAAACACTCACATGATTACTTAGATATTCCAGTTATGCCACCAATATAGAAACTTGAATTATGATATTTTCCACAGGCAACACTTCCATTGTTAGCTAAACATGATGGTCTCCTACTTGCTTGTAGAAAAGATACAAACTCCTTTCTATGGCCTGAGACTTGGTTGTAGCTCAAAGCTGGGCAAATGGTGATGACTGATAGACTAAGAAAATAGGATCTTAATATAGTCACCAAAGTCCTATTAGACTTTTAAGTGTTTTTTAATCATAGTCACATCCTTCTCTGGAAAAAAAGCTTCACATGGGCTCGACAGTACTTGTTTATCAAACACTATTTTAGTATTTGAGATTACAGTTCTCATCTTTATCAGTTATGCATTGTGTCCATGTTTTATCAGTAGAGATAAAAGCTTATGTACCTCCATTGATTAAAAGTAACATTAGTACTCAGAAAGCCACAGCTGCTCGGCTCCAGAGGTTATGACTATATAATATCAATACATTATAAAATTGAGGGGGGGTGGGGGGGATTCTATCAGATTGCTCTGAGTTGTTTCATTTACTTTCTTGGTAAATGCAGTTATGTGGGCAGGGGCTGAGATATTTCATTTTCTCTGCTGGAATGGCCACACGGCAGCACTTGACCTTGCAGTCAAGCCAAGGTAAGTTTGTCCTTTGGCTGCTGGGCCCAGGATTGCTGCAGCAGATGCACCAGGTCCTGGTCAGGAGGAAGTGCTGGAACAGCAAACAACTGCCACCAGGCCAGCAGAGACCCGTCATACTTGAAGTGGTTTCAAGGACGACAGGATGTGTGGTCAGAAATGAAGAGATCATTCGAGGATCGTTTAGATGTAGAGAATTCCTCCTGGTTAAGCAAATATCCTGCCAAGTTTCTCCTGGAAGATAATTCAATGTGTGAGGCTGTATCTTTTCCAGATTATGACGGATGGGATGTAAAAGAGAGAAACTTCTAGTTCTCCAAACTTAGAAAGCATGTGGGCCTCAAACTCTTTTCCCATTTGGAAAATTTTCTGTTAAGGAAATAGATTTTTATAAGCAATATTTAATTCAAGCATTTGGCTAATTCTTCTGCTGCAGTTTTTAGGTCAAAGACTGATTCATTGGTGTGGATCTAGAATGAAAGGGATTTAGGAGAGGAAGTAGACTCTGAAGTTAGGAAAATTGATTTTTTGACCACTAAGCTTTTTTTTCCTACTCATCAAATGTATATTTGACCTATGTTTCTATTTTAAGTATTGCAGGGAAACTTACTCCTACACGTCTGCCTTTGCTCTTTTTCTGCCCATTGTCAGCAGCTCTGCCATGGGTGTGTTCCATTTTACTCTTGCAGAAAGAGATCCTGGTCTTTCCATATTTGGAGAAGTTTCTGGACATGACGTTGTACAAATGCTGGGAATTTATACATTTATTCCATTGGGTTAGAGAATGGAAAACAGGTGGTTTATTATTCGTATTAGTCATTAAAAGTATTTGTTAAAGTAGCGCCCTGTTCACAATGGGATGTTCTACAGTGGTGTGGGTGCTGGGGAAGCTGTGGCCAGTACCTTCCTTTTGTTTCTGCATTTGTGTGTTCAAATAAGTGTGTGTTGTATTCTGGACTCCCTAGAGGGATAACTTTTCTTTTGGCAGTAAGGGCAGTCTCCCTCTGTCTGTTATGCGTGTGACCCCAGCTCCTGCTGTCCACTGTCCCACCTTCTCCCAACCTCCAAAGCCTTCCCTTTTCCCCTTGTCAATACTCTCATTCCTAGGTCTCAGAGACCTGGCAGTCATTGGTCTAGCTTACAGTATCCCATAAGATCATGAAAGGTGCTTGTGAGTGATTTTCCTTGCTGCATTCATAAAGCAGCTACAAAGAGACTATCGGAGGAGACAGGTCTGCATCCACCCCAGCTCTGTTACTGTGCAGCTGTGATGGATTTACTGCTTTCATAAATACAGCAGACAGCATTGCCAAACCCAGTGGTTTATCTGGGGCCACCCATGTGCTCTGCAAAAAATAGCTCATCCTCGGAGAAAAGAATAATGGGGGTTTCCCTGAGTTTGCAGTAATTACTTTGGGAGTAATTATGTTGCTCAAAATAAAGAGAGCTTCTGCTTGTTTTGTGAGAAAATGCAGGTAAAACCAAGGGGGGTTAAATGTGACAAGTCTTTGGCCAGGCGAGGGTGAGTGGCAGTGGGACACCATCCCTGCCCCTGCTCTGGAGAGGTGGGAGCACATTAATGATGAGCCAAGTTCACCTTGGGGCCAGTAATTAGTCGGGTGGGAGTTTCCCACTACAGCTGAGGGTGTTCTGGGAGGACTCCTGGAACAGGGAGAAAAGAGGGGGCTTAGCAGTGCAGAGCGACTTCTTAATTTTTCTCCCAGTTTTCACCATGTAATTCATGCTTTGCTGTGTAAAGCACTGTGATATAGTTTGTACACATTATGTAAAATAAATTGTATTCCATTATATTGAAGATACAAAAATATAAAATAAAGTAAAAGGATGGAGTAAAGTAGCTGTGTGGTAACTGGACCCCCAGTCCCTGACTGCATTGGTTGTCCTGTTCCCCAGGACTGAGGTTGCAGCTCTCTGCCATCCCTGGAATGATTTAGGAGTTTTCCACATGACGATTCAATGTTAAATACAGGCTGTCCTGGATGAAAAGGGAAGCACAGATCAAATTCTGTTGCACATTGCTCAGCAGTAGAGCCTGTCTCCATGATCCCAGGCTCCCCTGCTGTTTGTGGCACTGCATAGCTCCTACATCTCAGGAGTTTTAAGAAACAATTTTTAACTGTGCTTCAGTTTCTTGAGGCTGGAAAAGCTCTTTTACATCTCCAGGCACAACTGATACGTGGGCCCTTTAGGAGTAGTACCGGTACTGGCGTGTGGCAATTTGTAATCTAGGGAAAGCAAAACCCCAAATCTCCAGAGTTTGGATGGGGGGAGGCTGGGAGGACCCTGAGGATGGATGTGAGCACTTCTTATGGGCAAGTTGCTGTTACAAGAGGTGGAGTCTACCCAAAAATGCCGAGGTGAATCTTTCATGGGAACAAAGATGTCATTGTGAGCTGCCTGGCACCAGGGCAAGGCCCTGCTCCTGCATTTCATCCCTGAGACAGGAGCTGCAGCACGAACCCCCATCATGTGCTGTGGGACAGCCACCCTCCCAGGGCAGTCGAGAGGAAGAGCCATAAATCCCAGCGGCTCCCGAGCACGGCTGATGGGTCAGAGGAGTCGGACTTTTGGCTCTGCGAGGTCTGCCAAGGAGGTCAGCACAGAGGGCTCCCAGCACAAATCCTCCTGCTCTGTGGGAATTTCCCTCTTGAGCGACTGCTGCACTTTTTAACCCGAAGATTAATGGAAGGGGGCCGTGGAAAGGGCCGGAGTGCCGGGTATTAGTTCATTAGTCTCCGAGCAAACAGGCAGCCGGTGAGTCACCAGCGCTGCTTTGTGCACGCTGAGGCTGTGCCTGGAGCTCTCCCAGAGCCGAGGGATCCAGCCCAGCCCTGCAAAGGCTGGGAACTCGTGGGACCAGATCACCACATGCTGCGACTGCAGGCTGTTAATGCTATAAAATAAAAACTAATCTAGATTAATTACTCTGCACATGTTATTAATGCATAATCCTGCTCCTTGGCCTCTTTCCCTTCCAGCATAATTCCCCATTGTTTTCTTTTCCTCTCTTAAGGTGTTCTTGACTTCCTTCGGGTTCCTCTATTTCTTCCAAGGGCTGGGAAGACAAAGGTGCCTGAGGCTGGCAGCAGTGTGCCTGCTGGGGCAGATCCATGTCTCTGTATGTAGAGGGATAAATAGCCAGTTGGAGCTGTCATTCAGCTTTGGTGGGTCACCAGCCACAGCAGTGGCTTGAGGTGGCATTAAGGTGCTGCAGCACAAGAGGGTGGGTGATCCTGGTCATAGAATCGTGGAATATCCCAACTTGGAAGGCCCTGCACAGAGCAACATCAAGATACCAGAAGCGATAGTCCTGCAAGGGGATGCACAAAGGATCTGTTTGCTTCCATGATGTTACAAAGATTCACTGTTACATCTGACAGAAACAGGTTGAAAATCAAATTCAGTTATTCAGGGAAACACCACTTCTTATTCTGAAATAGAGCACTGTGTCAAACCAGTCATCTTCCTCACATGGACTTCAAGTGGTGGTGCTTATGTGCAAACTGGTGTGCAGGCCCGGATGCAGCACTTCAGGGTGAGCCAGCCCCTCACTGCCCTCCAAGGGCCTGGAGGGAGAGCAGGAGAGCTGGGGCCCTCCAGCTTATCCTCCACCACAGGACCCTGGCACAGGGTTTGTTTAGTAGCAGGTCTGGGGTTTGAGCTCAGGGGGACCTACAGCCATTGTGACTGAGCATCGTCACCTGCTTGTGCAGCTGCAAAGGGCTGTTGTCTGTCCCACTGCTCTGCCTGGAGTAGTGCTCAGCTACACCAAATCTATTGCTACCATAGGTGCTAGGAAATAACAAGGTGTCAGCTCGACAGAGCAGCATGTAGGATAAGGTCTGGTTGCCGTCTGGAGCCTGTGGCAACATTCCCAGTGACTCGAGTGGGAGAAGCACCAAGACCCTGGTCTCCTGAGATGATGAAGATCTAAGACTTGCTGAATCTGGACAAAATAGTCCGTACTTTTGTTTAGCTGTGAGTTATTTCAGGCAAGAAGAGACTTTGAAAGGGTCTTACTACTTCACAAAGGATTGTTTCACTTTCATGTGATGCCAGTGAGATCAGTGGATATTCCAGTGGGGTCCCAGGGTGAAGTGCCCAGAGGTCCCCAGCCCCCTCAGGAGCAGTGATGCATTATGGATATCATTAAAGTATTTTCTAAAATGTTCTGGACTATTTTCCCTTGTAGTCACTTCCAGCAAGTGTTTTTAAGTGTGATGACCATTCATTCTTTTCCCAGCCCTTGTTTTTCTCCCCTCCTCACTTGTTTGAACACTGTTGCCACAGGGGAATGGATTAGGAGGGTTTGACCACTGGGCTGGAATTTTTTTCTTTTTCTTTCTTTTCTTTTTTTAGCAACTGCGTTTTTTAATGGCATATTTATAAGTATGGACCTTCTTTTCAAAACAAAGTGCACCACTAGCTTTGCAAACAGCTGTTGCAAAAGAGAGCCCGGACCAAAGACCTTTTACACCTGTATCTCTGACTGTGTCCCTGCAAAAGTGGTGTCAGCACAGAGGGTTTTTGGGGTATATACAGGAGGGGCTCATGACCCCGTGGGGCAGTAAGCAGCTGTGTTTTGAACTATTGTTTTATCCCAGTGTCCCTAATCTGAGCCTTAGCTCAAGCAGTCACTTGACTTGAAATTGGTGAAAATGCTGAACTCCTGGGGAGGACCCCTTGAGAGGCAGGACCCTGTTTGCAAGGAAGGGGATCCATGGGAGGGGAGCTAGCCCTGTCCACACCTAAACCCCTTCCCCCTGCACCTGCTCCCCAGCAAGCACCAGCCTTGGGAAGTCGTGGCATTTCCCAGCAAAACCAACACATCCACAGTATGTTTTCAGTGGCGCTTTGTGCATCTGCTTTAAATTGCTTTAAATTGTAGGCAAGGGGTCGACTGTGTTTAAATAGACTCAGAGGTGAGACCAAAGAAATGAGGCTTAAAATTCAAAGCAATCCAACCTGCCCTGCCATGGGGTAATGGTCTGAGTAAGGCTCTGGCATGGAGCCATTGCCCTGCCTCCTGGGACAGATACTTTAAAAGCTCCTCACATGGGCAGTTCAAATGATGTGCACATGGGGGGAAAGAAAATAGTGTTTAATTGAAACTCTGCACATGTATATATGTTTTTAGGATAAACAAAACAGATTGGGCAAATATTTATTTCTGCCCCTACTGCTACAAAGCAAACTTTCCCACAGCTTTTGACAGAGATAATCTGTTTTTTAGCCATGATGGTGAATTTGTAATGACAAGTTTTCATTCTGAATTTTTCAGGATTTCCTGATTGGTTCTCATGCAATTATTTTGATTAACAATGAGGGTTTCAGACCAACTTGAAAGGGTCTTGAAGGCTTAGGAGTAACCTGGCTCTTGGTTATTCCTCTCACTGAGATTATTTTCTAGCACTTGAATCAAATTCTTTGGAAATCAAGGAAAATTACATCTTAAAAATATTTCATATCTTCACCCCCTTCTGAGAAGGGTTTCTTTAAGTTTAGAAAAATGCTTGTTCCCATATCAAAAGAAGAAAAACATAGGACTGTAATAAGAATGAAAACCTGGTGTTTTTTAATGAAAAGATATATTTTTAATAAAAAGATGAATGCTTTAGATGGCCATTTCTCTGAGAAGACAACATCTGAAAACAGAGACTGAGAAGTATTCAAGGCATTTCTGATTAACAAAGAAATGAGATCTCATACTAGGAATCTCTGGTTGTTTCTCTTTCATTTATAAACATAGGAGGTAGCTTAAGGAATTAAGAAACATCCATTAGTGCTGCTGGCTCAGGTTTCATCGTTCTGTTCTTATCTTTCGTATTTTTTACCCTTTTTATAAGATGATTTGGAACTCTCAGACTAAGAGATCCCCTCCTCACTGCCTGTCTCTGTATAGGGAACAGCCCTCAGGAGTTCCCATTCCCATCAGAAAATGCCATCAGCAGCAAATATCCTCAACCCAGTGTATCCTGGGCAGGGTCCAAATCAGTTGGGACTGCGCCTCCTTGAACTGGCCCCACAGATGCCCACACCCCCCTGGGCTCCTGCCCATGGGCAGGTGAAGATTAGGAGCCCTGGCTCCTGCTCTCAGGGGATGCACATGGAATAACCCAACGTCTCTATTTTCAGCTGAGAAGTCTCTGACATTTAATGCAACTGTTTAACTGACCTCAGGAAGGGCTGTGGCTGGGCTGGCCTGGATGCTGGAGCTGCCAGCTGCTTGTGCTTCAGGCTGCCAAACCTGGCACTGGCACTGCCATCCCTCATCGAACTGCAGGGGAAAGTGGAAGGTTGATGTCAACCAGGTGAGTCTAAGTTTGCAATGTAATGCTATGAGACAGCTGCTGGGACAGGTCTTGCACTCAGAATCCATATCCTGTATTAATTTGTCACCTTATAATAACTTAAATATAATAACAGATTTAAGCAAAAGACAGCCAGTTCTCACTGGCAGAACCCAGTGAGAACTGAGAAGGGTGATTTTGATACAAGCTGAGAAGCCTATAAATGAAAAAAAAAAAACCAAATGGTTTTTACTTTCTGTGAAAGCGAGACTCTCTGAGTTCAATCTGTTACCCAACCAAACTGTGTAAGTTTAGCAAACACACCAGCTAAAGATAAGTACATGTAGCAGAGTATTTTCTTTCACACTGTGGAAAGTGGAAACATAAGCTTTGCATCTGATGTCATCTCCATACAGAGGGGTTTGAAATGCTGGCTCCGGTCTGAAATGCCATTACTTTTACAGTGGACTTTTAAAAAGTCTATTATTGCTGCTAATATTGTGTGTATGTATTTTAAAAGTAATTTCCCTGGACTCCAATAAAATGTTCTGACAGAGTTTTGTTCTCTAAACAATTTTAACCTGTGTTTTGCCTTTTGGGGAGTACTTTTGGCCCCCAGGCAACACAGAAGAAAAATTTCTGGCTAAGTAACACCAGATGCAGGAGAGACTGCTGGCCACTAGAGAGCTCCCAGATGAGAAGGCCTTTCAGGCTGAAATACAAATATGTTTTGTAATGAAAGAAGAAACCCTCTTTTACTTTAGGGCACAGGGACCAGCCATGAAACACAAAAAGGTTTTTTGCATGCGCTACAGCAAGAGACATCATTATCTGTAATTTCATTTTTCATACAAATCAAAAGCCCCAAAGCTGCTCTCCCTCCAGAGCAGGGTTTGGAAAATTGTCTTAAATGTTGTTTTTGCTGATCTCAGGGATGAATGAAAAGCTGCTGCAGCCTGTCAATAAGGGTGTCTGCACAGGGCTTGTGTGTCAATCACCATCTCGTGCGCCATCGATGGTGGAGCCCCACAGATGTCACCTGGAATTACAGCACTGCACTAAGAGCCTGCTGCTCTGAGGAAAAAGGGCAGGGGGGCAGCCCTCCCCTCCCTCTCCCTCACTCAGGCTCCTATTACTGGGGACAAAAGTCCTCTTTTGTGTAACTCGAGGTGCCTGGGAATTTAAGGGGCCTGGATGTGGCATGAACTGATGTTCCTTGGGGATTCACTTGGACAGGCAGAGATTCTGATGGGTGCACCCACTCTAGAGGGTTTGGTTGAGAGTCCTGTTATTTATATTAGGCTAAAATGCACTGGATTGTCTTAGGGATCTCAGCAAAGCCCATGCCTGAGGAGCTTGCAAGTAGAGCCCAGACACTGGATGCAGGGTCGCACATCAGAGCCATGAGTTACAGGAGCCTTGTGCTTGTTGTTTGTTCTGAGTACTTTGTCACCAGCAGTGAGAGCCTCTATGGATTCCTGCAGATGCACTGGAAAGGACATGGAAGTTGAGCAGGGGTGGGCAGTCACAGGGCTCAGCACTGCGTGTGCCAGTGTGCCCAGGACAGTGTGCACTGTGCCACCGGGGCACTGCAACAACCTGGGGCACTTTAGGGCTATTAGAAAAGCCCCAAAGCAGCTTGGCTCTGCTGTCTTCCCACCAGCCCCATGAAATGCTTCTGTCCGTGCCATGTGCAGCCTTCCTTGTGCCTCCCTATTGCTTCCCCACCCAGCACATCCTCCTTTGGAGGAGACTGGTGAGTGTTCACTCCTGTCCCCTTCCTGTGACTGCTACTGCAGCCAGGTGAGAGGGCAGCCCAAGTGTGGTGGCAGCTCTGAGGGCAGGGTTTTGTACTGAGCCATGATTTCACACCTGACAAGAGGTGTTTGAAGAAGCCTTGCATAAGGCCAGACTTAGCTTAGTTTGCTGGCGGGGGCAGGAGCCTAAAAATTCCCCTCTGCCAGCTCTGAAAGGCTGCAGGGGACAGTGTGGTGGCTGAAGGTAAGAGCCTGCAGCTGGGGGTGGGGGTACCAGAACACAGCAACGTGAAACGCAGGAAGTGTTCCCATTGCTCAACAGTCATTGCAGCAGAGACGTGCAGGAGGAACATGGAGGTCAGGGCTGACATCATCACGTAAGTATTTTATGCATCTTGCTGGAAATAGCAGTATTTTGAGTTCCTGGTGGCTAGTCCTATGCATTATGGTAGCACCACATGCTGGGGCTGGCGTTGGTGCATAGAGAGCTGGAAACCCGGTGGGTTGTGAGGGCAAAGCAGAGGCATCTTCTTCCCTCAGCTCTTGCACAGGCATCTTGAGCTGGACCACAAAACCCCAATCCCAGGAATCCCTCTGATCAAAGCAAGGAGATAGGTTCGTACCCAGGCATGGACATGGCCAGACTAAGGCTGTCTGGGCATTCCTGGCACCAGGGCTGCGATGTTTTAGGTTTCAGGGCCACCTCCCAGTGTGCCGTTGCAGATCTGGGTTTCTCTTCTGCCAGAAGCCGTTTCCATCCTATTCTATTTCCCAGCGGTTTGATGAGAAAGCGAAAAAAGTGCTGTCAAAGGTTTTCCCCTTCCCTTCCAAAGCGTAAGCCCCTGGGGTCCCTGGAAGGGATTTGGCAGCCACAGGAATGCGTGGGAATACGGGAGACTTCGGTCCGGGGTTAGGGGGTGTTAAGTTGCTGAGAAGAAGATCTCACCAAGGGCTTCCCTGCATCTCACCCCTAAGTCTCAGAGCAAAACTGCCCACGCCGACCCCCCGCCTCCTGATTTCCCTTAGGTGCATGTCCTTGTTCTCAGCAGCCAGGGGCAAGGGTGTGCTCAGTGTCCCTGGCAAGGGCCGAGTGCAGCGCCTCGGTACTTCCTAATATTTTTCCTTCCAGGGCGTGAAGGAGTTAAACTTTGCAGATGGAAAGCGAACTGAAGATCAGACCAGCAGCCTGGTGACCTCCCGCTGCTGGGACAGCAGCAGCTCCCAGCCAAGCCCGGCAGTTCCATCCATCCGTCCACCGGCTCGGTGGGGCCGCGGGGAGCAGCACACGGTCGGTAGGTGCGAGGGGCGGCGTGTCCGGGCATCATGTGGGACCTGCCCTCGGCTCCGGTGGGACCCCCAGGGCTGGGGCAGGAGGGCGATGGCAAGGTGTGAGGATCTGTGGGATGGAGGGAGCGCCGGGAGGGCTGTCCCTGATCTGCTTTCAGAAAAGGAATCGCTCGAAATGAGCTCGTCCTGACACTGCCTGGGGAACTGTGATTTCTTGCCTTTTGAGACATCCAGTCGGTGGATAACGAGGGTTTGGGAAAAGCATAGTTTTGCAATTGAACTCCTTCATGCAGCAAGGGAGGATACTGTGGGTTTATTTCTCCCTGATGAGGAAGAAATGATGGCCACATTATTTAATGCTGTCCTCTAATGATGGTCTGCTATTTACCAATAAATGCAGAAAGCAGTGTATTTGGGTTTACAGTTTCTAAACAATGAAAGATTTGGATAGAAATAGATTTTTTTTTTTTGCTTAAACTGAAAACATTGGGATCTGATTCTAAGTAATGTCAGGCATAGTCCGTTGTGCTAAGTCTGTATTGCCTCCATGGCCCTTCAGTTTATTATAGGATAGCAAAGACTCTGGTTCAAAGACAGTGTCAGTATATTGTCAGCGTCATCATCAGAGTGTTTATTTTGCAGTAATAAAGTAGTATAGTCTTACCTGAGGATTTGCATAAACATTTATTGAATTTACATTATCAAATGTAATCATTTTGCATTATAGAAACAATTCTTCTTGTTCAGAAATCATAGCTGCATCAAAATGATAATTTTTAGTAAAGAAACAAGGCTTAGACTTACTAAAAAAACCACCAAAAACCAAGGAGAACTACAACCTTATACAATTAAAACTAAAGTAGTATATCGTTCCCCTCGCTAGAAGAATATCCTCAACCCTTATGGCATTATATTCCCTTAGAGAGAAACTAGAAAACATATTTCCCTAAAATTTGAGATTTATGGTTTTTTAACTGAAATGGTCTTGCAATGGTGTCTGAAGGAGGTTGCCAGAGGGATGGCTGCTAAGTGGTGGTTTCTGACCAGGCAAATGGAACTGAAATCACATTTCAGAGTCAGAAAAGCTCAAAATACTCTTTATTGGCCTCCCAGTTGCTAGAACTCCATTCCCCCAAGGTACTTTCTGGCCAGAGATGAGGCTCTTGATTGCAGAAATGCAGATCTCCTGGTAATTGCGCTTGATTTGTTCTTCCATATCACAGAGAACAAGCCAGTGTTATTCTTTGGAAGCATGAACTCTTCCAAATGCTAACGTGCGGGGAAAAAGAAAACAGCAATTTTTATTATCTTCTTAACAACAGCCCACAGGAATGTGCTCTGCAGTGAGTGCAGCCTGTGAGTCCTCCTGCCTCAGCCCCAGCACCTTTCCTGGGGGCTGCCGGCACAGCCGGAGACCCCTTGGCCGATTGGCCAGAAGCCCAGCAGGGGAAGTAATAATCCAAGTGGGAGGAAAGGAGGCTTTTGGATGTCAAGAGAGGAGCTCTGAAAAGTCATCAGTAGAAATGCAGGGGGGAGCTCCTTTCCTGAGAACACCCCAGAGACAGTCTGTGGCTGCCAGGGAGATCCATGGGGAATCTGGGGGCATCTCCTGTGGCCAGGCAGCATCTGACGTAGGTGACAGTGGATGGGGCCCTGGTGATTCATCTCTTTGGTTTCCTGGGAAGGGATGCGATGGCTTTTGCCATGAGGCTCATTGGCTTCACAGCTTTATACAGTGGTGGGGTTTGCCCTTCAGACATCTCTGTCTGTCCCATGTTGTCCATAACTGATATCACAGATTAAAATGTCCTTAGGCAGCTGGTAATTTGTCTGAGGGGAGCAGAACCTGCCCAGGCTGGTGGGGTTTATTCAGTAGGGACTTGATGCTACTCCAATTCAAGTGGATAATAAAACTCTCATTGATGTTTTTCATTTACTTATGACTTTCCATGGACTCTCAATTACCACTGCAGCCGTGCCCGGAGCGTGGTTGGGAGGGGGGGGGGGGGGGCACAACACAGAGGAGTCTTCTGTATCCTGTTTTTGTAAAGGGCTTTTCCTCTTAGTAGTTGTAGTGAAAACAAACATGTAGGA
The DNA here is from genome assembly GCA_013399895.1 of Serilophus lunatus. NCBI lineage: Eukaryota > Metazoa > Chordata > Aves > Passeriformes > Eurylaimidae > Serilophus > Serilophus lunatus. Next base: position 1,280,888 of record VXBA01001230.1, read on the forward strand.
GAACAATGGGATTTTTTTTCTGTTTTCCTCTACGTTTTTAAATACAATAAAAAATCCCATTAAAATTAAATAAAGCATGTTAACGAAAAAAAAAAGGATTTCTATATATTAATGAGGAAAATAAGTGTAACTATGTGAACATGCAATCCCAAACACAAAGGCCATTTGCCTTCTTGTTCTCAGCCTGTATTTTTGCAGTTGAAAGCCTATTCATTAAATACCTTGTGCAAACAGGGCACTGGTAAAGCAGAACAATGCCTGTGCCATAAAGCTGTTATCTGTAATAGAGAAGGGTCAGCTTCACACTCCAGAGGAACACCCTCATGTGCTGCTGTGGCACTCTTCAGACTTCTGAGTCATCATCTCAACAGGGAGCAAAGGGGAGTCCACAGAAAGGATTTCCTTTCTTCAGATAAACTCAGAGGTATTGTATTTGTTGTGTCTAAAATATTTCGCAATGATCAAATAAGGATAATTCTAGTTGCTGTAAAAATGGAAGTGATGTAAATCTTTCTAGGAGTAAAACTTGGAATCACTGTTCATAGGACAAATTACCCCTAAGGGAACAGGGGCTGAGATGAAGTACAATATAGAAGATGGGACAACCACCTTAAACTATTCCTATTTAAATTATGTTTGTTTTAGAGAAAATCTGACATTGATCCTTCCCTATGAGAGGTGGAAGATCTACTGTAAGGGATGGCTAAGGGTACAGTTTGTTGTTCACAAGGTCAAGTTGCTCCTGTTTGAGTATATATTTCCCCAGTGTGTGGCTGCATAGCTGCAGCTTTCTACCATGAGTCCTTTACCCCCTTGCCTCTGACATTGCTCTCTCCATGCAGGTGCTGCAGCTTGTGACCACGTTTGGCCTCAACCTTCTCAGCAGCAGATCAGGCTCCTGAAGCCCTTCACTGCAAGGTGGGTTTCCCGTGCCATAGCCATCATCATCCTTTCTACTCTCCCTTTTCTCATTGTCTTTTCTGAGTGTCAAATCCTACACCAGAATGCAGTTTTCCAGTGTGTTTATATGAAATGAGATTATTCATGCAACTGACAAAGTCCAATATTCTTCTGACAGAGGAACTTGCATTTTATTTCTGAAAGAGACCACATCCAGGGCTCTCCAGATTACAGAGACTTAATTTGGCTTTGTGTTTGAGTGTCACCATTTTGTTAAATAATGCTTATCACCACTGTCTGAGTGTGGCTGTGTGTGGACACCAAGACAGGGGCATCTTCCAGGCCTCATCCATCAGTGGGCAGATGAGAAAGACTGAGGACATACTGGCGGGACCAGATTTTATCCCAGTATATTTTGTTTCTGTTGAGATCAAAGTGCTTTGTGAAATTGATATGAATTTGAAGACATTATTTTAAGAGTGGAAGAAAGGTGCAATAATATCAAAGCACTACATTCAACATTATTTGAGGTGTAAGATTTTGGATTTGTTTTGAAACAGTGTATCCTTTCAAGAACTGGGTTGCTTTTTCTTATGTTCTAACACATAATACAAAGTCAAAAAGAACAGTTCTGAAGTTCTTGAAACTGGGGGGAGCAGCTTTTTGCCATCCTCGTCCTGAGAACCATATGCATTGAGGTTTTGGCTCCCAGTCACAGTAATGCTAAATTTAAAAAGCCTTTCAAAACAGGGCTCAACCTTTCTCACAACTCTCTTCATAAAAAGCTCAATGTTGAAGCGATAATGTTCAGAACAAAGAACACTTAGTATAAACATTTAGCTTGTACTAAATAAATTACACTTGGTCTTACAGTCACATTATTGGTGACAGCTCATACAGCCTGCACCCTTCCCCTGTAATGCACCAGAATGAAGCAAATATACATTGTTGGGAAAAATTCCTTGTCTTTTGTCAAAGAGCCCAACTGCTGTCAGCAAACATATTGTGGGAATATGAATCTGGAAACAAACAGATCATTAGAGGGTGAATTAAGGTTTTGTGATTTAATTCTAAACATGTTGAGTGAGGGAACCAGAGACGTGCAATGCCAGAAGAAGTATGCACCAAGAGGGTTTTTTTCTTTAATGAAAGCTGGTATTTTTATTGAATACAAAGTGCTTTGGGTGACAAAGATGGTTACATATGGAAAATATGAAGTTCTGCTTGTTCTGGAGAATTATGAAGATCACTTGATTAGAAGGAACGTTGTGCTGATGCAAGTTTTACATTCTTTCCTTTGTGGAAATTATTCATCCATTTACAGAACTTTATTAGCTAAGTACAATAATTTTCGGATGTTAAAAAGGAAATGTATATAGAGGACCTCTGCTTGCACAAAAAGTAGTGACCTGGGCTAATGCAGTCACTTCTCTGGTTGGATTTCATCTGTGCTTTGCCCTGTTGCAACTGTAATGGGGTTGAGAAAATAAAACAACTTCCTCAATCAGAGCATCCTTGGTGGAAAGAGCCTGAGCTGGGGTCACGGTACTGCCCAGCCAACTCTGCCTGCCAGAGCCACTTGGGTCAAGGACCGTTAGGAAGGCAAGGAGCCAGAGGAGCTCTGTGGAGGTCTCCTGAGAGGACTTGGAAATCACCTGTGGAATCCTGAGAAGGCACAACTGTTCTCAGCCTTTTAGAGAAATGCTGTCGTGCGGGGTGGGAGGGAAGAAGGGAGACAGGCCACATTCCCCATCATAAAAACCTGCATCCCCTGGGGTGGACTGAGCACCCATGACCAGGCTTGTGCCTCTCCTGGGCTTTAGTTCTTATGACACATCTCAAAACCCTCCCCCGTGTCTGGACACATCACTGCAGAACGGATATCCCGATCTGCCTCAGCCCCTGCTCTGCAGGGACACCCACAAGGCAGTCTGTGTCCTTGTGTATTTTGGCAGATGCTGGACCTTTGTGCTCTCAGGGAAAAGCTGCTTTGGTCTCTTCCCTTCCTATAGCCAGACAGCTACTGTCTTGGCCCTACCACTATCCTAATGGCTGTTTGAGCTGCTCCATTGCACTTGAGAGAAGGTTAGGGCAAGGAAGCAGCAGGACAACTCCACATCAGAGTGCCCCCACCAAGCCCATGCAGACCTAGAAATCTTCAAAGGCAGCTCCTCTTGTCTGGCACCTATCCCTGGAGCACTTCCTTGAGGCAATAACAGCTCTGCCTTTAATGGTTACCTGCCCAGTGCCACGCTAATGAGAAGAGAAAATCCTCTGAGATGGTCAACCTTGTCTACCCTCTAGCACAACCAAGCACATCTTGATTTCCCTAAAATTCAAGAATTTGTTTCCTGCAATGTTCCAAGTATCCCACCTTCACCATTAACCTGAACATAAATAGGATATTAGAAGCTGGAGAAAAACATTAATTTCCCAAAGTCTTTGACAAGATAGCAAAACATTCGTCTTCCTCATGAGCAGAAAGATGTTTTTACTGGAGTAAGTGCTGCTGCTAAGCTGGCTGCAGCCCCATGAGCTGCTTGTGGCTGGGGACACCCTCCTTGGGGGAACAGAGGAGCTCAGATTTTGAGGTGGCTTCAGCTGCCCCTGCTGCTCATAGTCCTTTCACTGCTACTTTCTCAGTGCCATCAGCACATCTCTTGCCTTGCCCTTCTGCTCTGCTGTCTGTAGTGTGGTCAGGCTTCCAGTTATTTCAATATTGAATGTTATAGCCTGTTAATTTTATAATGAGACAGAGGTTGATCAATACTTTCTGCTGTTTCCTGCCTTCTCTCACAATACTCTTTCAAATTGTTATTAACAAACCAAAAACCCCAGCCAGCTCCGTGAGCCCAGCCCAACACCCAGGGTACAGTTACGGGAGATGCATAGGATGTACCAATGCTCATCTCAAGGTAAAGGAACAGCTTTCTGCTGCCCTTTATTTCTTCCTAGGAGAGAGCATTGATACAGAGGCAGCCTGTGAGAACACAGCCTGGAGATGTTGGGCTGTCACAAGGAGATACTAGATGATGGTTTCAGAAAATCTGCCCACGGGGATCTGAGGTTCAGAAGCGCTAACGGCCAGGATAATGTGTTGTTTATTGCAAACAGGCATCTACAGTGGCCTGGAAGGTCTGGATGTCTGACTGCCCTGCTACATGCATCAAAACCTTCTTAAGAGTTTCAGCCTCAAATTCAGCCTCCAAAGCCAAACGGTGATGGTATCACATTCGCTTTTCATTTCTGTATGGGCACTGTGCCCATGCAGTTATAACACAGCTGAGTCTGATTTTCATATAGTTCATTGTTTACTTATGACTTACTATAAAGTTGAGCTTGTCTTATTTATGAGCAGCCATGAAGATATGGGAATTCATCCACTGGGTGATGACTCATTCATTGGGTTGGACTCTTTAGCTCCTAATACGTGACATATTTTGGACTTTTGGATGAACAGCAATTCTGCATGAGCCCAAATTAAATGAGGTGAATGGAAATAATTATTTGTTTGTTTTTAAAATCATGTTTGTAGCTGGGTTTGTGCTGGGTTCAGCTCCTAGCTTATTCTGCCAATGTGCACAAGGACAGGATGAGTTGCTGTATGGGTATGGTGGAGAGGTGATGTACAGCATTTCAGAATCAGACGTCTAAACATGTCAGGGGCAACTTTGTTTCTGTTGCACAAGGAAAAGCTTTGCGGCATTGGAGCATTTGATACTTTCTATGAACTTTAATGACTGCAACATTTCTTATCCTGCTGCAAATAATTTGAGAAACTGATTTGTAAAATCACTCATAAAAATCTCATGTACTTTCTGTAATAATAAAGCTCCTCGGCTGGAAAAAAGAAATAGAAAACCTCAGAAAGAGCAGCTCAGCAGGAGTGTACTTCGGCCACTCTTGTTTCAGGCATGCTCTACCCTCCCGTGGGTGCGTCATGCCCCGTGAGTTCACAGGAAGGATTCATGCACAGTCAGAAATATTGCCCCTGGTAATGCTCAACTACGTAAGGAAAACGAAAAGTTTTTAGAACCTTCTCGCCTTCTTCCTGCCCCCAGCTCTGAGGGATGGGGCTGGGACCATGGGAAATGTCCGAGTAACTTTGTCGCAGTGAGTGGCTGTTACGGCTTACAAGTTTTCACAGCCAGGAGCCCTGCCAGCAGAAATTTATGCCTCCATTTCAGCAGTAACGATGCTTCCCAGAGCTGTCGGCCGGCGGCCGGCTGGGAGGCAGCGGCGGGGCGTGTGGGGGACTCGCCATGACATAACCACATTCCTGCGGCATGAGGAGATGCTCCCAGGCCGCGGCAGGGGCAGCACAGCCCCTTCCTTCCCTGCTCCCATCTCACCACTGCAGTTCTGAAGGCTTGGGGAGATCTAGTGAACCCGTCGGCTTGGCTGGCTTTGGGTGACTTAGGGGCAAAATGGCTCGAAAGTTGCCCACTGGAAAAGGACCTGGAGGTGCTGGTTGACAGTGGCTGAACACGAGCCAGTGTGTGCCCAGGTGGCCAAGAAGGCCAATGGCATCCTGGCCTGTATCAGCAGTAGTGTGGCCAGGCAGGACTAGGGCAGTGATTGTCCCCCTGTACTTCTGGTGAGGCATCTCAAATCCTGGGTTCACTTTTGTGCCCCTCACTGTAAGACACACATTGAGGTGCTGCAGTGTGTCCAGAGAAGGGCAACAGAGCTGTGGAAGGGGCTGGAGCACAAGTCTGATGAGGAATGGCTGAGAGAGCCAAGGGTGATATCCCTGAGAGCAGCTCAGTTGGTCAGAGCATGGTGCTAATGACACCAGGGTTCGGGTGTGATCCCTGTATGGGCCATTCACTTGATGGTTCTTGTGGGCCCCTTCCAACCCAGAATATTCTGTGATTCTGTAGAAGGAGAAGGGGAGACTCAAGGAGGGTTTTATGGCTCTACAACTATCTGAAAGAAGAGTGTAGCCAGGCAGGGGTCAGTCTCTTCTCCCAAGTAACAAGTGGAAAGGGAATTTATGTTGCACCAGGGGAGGTTTGGATTGGAAATGAGGTAAAATTGCTTCACCAAAAGCACTGTTAAGCGCTGGAACGGGCTACTTAGGGCAGTGGTGGATCCACCATCCCTGGAAGTGTTTTAAAGCGGTGTAGATGTGGCACTGAGGGACATGGGTTAATGGTTGGACTTGATGATCTTAGAGGGCTTTGCTAAGTTAAGTGAGTCTATCATTTCACCGCCGCAGCGTTTTTGTTTTTGTTTTTTTTTTTTTTCGGGATTTTTTTCAAATGAAACCGATAAAGGCGTTTCGCTGAGCCCTTTGTCCGGCACTGGGAGCGGCGGAGCCGCAGTGAGGGCCGGACACAGGCGGGGGCCGGCAGGGGGCAGCAGTGAAAAGGGTTTGGGGGAGGCGGCTCGAGATCGGGGCGCGGCGGGGACGGAGCGGGGCTGTGTCCGCAGGGACTCGGGGCTGGGCTGTGTCCGCAGGGAGCCGGGGCTGTGTCCGCAGGGACTCGGGGCTGGGCTGTGTCCGCAGGGAGCCGGGGCTGTGTCCGCAGGGACTCGGGGCTGTGTCCGCAGGGACTCGGGGCTGGGCTGTGCCCCCAGGGAGCCGGGGGCGT
>VXBA01001230.1:1287427-1430630 GCA_013399895.1 Serilophus lunatus
GCACGGCCCCGGGGCTGTGCCCGCACGGACCCCGGGCTGTACCCGCAGGGACCACGGGACTGTGCTCGCAGGACCCAGGGACTGTGTCCCCAGGGACCTCCCCCCCCTTTATTAGTGTTCCCAGGAGCTGTCAGAGACAGGATCTGGGCGGAAGGGAAACCTGCCTGCCCCAACCGCTGCCCCCCTGCCCTGAGCCTTCCGGGCCCCGTTACAAACCACGAAGCCGTTTTCCAGTTGCACTTGAGTGGCTTGCAACCACTTCATTGCCCGCCGCCACTTCACTGCTGGAAACTTGCTGTTGTCAGGGAACCTCAGAGAGGGTTTCTACTCCGCAGAAAGGAGCTTTGCAGCTGCTCTGAGAACCACAGAAAACTGCCGAGGCTGGCAAAGGAGCAGGACGAAGGCTCCTGTGGGGCCAAACCAGCCTGTCACAGGATAGGGAATAGCTCGTCCGCCTGCATGGAGCTCCCCGGCCCGGGGCTGCGGCTGCATTGCAATACCTGTGCCAGCTGGACACCAGCAGCACCAGGGCGTTAACAGCTAAATTGGTGCTTTTCTTACAGGGACGAAGACTGCCACTGTGGAATCTTCCCACCTACTGCTCGCAGAGAGACTGAGATAAGACAGGTGTGCTGGTGTGTGCCCCTCTCAGCCCCATGCTTTAAGACACAGTCAGACTAGCTGCTTGCCAGCCAGCAATGGCTGTGCCAAAGGTACTAAAGTCCATGCAGAGCAGAGGAAGAGTTTTACATACAAAGTTCAACAAAAAGGAGGTTTACCCAGAAGACCATTGCAATGCAGAAAGCAGAAGGAGTTTCTTGTGGGTGCGCCTGGCCCTCCCGATATATGTTGAAAAGTGGGAGGTGTTTCTGGACCTTCTCCCTCCCCAGGCTCAAGCCTCAAATAAACTAAGAGCAAACAAGGGCCCTCAGAGGCACCTGGGCGGCCACCGTGCTGTGCCTGTGCAAACAGCCAGTGCCTCTGAGAGGGCAGTGGTGATAACCCAGAGCTTTGCAGGGTTCCTGCAGCCCTGCCTGGGCACGGGTGGTGTTCCAAATGTCAGGCCCCTGCAGGGCTCCCACACAGAACAACTGGCCCCAGCTGAATTAGATCACCTCCATCCTGTTGCAACCCATGTTATCGCTATGGCTGTAAAGATAATCACTTACCTGAGGCTGCTGTATTTATAATTCACTCTTTCCTCCCCTTTGTCTAACACCACTATTGCAGCAGTGGGGCAGCTGGAACTAAGACATGGTGTCCACCCTCCAAAAAAGGGTCTCAAGCCATACCCCAACTCTGTTCCCCTTTTCCATTTTGTGCTTTGTCACTCTAATTAGTAGGGCTGGGCTTGGTTTTCCCCTCTGTGTCATACCAGACACTTGGTTGGTGTTTTAACTTATAGGGAAGTGACAATGCTTAAAAAGACAAGGTTCCTTGCTGGGAGCACCATGCCAGATGGTTGATGTGAAGTGCAGTGCCAACTGCTGCAGTACGACTGAATTGCTCTTTGAAATACACTATTCTTGTATTGAAAAGGATCTATTTTTTCCTTTTTGGTCTTTTTCAATCAGTCAGCATATGACTGGGCTCATTCTCAATGTTATCTCCTGTTTCAGGTCTCTGTCAGGCACACAAGGAACAAGGCACCAGCTGCCCAGCCTATCTCCATCAGTAATACTTTTCTGATGCCATATTCTCCCAGTACCATTCCTTTTTTTGCCTTTTTTTCCCCTGGGGACTTTGGACCTGCTTTGCAAACTCCAGGAATCACCATTTTGACACAAGCAGGAACACAGGAATTGCAGGTCTTGCTCTACAAGATAAGGACCAAGTCAGAGCAGAGCAAGGATCCTCACAGGGGAATCTCACATTTTTTAAGGAAAAGTTTACACACAGAGAAGATCCTAGGTATAGGTAAGGCATTGATTGTGCCATGGTGATGGGTCATCTGCTTTCTTTCTGCCCTATTTTCTCCCATCTAGGGATTCCAGTTTCTCCAGACAAAACCTTACCAAGCCACCCCGGATACCCAGCTGCCTAGATCCTGCTGGAGGCTGTGCCAGCACAAATGGCCCAGGGTTTCTCAAGCTGCCACCTTCCTCCTGCCCACCCTGGGGTGGCATCTCCTATTGGTTCTGGGACAGCAGCAACAGCCCACCCTTTTCCCCCAGATGGTGCTTCTTGCACCCACACATCCGCCTCTGCCTTCTCTCCTTGCAGGGTGTTGCTGGGCAGGGCTCAGCTGCAGGATATTGTTATGCTGCAATTTATTAACAGCAGAACTGATTAACAACTACACAGAGCAATAGTGGTTTGGGGCTGCTGACTGATGGCCAGATTCGAGTGCTTTTCTTCCACCCTTTATTATTTGTAATTCTCACTCAAATCAACGTGATGTTGTCTGCAGAGGCCTCTGCCGTTCCTTCTGCTTCTGCAACATGTTAACTTCCTTTCCAGTAGAGAAATGTCCGAAAATACATGGCCTTACACGTACAAGAATTTATGGAGGAAGTTAAATTCTCTAATTGCTTGGCTGGATCAAGCCCAGGCTGCCAGCACCACACCAGGCTGAGCAGCAGAACAATGCAAAGCCCTTGTGTCCTTATGCACCAGGCAAGGCTTATCAGCCCATGTAGGGGCTAATAAAGCAGCTTTCAAAATGAGTCAGTAGACTTAGGGTTTCTTATGCAAGATTTCTGTCTGGGAATATTTTTCTGAGAAATGTTTAAAAAAGAGAAAGGAGCGTGACTTCAGCCTCTCACAGAAAGCAAATCCACTTAAAGTGCTTTTAGGGTTGATTATTCACCCTCATGAGAGCCCTGAAATGGGGACAGTGGACGTGAGTACTGCACAGCACTGTGCCTCTCCTCCAAAATAGCTGGGGTGTGTTTTTACTCACTCTGTGCACTGGCATTCTCATCTGAACGGCTGCCACATCCCGGGGTGTGTGCCAGGAGAGCCAAACAACCTCCCCCTTTGGCTGCACACAGGTCAACAATTTTGTTTATGTCACACAGAAGAGTTTTAATTTGTTTAAAAAATATACACTGTTGCCCTGGAAAGTGTTCCTTCCTATGCTACCTCTGACTGTCCAAGGAGGAGCCTTCCTGCTCCTCTGCAGTCAAACACAACTATGCATCTATATCTCAGGTTAAAACAGCTTCTGAAGAGTAACTGGGGAACACTCGGAATTCTGCGCAGTCCATGAGCTCTGGCAGATGCGAGATGTTTAATTCTGTTATTACACCATCACTCCTGTGAACTTCAACTCACAGAGTAAATACACAAGAAAAGAAATTCAAATCCCAAGAAAAATGGGTGTATCTTCTTAGGAAGAGAGCTCTGGTTATTCTGAATGCAAAGACAAGCAGTAGGTAAGGTTGGAATTAAGCACAGAAAATGTCTAATGAGGCCCATGCCTGCAGTATCTGCTAGAAGCAGGAAGCCGTGATTAGCTGCACACTGGAGCATTGTGTGGGTTTGTATAGGATCTGACTTCCCAGGTCATGAAATCAGATCCTGAGTTATTTTAAAAATGAGCTGCTATTTCAAATTATTTTTCAACTTCATGTTTGATATGTCAAGTCACATTTATTTGTGTAAGCTATGTTTTGCTCGGACACCCACAGCGCGCCCATCGCCGCATTCCTGGTGCTCTGTGGGGGTTCTGGCTGAGAGCAGGCACTGCCGTGGGATTGTTTGCACTGCCAGGCATCATCCTCAGGTACAAACACAACTGATTTTGGATTTTGAAAAGAGAAATGCTTATCCATGGCTGTGAACATAGGTTATTTAAAACCACCTTTACGGATTAGAAGTAAAATTAAAAACCCCACAGCAGTTTATCAATCAGAAAAATAGATGAAGCAAGAAAAATAGATTAACTTCACAGCATTTCCATGGGAACAAGCAGTGAGGGTATTTTGGACAAATAAATGAGGTGAATTCCTGCATGAGACACTCCCAGGGAATGCCCTGTCCTTGCTCTTCCAGTATGTGCTAAATAGATTTCAGTTTGGTTGTCTCCTCTGATTTCAGGATAGCAAAAAGCACAAGCAGCCCTGCTCTTGGGCTGTTTACAGCCTGTGTCAAAAACAGAGCTTTAAGTTCCAGCTGCAACTCTCCCTGAGACCCAAAGCAAGAGCAGCACTGTAAGTTCTGGCAAAGCACTGTGTTTGCCAGATGGATGGCTGCTTTTGGCATCAGTTTCAGTTTCTGGATACAGATATATAATGCAGCAAGAGACACATATATATATATATATATATATACATATATATATACAAATATAGAATTCAGCAGGAACTCTGTACAGAAGAAAAATCATGTTCTTCCAGACAGAGATGAAAAAAATGCCCTGACACAACTGCTACTACAAGCAACTGTTGCCTAAACAGACTTTCAAATGATCAATTTCAATACAAATTCCAGAACAAGTCATATTTTTCAGCATATTTCTAGAGATTTCTGTATCTAAAGGCACCTCTTTGATTTGGACTGAACTTCTGCTGCATACTCTCGTATTGCTGTCTTCCCTGGATAACAGAGCTAGGAGGAAAAAGAAGGTGGAAAAACTGAGAACAAGTTGTATCAAAGGTCCTAGCTGCTGAATAAGGAAAATGCAATCCACGTCCATGACGCAATCCATTTGTTTCATGCTTTGACATGAATGGCTTGTCTCGGTTTTGCTTCGCTTGGTAGAGATCATGGTAACGAAAAGGAGAAGCTTAATGACTCCTTCATCAACTGAGAAGAGACAAGACACATCTATTGTCTTTTGGAACCCAGTAAATAATGTAACAGGTGAAGAAAATGTGCAGAGTGTTTGGAAACCTTTGATGCAGGAGGCTGGATGCTGCTGCTGAGGACCCAGCTGTGGTGCTGAGCCAGGACTGGTGCTGCCAGCTCGGCGGCAATGCCATTTATGGTCACTTAGTCATGAAATCCCATTGAATTACGATGCCTGCGGCTTCTGAAAAAGCAAACATTTAACTACTGTGAGCCTCAGCTGCTCTGTCTTTAGTGTTACTGGCTGGGTGCTGGGTTAGCGGATGAGCTGCCCCACGGGGCTGCAAGGATTAGCATCTGCACACTGGTTTGAATGTGCTGCAATTTATTTTATGGCATTTGTTGTGCATGGCTTTTGTTTTAATGCACAATGCTGTCCTGTGTTTGGATAAGGCTATTACGTGCCAAAAAATTATAAATATTTAAAATCTCCTGATAAATTTCTAAAGCCACCCTGGGTGCTATAGCCCATGGCCCAGTTATTCTTTTTCCAAACCATTGCCCTGACAGCTTCCAAGTTTCGACAACCCCAGGATATGAACTGTCAGTGTGCTGAGGCTTTGACAGAGACCTTTGGAAAGGATGGAGGCATCTTGCTGGTTTTTCACCACACATTGCTGAGACATCATGCACCACTGAAATCTTTAAAAGATGACTTTTCTAGTTGCACAGATCCTCAGAGAGGTGGTAACTGAACCACAGTCTTCCAATGGCGGAGAAAAGCCCTTCCACCTGCAAAGAACAGCCACAATGCTCAGCCAGGGCAGATTCCTGCTCTAAGAAAACTGTGCAGATCCAGTTGACATTAATTCCAATTCTTGTCTACTTACAATCAAAGGAAGCTGTTGCTGAATAATGTGTCAAGCAGAGAGCACGTACAACATCCCAAATGGCCAGGATCTCTCATATATGGCCCATGGCTTGGAAGAATCCAAGAATATCTCATCACGTGAGACTGTTACAAGCTGATTACCCTGAAGCAGACCCGACTTCATTAGTCACCCCATCATGCGCTGCCTGTCCACTGATGTCAGTGAGGGCCTGCACTGCCACTCCCTACACTGTTCTGCTTTTGCAAGCCAGGCTTTAACAGGCCTTTCCTCAATGAAACAGCTGGTGTCAGGACTGCCAGTTCCCTCTGCTATTAGGGTGCTACAAAAAACTAATGGCAAGTGTCCACTGTGGACCCCCATAATATGATCCCAGGGGCCCATGGAATATGATAAATAATCCGTGCAAAGATTAAATTTCCATTAAGGATTATCCCAGCAAGAGCAGCAGCAGACCTGAGCAGTCAGTTTTTATTTACCTTTACAGTTCAAACTATGCTCCTAATTATTTTACTCCTGCCAACAAAGCAGCTCTGTAAATTCAGAGCCTAATGCCATATTCTGGTTGGAGAGACATTCTGCAGCGTGTTTTTGCTAAAAATAGACAATGAAATAAGGAATCGCCCTTACAATTCATTACATTTGTCAAGGCTGTATTTTCAAACATGAAATATTTTGAGCAGTTCCATGATACAACAGTGAGTATGTGGCAGTGGAAGCCCTTTGCTGCTGAATTAAACAGGGTCTTTTTTAACCCAGCCTTGCAGTGAATGAACATAGAGGAAGAATATTTTTAAAACAGTGGAAAAAATTCATTGCTGTGTTTTTGCAATTGCTCAAAGAGAACTAAAAAAGCAATGACAGTGTTCTTCCTTCCTTATATCTGCATCTAAGAAGCAAAGGAAAAGTGAGATGGAAAGATCCTTGTCATGCAGGACAAATCAAGAGAAAAAAGTATCCACCCCAGAGAGTAGTGTTGAAATCTCCCTCCCTTTCTGCCAATATACATACAAACATCTACCATATAAATACGCACATATTTATTTCTGCAAGGCATACATTCATTCATTTGTGATAATATACAGCGCCAAGATATTATTCCAGCAAGCATAGATTCATGTCTTAGCTTATTTTTAATTCTCTGCCTCTTGATGAAACTTGAAACATGTGTTCACTTGTGTTAAAGTGTCTTCCAATTTCATTTCAAAGGAAATGTGGTTTTTCAGATCAGATGTTACCCCAAGAAGAATCTGATCACAGAGCAATACAGGGGGACTATCTCATCAGTAGATGAGGACAAGGCATTGATGCCCAGCACAGCTGTTGCTGCCACAGCTGGATATCACACTTGTGGCCAGGCAGGTCCTAGACAGGGCTCCTCTCCTGACCTCAGACAGCTGTGCAGGTGATGGAGTCCATGCAGGGGCTGCCCCTCTCTGCTGCCCATCAACCAGAAATGCTGATCGGACCATAGCTGTGAGGAGCATCTGTGACTGGGAAGGAAATAAGATCTGTTCCTCTGAACAGAAATTATTGTGGTTTTTTTCATTCTCTTCCTATAAAGCAGTCTTTGTTTCTCAATAATCATGAAAGCCACCAGGATACGAAAGGCTGAGTTCTGTTCAAAAGCCCTGTGATGTGCAGGGGAGGGCAGCTGTAACATGGGCTGCTGCACCTAGACCACCAGCATCCCACTGATCCTGCACAGTCCCAAGCAGCAACAGCCCCAGCTGTGCCACTGTCCTTCACCCAAGGATGGTGGGGTGAGCTGGGCTGCAATGTCTGTGCAAGAGCTTTGGTGAGCACTTCACTTCTGGTTTTGTGGCTTAGTGCTGCTGATGGGATGGATGGATGGATGGATGGAGTGGAATGAAAACACTGTGCCTATGTGTGCACAGCCTGTCATTGCACAATATGTTGTTGGGATGAAAATTTTCTTCACTGATTGTATGGAAAAATTACCTTCATTGAAAATTTTAACTGAATATTTAGGTTAAAAATCGAGGTTCTGATATTAATTCTGCCTTTTTCCTGTCTATTCACTTCTTGCAGAAAAAAAAAATTGCTGAAGCTTCAAATTTCAGTGTGGCATTGGCACAAAATGATATTAAAGAGGGTGTGCATTACTAGGTGTGGAGTGGAAAGGAACGGAAATTAAAATGTTATAAGCAATCAGCTAATCCGGATGTGGAATGGTTGCTAAGGAGTCCCAACCCAGGCCAAAGTCAATAAGCAATTAGCATCTATTAAAAGATGAAGTATAGAATGATTGGAGAAAAGCCCTGGAGAAAAGCTCTTGAGAAAAGGCTCAGCTCCATGTTTCCAGGCTGCTTTCCCCTGGGCTGGACCAGCCTGTGCTGACAGCAAAGAGCTGCTCACGGAGGCCCAACCTACCCTGTCTGTGGCATCTCTCTGCCCTCTCACTGGTTTTGCTCTGTAAATAAAATCTCTCATTAAAGTCAGCTTTTATTTGAATCCTTCCTGCTGCTCAGCTCAGTAATTTGAGGAAAGGGCAGTGGCTGCTGTGCCATGAGATACAACTCAATATTTCAGTGTAGTAGATCTGATCTCTGATTTCTTTGATTGTTTTAAAACAGGAGGTGATGCTGGTTGGGGAGCAATGGAAGTTTCATATTTCCTTCTTTCTTACATTTTTGTCAACAAATATGGTCTGGGGGAAGGATCTGTTAGGTCACTGGAGAGAAATCACAGTCTCACGATTTAGTGGACACATTAGAATAAAACCCTCTAAAGAAAATAATTCGAAATCTGTATTCTAATTTAGCTGAGAGTGCTATAGTAATATAATTAGATTAGACTTCATTGATTGTATTTTCACGGATTTGTTTTCTCTGACAGAGAATCCTGCACCTTTCAGTGTGGCAGCCTTGGTGTAAATAAAGACACACACACTTCGCTTGACTTGGCGGAGCAGCTCCTGGTAGCAAAGCCGAGTGTAAGTGTGGGCAGATTCGGACCCCAGGGGTTGGGCAAGCGGGTGGGTACAGACTTTCCTTGGGGCAGGGACACTCAGGGAGAGCTCATCACAGCTTTCACTGTCCCAGTAAGTGTCATGAGATATCTCGACGACCCGCACAAACCAGCGTGTAGCAACGGCAGCTGGAGTAGTTCTGTTGACTCTGCTGTCGTTAAATGAGTCAGCGGCAGTCACAGTCTTCTTGTATGTCAGCAGGGAGTGGCGCGCCAGGAATCAGTCACAAAAGTGGGGCGAAAAGGAGAGAACCCCCAAGAATTCAAGCCTTAATTAATAATAACTGCTTTTATAAGTTTCTGTTTTCTTCAAACAGCCGATAAAGTCTTGTGTGTCGGCATAGAGGTTGCTGTCCCTTTGCAGCATCGCATCTCGTGCGAGAGCCCTCAGCCTCTCCCGGCTCGAGCTGTGCAGAATCGAATCCCCCCGGCCCAGAGCCCGGCCTCTGCCGGCCCTGCCGCACAGCTCTGCAGAGCGCCGCGCTGGGTCACCCGCCCGTGGCTGCGACTACCCCCGGCCCGACCCGCGCTGCCCGAGAGAGGCTGTGGGGGTGCGCGGCTGGCTCGGGGGCTGCGCTCCTGCTCCCACTGCGGGGTTCGGTTGTGTCTATGTGGCCAGGGGGCTGCACCCCGGCCGGGCACAAGCGCCAGACCAGCTGCGCTCCTGCCCGTGCCCCGGTGCCAGGCGTGCAGCGGTGCCCCGGGGCCGCGCCTCGGCCAGGTGAGGGTCGGCCCAGTGGGGGTCCCCCGTTCCGTCAGGAGTTCTCCCAGCCCAGCCCAGCCCTGCCCAGCCTTGCCCGGCCCCCGGATTTAACTTGCGGGGTGCGGAGGCTGATGCTGCCGAGGGCGTGCCGCTCCCGGCGGATAAAGGCCGGGCGGCGGCGCGGGGCCGCGCAGAGCCGGGGAGCAGCGGCACAGCGCGGAGCGGGCGGGCCGGGGCAGCGGGGGCGGCAGCAGGAGGAGCGGGCGCAGGATCCAGGAGCGCAGCAGCACCAACACCACTCCTCTCCCTCCCTCCCTCTCCGCAGGCGGGCGCGGCCGGGCGGGGCGCGGGCGGAGCGCAGCCGACCGAGGAGGCGGAGCGGGGCCGACCATGAGCACGCAGGCGCGGGGCCAGGGCGGGCGCAGAGCGGCCGATCCCGACGGCGAGATGCCGGCCACCGAGAAGGACCTGGCGGAGGACGCGCCTTGGAAGCGGATCCAGCAGAACACCTTCACCCGCTGGTGCAACGAGCACCTGCGCTGCGTCAACAAGCGCATCGGGAACCTGCAGCACGACCTGAGCGATGGGCTGCGGCTGATCGCGCTGCTGGAGGTGCTCAGCCAGAAGCGCATGTACCGCAAGTATCACCAGCGGCCCACCTTCCGCCAGATGCAGCTGGAGAACGTCTCGGTGGCCCTCGAGTTCCTGGAGCGGGAGAGCATCAAGCTGGTCTCCATCGGTGAGTGCATCTCCGGCGGGCAGCTTTAGCTGCTTTCTCATTTTAATGTGTTTTTTCCTGCTCCGGACCTTTGCCTGGCGGAGCCGTGACGGGCTCAGGGCGGTGGGGGTTGCGGGCTAGGAAGCTGAGAAGTTGCTGCTGCTTCTGCCTTTAAAGAGTTGAGTTTGCCATGGGGCTGCCCCACCGCCCGGCTGCCGGGGCTGGCAATGCGCTCCTGTCCTCCTCAGCTTCTCGCTTGGTCACTACCTCATACGTGAGGCTTTGCTTTCAGGTATTTACTGAAGAAAGCCGGTGCCACAGCACGTTCTCTCCCTGTGCTGCCAGTTTCCCCGTGCACCGACCCCTCCAGCAGCTCGGCAGGAGATGCCCACCTTAGCCGGGTGTACCGGGGCTCTGGCAGGGTGCTGGAGTCAGTCTCTCACGGCTGTGCGGAGATAGCTGCTGCTGTAGGTATTATAGGACAGTGAGGAAACTTTTCTTACTCACCACAGCCCAGTAGATGATGCCAGTGTTCAGATTAGCATTGATGCTTGCCTAAGCACGGTTGCAGCTTTTGAACGGGATTGCACTTTCTCCTCAATCTTTCTGCTGCGGTAGGTTACGGTAGAAAATGTTCAAGGAAGCCTGCTAACCTTAGGCAGTGGGTGCTTTGAACTACTGCCACCCTGGTTAGCATGAGATTTGCCTGTCCGTGCCACACTGGAGTGTGCAATCGATACGTAACTGGTGATTTGCACAGGAAACGAAAGCTGCTGAACTGCACGTCGGATTTCAGATGATCCCTCAGGAATGCATGTGGTGACCGTTTTGGGAATAGCTCAGGTGTGGCCACAACCTAGTCTGTAAAGCAGTAATTTGAATGCCTGAGAGATCTCTGGGAAAGAATGTGAATGCCTTTTCTAGCTCTTTGCCAGATAACTCCAACTGCTCCCTCTTGATGACTTTGGGCTCGATGAATTGCACAGCTGAATTTATTTGAGTGAGTGCAGCTCTGCTCGGTTGTCTAAAACTCTTGGCCAAGTTGAAAGCTGTTTCTCTTCAAAGGCTTTAGCTACAATAGCAAGAAAATAGAGACTTCTCCAGTTTAGGGGAGACCTAGCCTCCTCTGGACACGTGTGGCTAGATGGGGTAGCTGGGTACTCTACTAGTGTGTAAAGGTAGGTTTGGACAAATAGGACCGTTGGGTCCTGAGTGGCTGATTATCCTCCCAGGGCAGAACAGTTAACATACATGCAGCTGGGAATGGAGCTGGTGCTAATTATTTACTTGGAGATGAATTCCCTTCTCACACGGTGGGGTTCAAGTTGCAGCTGCTGACTCCTGGGCTGAGCTTTTGCTAACATCGGAGCTCACCTTTCTGTGGCAGCTGCTGGACTAGCTCCTTACAGCCACAGTGCTAACACCAGGCCAGCCTCCTTTCCTATTCTATTGTTTGCCTCAGAAAAATGTTGCTACTCCAGCGGCCTTCCTATTTGTCTGTGTGACTTCCCGAGGGCTGTGGGTTTGGGAGATCAAGGTTAGTCCAGTCAGGTCTGGCTTCCAGCGACTTCCTTTCTAGAGACACTGCTGCAGCAACTCAGCCCCCTTGCAGGATTACACTGAGCTAAAGGTTGGCTGTAAAAATTTAAGACATGTCTAATTGTTTTGCAGCTTACTTGTATTGTGTTGGCTATTAAAAAAACACAAATAAAAACCCCAGGCAAACTCCTAGAACTTGAAGCTTTAGCAGAATGGAATGACTTTGACTGCTAGTGCCTTTGCCAAGTCCCAGCCTCTGCGTGAAGGGATATACAGCTCCATCCGTGCTGTGCTACCCGAGCTGGAGCCAAGAGGTAGCACAGGAGCCCTACTGTACCGCCCTGGATAAACAGAACCAGTCCTGAAAAACATCCTGAATGCCCTTTCCAGAGAAGATGTTCCCAGTGAGCTTTGCAGGGCTCTGCTGGACTGAAGGGCTGAAGCCCTTGGCACCTCTCCTGCAGGCAAAGCATCTGCTGGGTCCCTCCCTGCCCCTGCTGTGTTTCTCCCTGCAGGTTCTGAAGAACTTGGAGCTCTCTTTTTGTTTCTACTGTTTAGTCTCTTTTGTGTTGCTGAGCAAAACCAGGACCATTGCAGGCTCTGGAGTGAAAGTGAAGAAAAGAAACCAGTGTAGAGGCTTTAGGTGGAGAACTCTTATGACCGCATAGGTCTTTAGGGCCTGGGGTGTTTAGGGCCAGCTCTGAGCCAAATCAACTGGGAAAACCTGACAGTTGCACCTTCTGGATTTCTGGTATTAATAATGCCATCAGACCTCTGCTAAGTGGATGCAGTGCCTGTTCCAGTTATTATTTAACTTCCAGGAACATTGTGGAAGCCATGTATTAATGGCTCAGCTACCACTGCTGTACTACAACCACACTTTAAAACATTTTCAGTAGCAAGCTTCTGGCATTCAATCTTTGTCTATTTAAAATAAGTCTGCTTATATACAGAGAAACTGGTTTAATTTGCAGTATTTGACCACAAGCTTTTCCAAGTGCATATTAGCAGCCCAACCTCTCCTGCTGCTGTTACCCCGTGTTTAATCTCTTCTCAGTCTTTTGGTAGTTTCTGAGATTTTCTTCTAGCCATGAAGTGCCCTCTCTTCAATGCAAGTTTGCCTGCATGTGTGATCTACTGTCAAAACGACCATGAAGCACTTAAGTGCATTGTGCCATCCAGCAAAGATGGGATTGAATGCTCTGAAAAAGTTGCTGTGAGAGCAAGTGACTCCATGGAGCCTTCTGCTCAACACAAGGTGGCTGCAGTGCTGCTCAAGTGTTAACAAGTGTTAAGTCTAGCTTTTTTCCTTGTCTGCTAGACTGAGATAATTGCAGATTCCTGGGTGCTGAGTGGCATGTGGCATGACAGGCACTGAGAGTAGGATGCCAGGAATGCAGAGCACAAGGGCTTTGTTCTTAGCTGAAGGGCCTGATCAACTCTACAGATTGGTTAGCAGAGAAAGGAGGGGGGTTGAAGCTAATTTGGCACTGAGCCTTTCCCTAGAAACCCTGATAACTGGCAGTAGAAGTCAACTGATTTATTTTAGAAGTGGAGGAGTTGGGTATTTGAAGCCTTGCAAGTGTTTTTTTGGCTATGACCTGCCAAGTTGCACCTAACCTTGCAGGCAACAGGTCCTCAGTGTGTATTGTTCAGTGCCTGTTGGCAGTGTTCTTGTGGCTACTGCTTGCCCAGCACCCTCATGTCACTGGCAGAGACAGCCTGGGTGCCAAGCTGGCTTGTTGGGTAAAACTGAAGTCTTGGGCTGCCAGAGTCAGATGGATCAGACTGAAAGATGTGGTTTCTCTGCTAGGTTGCACTTACATTGGGTAAGTGAGCTGACCCGACTTGCCTTGCAACAGCAGGATGTCAAGTGGTGATGCAAGTAAATGGATGGGCAGGGGTTGGTCTGCTGCCATGGCACTGGGATCTGGTACTGGCCTTGGTTACAGTTGGGTGGTTCGTTTTCAGGTTGTCTTTGTGGAGGTCCTGAGTCCTATGGTAGTGCCTGCAGGGACTAGAGTTATGCCACAAAGGAGATGGGTGAGGAGAGAATGGTGTTATAATTGTGGTCCATTGGTGTTGCCTGAAAAGGTGAGATAAGAAAATTGAGAAACACAGAATGAAGGGGAGAATCAGCTTTACTGCCGATGTCTGATGATTCCCAAGAGGAAAATCATAGCTATCTCTCCATTTTTCTAACTGTCAAGAGTGCCCTCTCCCTATACTATCCAACTAAAGTCCATCTTACTGCTATGTTCCCTAAACATCCAACACTATCTCCACTCCAGTCCAGCCCCTGGTAGGCCTGGAAGCCTTACTCTGTTTTGACTTGCTACCCCACTTATCTCTACAGAAGAATGCAAACACACTGGAACATAGGCTTTTCTGGCCTTTAATATTCCAAGTTATCCAGCTACCTAGCTAAAGTGAATTCCCTGAAATATTAAGCATATCCCTTAAAGCATCATAGGTACTTGCCTCAAGGAGACTTTGGTGGTCTTGGCATGTCCCAGCTTCAGGAGTATTGCTGGAAGGGCTGCCTCTGACCAAGTCTAAACTGTGTATCGGGTGAGGTTTTGGTAAATGACCAAGAACTTGATGCATGCACTGTGGTCTAGAGCTCAGACCTCCAGCATGCACTAGAGGTGAAAGTATCTTGACCTGTGAGTCTGAGTACCTTATGGAAATCTCATTTTAGGAAAGTAATTGAAAACCAACTTTCTTCCCTAGGCTGTTGATACACTAAAGGGTGACAAAGCAAACCTTAAATTTCTAAAGGAAAATTAGTCTCTTCTTAAGCTTGGTGAATATGTTGTCCTGTAACACCTAGAGCTAGATGCTTGAAAACTGAACAAAGAAAAATGTGCTTTCAAGCTGTGTGTATTTAGGGGCCCTTCTGTCTCAGTTGATGTTCTATTAATACATTACAAGGAGGTAATCAAAATATACTTGCATGTTGTCTGCTGCTTGTCTATGATTTCCCTGGAGGCTGTTTTCTGGAAAATATCCAGTGTGTCCTGAAAGTAGATTTCTGCTTTTTGGAAATGTGACACTTAATCCTTCCCCTTGAGAATAATTTTTGATAGACTGGCAGTGGACCTCAGTGCTGCAGGCTGGACATGACTTAAGCTTCAGAGGGTACTTGATCTTCTCAGGGGCTTCTGTTTCAATAGTTGGACTGCTGGTCTAATGAAAAAGTGCCTTTGCCCGAACTATTATTTCCAAGCTACAGGAAACTTTAAGGTAGCTTACACAGACTGTTCTTGCATTCTTCTACATATGAGCGGAAACTTGTAAAGTGATCAAACCTCAGTAAAATTACTTGAGACCAGTTAGACTAATGTGCTAAACAGGTTTTTCATTTAAGGCACGGAACACTATGCCAGCTATTCAAGAAGGACTGAAGTCTTAAATGCTCTATATTCTAATGGCATGTCCTGTATTGACTTCACGGGGTTGTTTAAATCTAAATGGGTTAGGATAACTCTTTTCTAGCCTACAGTTGTAATCTAAGAAGGTGGTTAGCCTTGTGTGTGGCCGTGCTGCTATGTTGCCAGCATTGTTCTGTGTCTGCTCCAAGCAATGGGAAGTAAAACAATGGTCTCTGAATCCCCCAGGCTGCAGAGGAATTCTGTTTTCTCTCTGCCCCTCAGAAACAGATTTTGATGTGCAGCTAGTTTGGGCCCTGAACAAGGTCTGCCAAGTTTAGACCACTAATGCAAGCTTGGCAACCTCACCAGAGTAAAAGTGTGTAGGTAAAGCTGGTGTGAACAAACTCCTGCCGTACCATGGCACTCACCGGGTCCCTGCCACCAGCATCAGTTAGACCTGTCTTCCTTTACTTCCTGGCATGATACTCGGTTCATTGAGATGGCACCTGACCTATAAGTCATTGCAGTAAAATAGATGCAAAGCTCAGTGACCTGGGGTTTGGCTCTGTTAGCACTTGGTACCAGAGTGCCTAAAGAGCCTGTCACAGTGGGTCTTGCTTACAAAGCACTAAGCCTGACTCTGGCTGTTGGTGAGGTAGCCAGGCTTTCTGTAGAGAAACGTGTGGGTGGAGGTAGATGGGAATTGATAGCTGCAGTTTGCTTGGATGTGGCAAGAACAGAATCTGATATACCAAGAATGTCTCTTATGGAGGAAGGAAATGCTGTGTAGCTGAATGTTAACTGTTGGGAGAAGAATCCAAAACAAAATATGTGTAGAAAAGGCTAGGGGAAGGCACTACCTGCCCTTGTAAGGAGTTCTGAGCAGTCTGCTACAGCTTTCAATGTATGGCACTACTTAGTTGGTTGCAGGTTCAGTTCATACTAAGGGTGGTGGTGGGGTGGAAGGGTTGAAGGATATGTCTTGAACATTGTATTTGGAGAAAAGAAGTAGCAGTTTTCATGAAAATACTGTATCTGTGAAACTTGTGCTAGGTGCTTCTGCATCTTTTCTTGATTACTCTGTGTGTATGTGTGGCAGAGGTGGATACTCAGCCACCCTTTTGCAACCACCAGCCGGGTGAGGTAAGTGGAGCTTCCCTTGGTCTTCCAGGAAACTTGACCTCAGGTTCAGAATCAACTGAGATCTGAGGTTCTGTGCAATGGGCTAAGCAAGCTCTGCCTGTTGATTTTAGATTAATGCAAGGAAGCTCCAGTGGGTTTTCCCTGTAGGTCTTGCTTCTGGGGACTTGGTGCAGGGCTTTTTTTTACCCACAGGGCAAACTTTCTGTAGCTTGCAATCTGCCTGTGTTCCTCATGAGGAAGAACCGGTGCTCTGTAATCTAATAGAGAGGACTTTCTTCCAGGTCATCATTAGGAGATAAATCCTAGATCTGTACTAAAAAGCCTTGCAATAAGTGTATGTTGTAAGTTGTGTGTTGTCCAGATGGTTCTCTGGGCTCTGATGTGGTCTCTGACCTGTCTATGAGCTTGGCTCTCTGTCCTTCCTGTAAATAACTTTTGAATTTTGAAGGTGTCTACATAGTATCTGGTGCAACATAGTGAGGATTGGGTCTGCTATTGTGGGCTTTGGGTTCAACTAATGGACTGTAATTCCTTGTGTAAGTACTATTCTCCTGTAAGCAGTTGAAGTCTAACAACATCCATAGTGAGATGTATGTAATGTCTAGTTCCTACTGTGGTGGTACATGGCAACTGTAACACAACCACTGCAAGAATAAACTGGATTTTTTGTCTTAGAACAAGCTAGGCCACTTCAAACAGCAGCCAAACGAAGCTTTGCCCAAGTTCCTGGGGAAGCAAGGATCGCCTGACAAATCTTCCTTTGTGCTGAGTAACCCAGCAGACACTGCCCTGGGCTGCCCGAGGGTGGGCAGAGGGTGGAGCAGCTGAATTCTGTCTCCCCCAGTGTGATGGGTTGAGGTGGTTTGGACCTCCTGCTGATACCGTCCTTGAAAGAAAGTCTCTATAAACTGTCTGAGAAGAGCGGCCACACATACAGCTGCACTGTCTGTTTGCTAGTGAGATGCTTTCTCTGAGTCAGGGGGGTGGTGGTCCTCTGCTGTTCCTTACAACCTGCAGAAGTAGACAGCTAATTTAATGGGAAGGAACGAATAAATGCAGAAGGCAGTCTCTCACGTTAGAGATAAATTCAGCAGACATCTTCGGAGTTAATTTCTTTGGGTCACTGAAATATATAACAAGTTCTAGTGATCAGGCTGGTAAACCGATAGTGGCAGAGTTTTGACCTCCAGGCTGGAGCCTTTCTTGCGAAGGGACAAGCTATTTTCCTCTAACAGCAGCAACAAGTTGCATGAGTCCTCCTGCCAATGTTACCCAGTAACAGCCCAAAAATGACTGTGGGCTGCAATGACATCATGGGCTGTCTCCTTCTCCCTTGCTTCAGGCCATGCCGTAAATGATGACACATTTATTTGTCAGTGCATTGAATTACTCCAGCATGAGCTGGCCAGGTTGTGTGGCAGCACGGCTCCCAAATGATGGGCCCTGTGAGGGCGAGGTGGGCCCAGGCTGCCTGTTGAGAAAGACAAGGGCGAGGGCAAGGGCTGGAGCAGCAGCACGTCCCAGTGACACCCAGGTGCATTAATGCGGGTGGTGCTGGCATGGGGTGGATGCTGAGCAGCTGGGCAGAGGCCCTGAGCTGCCCTCTGCTCTCCCCATGCTGCTGGGGTGGCTCTTGCTGCCTCCTGCTTCTCTGGGTGGGGTGCAGGCATTTGTGACACTGACCACATCCCTCCGCACGGCTGCCGTGCTGCGGAGCCGCAGTTGAAAGCAGCGGAGCCGCCCTTCCTGCTAGACCGCGGCCGGTGCGCTTCCGACCGCTCCGTGTGCCGAAATCTGGGGGTTCAGCCTTCTGTGCTGAAACCTGCGCCACGACCTCTGGGCTGAGCTATTAAAAGCTGCTCTGAAACGCCGACTCCTGTGCTTTGCGTGGATGCCGTGAGCTGCCCCAGCCTGACCTAGGAGTAGGATGCTGGCGGCTGCTCCCCTCCACGGCTCACCGCCCACAGCAATTTTGGGCTACCCAGTGTGCTTATGGCTGCCTACTGGTTTTGATTAGTCTGTGACCACTCTTGTGAGGAGACAATGTATGTGTCTGTATTTCTAAGCCTATATGAAAGGGCACTGACGTGGTTGGTGGGCCCAAAATGAGCTGTAGGTGGCAACTAGTGAGCTATGTTGTGTACACAGCTTTGAAAGTCTGCTCTGCAGCCCTACAGCAGAAAGCCCAGCTTACAGAGCTGTGCTGAGCAAACACCCCTGATACGTGCATCTGAAGGTTATTCAAACATAGAAGAGGAAATGCTGTTCCCCTGGGCTAGATACTAACTGCTCTATCTATTCGTTCTTTAATTGGTGTAATTAACTGTTTTGCATTCCCTTTTCTTACAACAACCTTTCTCTAGTAGGTGCAGCAGTTTTAGTGGACTTTCCATAGGCAAATACTGGCAAGCCAAGTCTTGGAAATAGTTTAGGTCTCGGTGCTAAAACACTGATGAGTACATCTTGGAGGTGAACTTCATCTTTGTGCAGATGCTCCCTTTGTTATAAGATGGGTGGTAAGAGCAAGTTCTCCCGGTCTCGGACCACGAGAGCAAACAACTTGAGCTGAAGGATATGTGCAGGGTCCTGCATTTGTCTCTGATGCATCTTCCTTTCTGGGAACTGGCAGTATAACAAATGCACCTTGTATCTGTCACGGTGCGAGACACAACTCCTTGGATTATTCTGCCTGATTTTGATCCTTGCTACAGAACAGGAAATGCTGGCTTGCTATACAAAATTGCTCTCTAACTGTCATCTTGATGGTGCAAGATATCAAGTGTTACCTCACCATCACAGCTAGACAGTGAATGTCTGTAGAGTTTCCTTCTCTCTGCAAGACTTGAAGTAATTTTGCTCGTCAGTCTCACAAATAATCTGAAGCCCAGATACCTTTGAGCCTGCTACAGTACCTGGATGCTCCTGCAGATCTACTGTTTGGTGGTGTCACTCTAGCTGCAGTGGCTTTCTGAGCACTTGTCACTTGCTCAGACGTGGCTTGTTATCAAATTCTCTTGTGGAGGAAGAATTGGTGTCTGAGCAGGCTTAACATACCAACTGTGGGAAGGCTTGGGGTGATAATCATGTTGTTTCAGCTTTGCTCCGGCTCTTGATTAACAGTGTGGTTGCATGCAAATATCTGATAGCTAATGTAACCACTAGAACAAGATCAATGGTTTAATTAAAAGTCAAATAGAAATGGCTTTAATAGTCCCTGAGGATAATTTCTTCTGGTCACTTTTTTAGGCATGTGGTAAAAATACAGCTATGAAGTAGGCTTATGATAGGGAAATTTGTGGTGACAGTTGGAAGGGCAGTGACTTCCAGTGCCACAGCCCCAGCTCAGCAGTGGCTGTTAGAAGTCAGGACAAAGACATGGAGGTCTTTAAACTGGACCCTTTATAGTGATGCCATCTTAATGCTCTGATTACTTTGTGATTATGTAGCCCCGTGCTATCTTGTGCTGACAAATGTTGGCTGCAGGTAGATAAACCAGCTCCTATACTAGTAGTACTTTTCCTGGCCTAACCTGAATGCTGAGCAAGAGTGAGGATTGACAGCTCCATCAAGTCACCAAAGACCAAGTGAGATACCTACTTGAGAGGCCACAAAGTCAGGCTACCCAGGAGCGCCTGCATTTCTTTGTGGCCCCAAGGCTCCTCAGAGCCGTGCAGAAGCAGATGCAGGTCCCAGCTAGCTAGTTATATATTTTGCATCCAAAAAGTTACAAGAGCCTGAGATGGTCTTCCAGTGATTCAGGTTCTTCCCCAAAACATGAGTGAAGAAGCACTGATTACATTCAGCTCACAGCCACTGTACAGCAGGGTGGCTTAGCACTGCCCTTGGTGCTGTCACTCGGGATGATCCGTGGCTGCTCAGTGAGCGTTGCTGAGCATGCTAATGACTTGCACACATCTGCAGTTATAGGGATAGGAGCACGTGGAACTCCTGCACAAGGGTATTGCAATGACCTTGTCGCAGAGAATTAACTGCATGGCCATTGAGATCCTCACTTGAACGAACGTACTGCTTTCTCAAATCAGTTTGGAGCTGCTCATGGTAAAGGTTTGTTCTGCTGTGAAAGCACCATGGGCATCAGACTTCAGTGAGAAGCTGCTAGTTCAGGCCCTGGAAACAGTGGAGATGTCTGGAGTTTCCTGGATGGAAAGCTCTGCTGAACAACACTTGACTCAACCAGGGAAGCCCCATGAAGTTAGTGGCGTAAACCCCTGCTACAACCAACCAGCTTCGAATTTTGCTGTGATTTTGTAGCCTAGCTCTGAGTAAATTGTTTAACACTAAAGAAATACTTTTTCTGATATAGATAAATAACTGAGGAAAACTGTGTCCCTTTGACTAGTTTTAATTGCAAAGAGAAAAAATGAACTACTTCACAAATACTACTGCAACTATTGGTTGAAAGCACTGCCTAAGGCAGAGGAAGCTCAGATATTTTAATTAACTAGCTTTATTACTTAAACATAGGCTTTAACAAGCTGCAGAATATTTCTAAATCTACCTGTAAGAAAAGTAACTCAGGTTTCTGAAGCAGTACCTGGGCAGCAAGAGTATTCAAGCTTAAATGTAGAAGCTGAAAAAAGCAGCTCAGCCTTCCTTTAGGAGTAAGATAGACCTGTGGGGCTCTTGTTCTGTCTGGATGGAGGTAATAGCATGCTACTAAACATTTCTCATGGAGAAATGGAGGAATTGCTAATGAAGAAGGTGTCCTAATGCTGCACCAAGTCTGGTGGGTAACTGGAAAAGGTATGGGAGACCAGGCAGAGCAGCGGAGCTTGTGATGTTTCTGCAACTATTCTAGCCCTGGAGCCAGTGCTTTATTTTTTTGTGCTATGTTAAAAATGAGAAATACAATAGGCTTGCAAATGGGAACAATGTGGGTCTGCAGATTAAAAATGAGATCTTGCAGCTGGTGAGGATTTGGGCAATTGCCTGCACCCTGCTTGGTCAGCATGTGTGTGGTGGAGTGCTGTCCCTGAAGACTAGGGAAAGCTGCAAGTTTGGAAAGACTTGTGTGAATCCTTTAATTTTGGAGTCCAGCCTCTGGAGAGGAAAGGTGGTATCCATACTTCTGAGTGCTGGCTAGTTTGGAAACGCTGTTAGCAGCCAGAGCCTGTTATGGCTGAGCAGCTCTCGACAAAGTTGGATTAAGCTGATGGTGTCAAATGAGCAGAGGTGCTTTTGCCTCTTCCTAAGAGCAACCAGTGGAGGGGGAGAGTGGGTGTTTGGCCCCTGAGCAGAGCTCTTGTGTGGCACAGGAGCCACGGGGGTGGGACAGTAACTCCAGGGGCTGAGGTTGGCCAGCCCATGGCAGCTGGGGTGAGGCGGGGGGGACCCTCAGACTACTCAGGACGATGCAAAACCCACAGGTTCCAAGCAAAGCTTTGCTGTGCAGGGAGTGAGTGAGTGGGAGGAGGGAGTACATGGTCTCAGGAACTTGCATCGCACAGCTGGGGCTAATGTGTGCTCAAGCTGTACCATTAATCCCATATGGTCCTCTTTAAGGTGCTTAGAGACCACCCGTGCAGACCGTGCCTCTGCAGATTCACCACTGCTCTCCTGCTCATGAAAGCTCCTCTCAAAAGAGGCCTGTCTGATAGTGGCTGCCACCGTTGGATGAATTACCTGGGCCTCAAGCCAAGCGTCTATTCCTTATGTTAGCGGCTTGTAGCTGAAACCGTATAAACACAGTGCTGTCGTGTGTGGGATGTTAAACACACAGGGCTTAAATCGCCACTGTGCAGGGCTGAGTCTTGTGGGATGTGCAGATGGAAGTGTGTTTACCGCTGGTTTGCACAAGTATACAAACATGTTTGAACAAGCTCACCGTTTCCCCAGAAAGAGGGAAAGCTTCCTCCTTCAAGAAGCATCTGCACAGCACTGAATATTTTCTTATTTGAGAATTGACATTCTAGGAAGAAAATGACCTTCTTCCTTCTTGCACAGGGATGGTGACAGTTTCCAGTGAAGGGAAGAATAGGTGTCTGTGTGTGAAAGATTTAACCCTTCATGAGCTATCTGGCTTACACACAGAAGCATTAAGACGTCTTCACAGTGGTCATAAAAAAGCAGCTGTGCCTTCCAGGCCCATGCATGTGTTTGTAGTGACTGTGTCCTGAGCATCCTCTCACTTGGTGTGTGGCTGCAGAAACGAGCCTGTCCTGTGCAGATGTGTCTCCCCTCCCCATGGGCACTCACATGGCAATGCTGTGGCGGTGACTGGAGCTCAGAGGCTGGATCCTGGCTGGTGTTTGTGAGTGCGGGGCTGCTTCTGGTGCTGTATGTTTGTGTTAGGAGTGTGTGCTATGTCTGAATGTCAAAATGAACCGGTGAAATGGCTCAGATGTTGGAAGGGTATCTCCAAAGCAGCTGTTTCTGTCTGCAGTGGGGGTACGGTTGCAGCTTGTCATGGTTTAAACCCAACCAGCAGCTCTGCCCCACACAAACACTCAATCACTCCCATCCAGTGGGACAGGGAGAGAACTGGGAGAGTAAAAGTGAGAAAACTCGTGGGCTGAGATGAAGACAGTTTAATAAGCAAAGCAAAACAAGCCATTCATTCACCACTTTCCATGGGCAGGCAGGTGTTCAGCCATCCCCAGGAAAGCTGGGCTCCATCACACAGTGGTTACTGGGGAAGACAGGCAACATCACTCCAGATGTCCTCTGCTCCCTTCTCCTGGTTTTGTGCTGAGCATGTCTCCATATGGTATGGGATATCCCTTGTGCCAGCGGAGATCTGCTCTCCCCTCCCAGTTTCTTGTGCACCCCGAACCAACTTGCTGGTGGGGTGAGAGGCAGAAAATGCCTTGGCTCTGCGTCAGTGCTGCTCAGCACTAACAAAAACATCCTTGTGTTATCAGAGCGGTTTTCAGCACAAATCCAAAACACATCTCCGTACTAGCTACTGTGAAAAAAATGAACTCTGTGCCAGCCGAACTCAGCACAACATTTAACTTTCCCTGTTACTTCTCAGGGAGATGATTGGACAGAGATAGTTATTCCAGAACATATTAGCAGGTCAGCTGTTATTAAGGTGCAGGGGGATATGGAGCATCTGTAGTGTAGCACCTGGGCTTATGTGCTTCAAAACAAGCCTACCTAGAGCAGTGCTGTTAGGTGCTCAGAGTCAGAGACTATCAAAACTGAGACAAACCACAAACCTTTTGCGTAGCTAAAATAGTCAGGGTGCTTTTTGATGTGTCACCAACCTCAGGCCACAAAGTGTGCTCCAATCCCACGTGCTTTGGTGCTGCAGTGTGGAGTGGAGATGGGTTGAGCTGTGCAGGGCTGCCTGAATGGGGATTTCCTTTGAACAGCCCTGTGCGCAGTGAATCACAGTCACTACGGCAGTTCTGGTTTTAAATGGAAAAATTGAATCTTAGCGTATGTTGTGGCCAAGGATTTCCCCAAACAGTAATCACTTCTGATAATTTCTAATATGTTGATTTTGGCTTCAGAAAGTCCATCCATTGCAGCTTTTGTGCCTGCTG
This sequence comes from Serilophus lunatus, assembly GCA_013399895.1. NCBI lineage: Eukaryota > Metazoa > Chordata > Aves > Passeriformes > Eurylaimidae > Serilophus > Serilophus lunatus. Next base: position 1,311,028 of record VXBA01001230.1, read on the forward strand.
TCTGAGGCACAGACAGCCCTATCTGAATGGGCTCATTTATCTCGGCAGGATTTTACATGCTGTTTCGTATAACTATCTTGACGGACTCCCAGTGTGAGTAAACACACTGTTAGTAACACAGAGGTCACTCTGGTGTCTGGAAACCTCTGGATTATTTGTGGCTTCTTTGATCTCACTGAGGCATCTTTTTTCTTCAGCAGTGTTCCTTGCAGCTTTTCGTTTCCAAGGCACTCTGGTGCCTGAGGGTGGACCTTCCTTTTGTCCTCTGCAATGAATCTTGGTAACCTTCCTTCAGTAGTGTGAGATACCTCACATCACTAGTGGCTTGTCACCTAATGCCTCTGCCAGCCCCTGGGAGGTCTTTGCAAGAACTAGACAGGTTTTTGACCTTGATGAGACCAGAAGTAACCTGTATGATTGAGGATTACCTTAATCCTACAGATATGGTTACAGCACTCTCATGCTTCAGAGGCAATTCACAGCTTTGTTTTGTCACTTGCAGAATTCAGATTCTACAGTTGTTTTTATCAGTTCAGCCTTGCTGATTGAAGCTTGGCATCTTAGTTGTGTAAGCACATGATGTATTGTGAGGAGGTAGTTTTTTGTTTGCATGGCTGAAGGGAATAACAACCTTGAATTGATCAGACTCGGTAGACAAATATTTTGTGCAGGGCTTAGACAATTCTGCATTTGACTAAAATTTCAATGTCTTCCTTAAAGTGAAACTTGTTTCCTGTGAATTGGCCAATGGTGTTGCTGGCTCAGGTGTAGTTACCTGTTCTGATGGGAAGGTGAAACCTTCCTGTACCATGGCAGTAAATGTACTGATCCCTGAGGAGCACGGAGCTGGCAGATGATCATGCCCCTTTCACTCCTGTCTCATGCCCAGATGAAGGAGGTGTAGTTTGTGTCAAGTCACTTGCTTTCAAAAGCTGAGCCAAGCCTTTCTCAGCATAGTGTGGCAAAAGCAGAAGGTGGCCGTTCTTCCTCATCCCTCCATCATTTAACAGAAATCCACTTTCGGGTATGTTCACTCCTCACTGCAGGGACTTTCCTTCCCAAGTCATTCCTGGATGATTAATCAGCAGTTGAGCGCCTTGTGTTTCCTTGTCCTCACAGCTTCCTGGAGCTTCCCTTCTGCAGGCTCTGTCCCTGGGGCTGTGGGTGTAAATATCTGTGAGTGCTATCCTGCAGCCCTTCTTACAGCCCCATCCCACTCTGCCTTGCTCTGTCCGGGGGCTTCCTCAATCCACCTGTTGTCCACGGGGTTGTTGCTGTCGGTCTTGGTATGATGCCATCCACGCTGTGTTGGAGGACGAGGGGCTCTGCTTCACGGTGAGCCCGTGGGGAGCAGGAATCTCCCGTGCAGGCTCGGGCTCCCTTTGCGCAGCAAAGCCTGGAGGGGCTGCTGCCCTGCCACCCAGCTTCCACTCTTTCCTCCCTGGAAACGTCGGCCTTTGCCATCGAGAGGGTTGAGCGTCAATTCAGTGCCGATGCGGGGCGCTTCCACCGTCTGCCCCCGGCACGGGCAAGTGGGAGCCGCGGTGTGCCGGCCGCTCCTGGGGCCGGCGGCAGCACCGAGGGGCGCTGGGATGAGCTCAGCAGCGGGGAATGCGCTGTGCTGGGTGCGGGGACTGTGCTCGCAGGGCCCATTGTCGGTGGTTTTGGCAACGATGCCGTGGCCGGCGCCGTGCCGAGGCAGGCCCAGAGCCCGCTGTGCCGCCGGCCGTGTGCGGGGCGGGAGCCGCAGGTGCGGTGTGGGGGCTCCGTGCGGTGCCTCCTGCCCCACGGCTGCCGGGGCCGGGCCGGGCTTTGGGGTCAGTGTGGCGCTGCTGTGCTGGCGGGCTGCCCCGCCGGGCTGGCGAGGGGCTCAGTGGCTACGGACAAAGCAGCACTCACGGCAACTTGCTGCTGTACGAAGGCTGAACGTTCAGACTCCTTCCTTTCCCCCCTCCACCCCAATAAAGAATCTCAAATAATTAGCGCAACGTTCCTGTATGTGGCTCGGCTGGGTATCTGTGCTGTGGTCCTGCAGCTGTGAGTGGGGACCTGCTTGGCGGGGAGCAGCTGAGCCTGAAATAGCCAGTGTGAATGGCAGCTTTTATTCTGTGTTGCATCCTTGCTCACTGGCAATCCTGTCCCAGCAGTCTGCAGGCAGTGCGGAGCCCTTCTGATGCTCACCAGGGGGATGCTCCCCAGGACCACTTACGGCACGGGTTGGGTGTGTACTAACACCTGCCTATGGCTCTTCACGAATAAAAGAGTAACACCTTCTCATATCATAACTTGGTATCTGTCTTTAAAGGCAGCAGAAGCCCTAGGTGTGTTCAGACTGGAAGTATTAAGGAATTTGATCATAAGCCACACACAGTTTGACTTTTTTCCTCACCCACCCTAGCAATTTCTAATTTTAAAATTCTTGACTTCTCATTCCAGCCCCCTTGGATGATTTCAGTTTCTCTTGGAGAAGCTGGGTTGGTTGCTATTATGCCACTAGCTTGAACTCGCTTCGTGTTATGCCTTTCTCTTCTGGATGCGAGATATGAGTGGTCTCTGGGTGACTATTAAGAAGTTGGGCAAAGCTATTTTAATCTGTATTTTGCTTCTGTGAGTTCCACTGGTTTGATTATTATTATTCTTTACTGCATTAAAAGTCTGTGTATTTTTTTCTTGCCAAACTTACACTGAAAGGACTGGATTTGGACTTGTTTTTTCAGTTGTCCGTTCCACCTCACAAGATCCTTTCCAGAGGCTCAACATGCAGCAATAGGCAGTGGAGGGTGATGGGCCCGAAGTTCTGGCATGATTTGTTTCAAATCCAGTTAAAGTAAAAACCTTTTTAGGAGTTTAAAAACCTCTGAATTGTAATGTGTAATACCTCAAATCCTAAGATGTGTCTCACAAAAGAATTTTATTTTTAATAACCAGGCACCCTGGTAAGCATAGAGGAAAATGGTTTCCGTCCCCTTGCAAAAAAAATAAAACCACCAATTTTTTCCGTCGTCCTGTCTGTGCCCAGATCAGCACTCACTTACTGTTCTCACAACCCTCCAGTGAAAAGTTATTACTCCTCTGGAAAACCTACCTTGTAAAAAGCTTAGTGGGTTTCTAAGTGTACGTGGTGTATCACTTAGGCTTCCTGAAGATGCATTTCCTCAGGTGATGAACTCCCTAAGGCTTGTCAGTGAAGCTGAGCACTGGCTGTGCCTTGGCAGGGTGCAAGAGCTGAACTGGGAGTGAGTGAACTGAAAGCCCCCGGGTATTCCGGTAAGCTGGATGCTGAGGAGCAGCTCTTCTGAGGGTCATAGCACCACCTGCAAATGCTGCTGAGAAGCAGAGATGCAATGGGCCTGAAGCATGTTGCTGTTAGAGGCCAGCAGGTTGCAACTAGGAGTCCATGGAACCAGCCCAAGTTCCACCAGCCCAGTGCCAGCTCTTGGTGATAGACACGGCTGTGCTCCCGTGGGGTGAGGGCTGCACACAACTGGGTGACAGGTGAGGTGCTGAGCCCCGAGGAGCTGGGAGGTGGACTTGGGCTTAAGGGTCACTGGAGGAAATGGTTGCAGTATGTTCTCAAAGCACAGAGGAACCTCTTTAATTGATTTAAAGACATATTATCCCTACAGAGGATGTCCCTAATGTCTTTAGCAGACGCAGTAAGCCTGTGAACACATACTGTATGCTTCAGCAAAGAATTTCCTTAGGCAGCTTGCTCAGCTCCATCTCATCTGCATACTTCTGTTTGGCACGCACGCAGTGCAGAGCTGGGCTTTTGAAGAGCTCTGTTCAATGTGGAGTTTTCTTTGTTCCAGAAGATTAAACTCTAATGAGACCTTAATTTTTCTGTCCCTCAACTGCTATACCTGTTTAACTATATATATATATTTATATATATAAAAAACTATATGTAAGGTGAGAACAATTAGAGGTGGGGAAACACTCAAACTTACAGATACCAAATTTTAAAATTCTTATGGTCTCTACAGTGAACTATAATTGAGATGAACTTTGTGTGCTATACAGAGTTTCTTCCATGTCTGCAAATAAGGAGTAAGGGTTGCTGGTGGTACTGCTTCTTTATTTTGTATAAAGGACCATGTATCTTGAGTTCTCCCCGTAGAACCAAAATTTATTCAGGGGAAGACCTAAAAATTGGAGAGGATCACCTCTTTCTAGGGAAGCTAGATGCAGAGATCAGTGCTGGTTGTAGTTTAACTTCCATGCAAGCTTCTGGGATGACTACTGAGACAGTGACCAAGCTGTGCTGACAGCAACCTCAGCCAAGAAACTATTTTAAAAAATAAAATTCACTGCTCATAAAGTTGCTTTTTCAGGCCTTCATTTGTTTTGCAAGACTTCCACAGTCTGTATGACTAGTTTGACTTAGTAAGGAAGCTGTCTGCTTCGGTAGCTTATCTTGTTTCCACTAATTGTCCAACAGAGAATGACTTGCAGCTCTGCTGTAGGGCAGAGTTTAAAGAACGTTGCCATAATTTGGGTAGTGCTTAATCTGAATGTGGAGCAGACTTGCACATGAGCAAAAGATACTAGTCACAAGCTTTTTTTGTAACACTGGCTTTGTTGGGTTTTTTTGTTGGGGTTTTTTAATTGTAGAATTATTGACCTAATGAAGGTCATATATTTCAGGCCATGTGCTTCAGGTAGACTTTAGGGATCTCTGCTGGAGTAAATGAATGTGCAAGCTTCAAACCAATGCCAGGTTTCAGTTCTGGCACTTGCTCCTGAGGTAGCTGCAAGCACAAATGCACAGGACCAAGCATTGGCGGTTTTCCACTCAGTAGGTTGAGTTGGGAAGCTTTTTGTGGCCCAAGCCATAAAAATGACACACATTTGTCTCAAAATGGTCACGTTGCCGGCTCAGACTAGTCAACGCTGCTGGCTGAAGCTGTGGCACTTTAACATCTTTTTTGTGCTTTGAGGAGCATGATTGTAACAGTCCAAGTATAACATCATGTTAATATTTAGTATAGAGCAACAATTATAAATCAGTTTGAGCAGTTGAAACTTGGTTCCTTTTCAAGACTCAAGACTGGTGGTATGTACTGCCGGCCTATGTAATTGCCATAATCCATTTTTTGGGCTGGTTGCCACTTAGTCAATAGGATAATAAAAGGGTAAGAATTACAATCTAGACTCAGAGGTGTGATGGGGAAAGTGAGCTCTGGTTCAGTCTGTTTTCCTCTTCACCCTAGCAGGCAGCCGCTTAAATCCTAATAGCTGACTAGAAAGCAGGATACTTCTACATAAAAATGTTGTAGGCTATATATAGGCTTTTTTTTTTTTTTTTTAAGGAAGAGTGAGTGCTCACTTGTTCAATGCTGGTGTTGATTCTGTAGAACAGCTTAAGTTTTGCTGGCAGGTTTTCCTCAGCAGGCAGTGTGTAGGTCATGTCAAGATAAATCCCAACATCAGGACGTTAGCAGTGGGCTGACAGCAGATGGCTCCTACCTACCTGCCTGCAGCTGAATGGGGGAGGCATCTTGCCTGATGGCTGCTGCTATTTTGTTGATGGATTGATATTGGGTACTTTTAGAGGAGGAAAGTAAGTTGCAGTTGGAGGGTTGAAGTTAAAGTGCATGTTGAATAGTGTAGGTGGGGAAGAAGGTTTATGTTAAATCCAAACTTGAGCATTTCTGCTACTTGCTGGTTCCAGATATCATGTCAAATCACGAGAACTTGCAGATTCTCTGAAAGTGGTCACCTTACAGCATTCAAAATCTCTGAGTCCACAGCAGAGTGTCAGGAGGACTTGCATGTAATACTTCCAAAATTCTTAGTTCTAATGAAGGAAAACAAACCAGCAAAAAAGCCCAAAAACCAACCCAGCACTAAAAAACACCCTTCAAACTCCTTGCCCACTGGCTCTTCTAGATGGCATTTCTACATTTGTCTGGTTCTGGTTGAGCTGAAATCCTCTCACATACTGGTCTGAGGCAGGCAAGAGATCCTGTGGCATGGGTTCCTGCCTCATTCCTGGGCTTCCTGTACAAATCTGTCTTTTGAAAGTAGAAGTCCAATGGCTGTCAGGATGTATGAGTCAGCTGTGCAGGGACTTTGATCTCCAAAGCACACATCTCCTACCGGGAACAGGGGAACAGTGCACTCTGGCTCTCCTATAAGTGCATCTTGCAGATGTTAACATAAGCACTGTGACGTGAATAAAGCAAATTATGCAGATGACCATGCTTTCTCCCAGAGAGGTTACATTCGAGCTGTCTGCAATGATGCTTTAAGGAGTAGGTTCAGCCCCATTAAATTATCCTGGCAGATGAGATGTGACAGCTCACTTCCTCTGAGCCCCAGGAAGGTGGGGACCAGCGGCTGTCTCCTGTATGGAGAGGGCTCCTTTCATCTGCGGAAACGCGGAGTAAACACACTCTGCGCTCTCCGTTACAGCTGAAGGCAGGGAATTTGTTCCCATCCACCTAACTCATTGAAGCTGAACGCCAAACGCGGCTGGGAGTGGTGGAGATGAATTGTCAAGGGGCTGGGCTGTTGCCCTGTGGTTCTGAAGCACTGACTACAAGTGTATGTTTCCATGTTGTAAATTTAATATAAGCTCTAGAGGAGCAATTGAGGAACAGGGCTTCCAAGGCTTTGTAAAGCTGCATTGATTGTGTGAGTAATAAGTATGCCTAAAAGTAATTTTCATAGGAAGAAAGCAGCAGTGCAAGCCTGCTTTTTATGTAATCCATTTTCCAGCCTGGAATGGCCAGAAAGTGTCTCCAAGCAGACCAGGGACTGGGGGAAATTCAGTGGAAAGCCAGCTGAGCTGGGGTACACAGCAGTGCTTGCAGTAATGAGTGTTGGCACTTAAGTGTCACTGGAAACATACTATTTTTTTCCACTATTCCAATACCTTGGCAGTAGTACACTGGCAGTGTGCACTCAGAGCTCATGGGAGATGCCTGCAAATTTGGTTGTACTAAACGTATTCTCAGGGCCAGCTCTGTGCTACCTGTGTAAGACCTGTGAGCAAATGAGTGTCTTTCTGGATGTCACTTGAATCTCAAAGCTCACCTCGAGAAGAATGCTCTGAATATTTTTAGTGAGTTAGTTAAGAGTACTAAAGCAGAGGCTTTTCTGAAGGAGCTGACTGCTCAGGTGGAGCTGAGGTTTACAGCAGCACTGGGAAGCCAAGCCTACTTTGAACTGGACTTTGGTCTTCTCTTGAACATGGAGAGTCCTTTCATATAGTGATAGAGATTGTGAGCCAGTGTTGAGCTGCTGGTGAAGTCCCCTGTAGCTGGGAGCAGGGTGCCTTTGGAAAAGGCATGTGGGCAGCTCTGCTGGGTGCTGATAAGGTCTCCTATCCTGCCCAGGAGTTCTTCTTTCTCCCTCCTCCCCACCCCAAATGAAAGCAGACAAGCCTTCTTGCAAGCAGGCTTGGAAAAAATTACATCATGAGATCCCTATGCCTGTCAGGAAGCTGGGAGGCTGTGAGAGCTTGCTGACTTGCTAACAAAGTGCAGTCGTGGCGGTGGCACCAGCCCCAGAGAGGAAGGGCCGTCCCATTCCCGAGGTGACCTTTTCCTGTCATCGGGGCAGCAGCCCTGTGCCCAGCTTCTCTGGACGAGGCTGATGAGATGGGATATTCTTGCTCTCCGTGTAAAGCTGTCTTGTGTACAGGCTGCTTTTTCCCAGGTCAAGGATCACAGCCCAGCTATGCCTTTGGAGAGGGCAGTGGGGTGTTGGAGGAAGCTCTGAGCATGAGGCTGGTTGCTGCAGTAACCATAGTGCATCCACATACAGACATTATTTATATGCTATAAATATGAAATGAGCCATTCTTTATCTTGAGTAATGTGTGTGTAGCATTGTACTCAAGGTGGTTCTGTCCTGTGGGCTTTCCTCCATGGAAATGCTGGAGAGTTTTCTGAAATGAGTTTGCTTGCAGCATGCTAGATCCTCTCCCTCTAGTAAAAATGCCAACGTTGACATAAGTCTGAAACTGAAGCTTGGAGGTGTTTCTGGCATAAGGATGTGATGGCCAACAGTTTACTCCAGTACTACAGTGTGAGCAGGTGGTCATGCCATGGGGTGGGACAGAGGAGCTGCCAGCACAGGGAGCAGGTGGGCAGTGGGGACACTGGTGTAATGCAGCATCTTCCCACTACTGAGCAGTTTGCAGCTCAGGTGGAAAGGGGATAGAAATGGGTGACAGCAGGAACTGTTTAGTTGTTACTAAGAGACATACTGCTTACATGATGTAGACTTTTACCTTGACCTGTAATTAAAACCCAGCAGGCCTCAATCACCTCATAACTATTGTGTATTTCAGCCTGGATGTGCAATCAGCAGTGAGTAGTTAAGTGGCAGACCCGTATCATTATCCTATAAGATTATTGGATTTTTTTAATTTGAGTTTTGGCTACAAATAAAATCGGAATAGAATCCAGACATTAACTATCCAGGAAGTCCAAACACCATTTAAGGTCTGAAGTTACAGTATTATCTGTTCAGGACATACTGCCCTATTGTGAAACCATGTAAATATTAACTGCTTTGCCTGAGCATTGGGTTAAAGGGGACGCCCTGGTTCTTACTGTTCTAGGTCACTATTCTGTATAATCACTTGTTCTGGAAGTCAGTAGGTCTTTTTGCGTTGATAAGATGGTACTGGTTTCCTGCTGGGATCTCTAGCTGAAGAGGAACAGGTGAGACATGCCCAGTGGGTATTGGGCACTATGAGGCTCACCTTGGAGGATTCTGCCTATTGACACTCTGGACGTGAACTGGAGAATGTGAACACTTACTTTTCTAGCTAGGACTCTGTAAGATCCCTCGTACAGTTATTCTGGTGGCATGAGAGGGAGTTTATACAGCTGCAGTTGTCTACTCCAGCATCTGCTTTAGGAGCTGAAGAGCAGACAAAAGCTTCTAGGTCACTCGTAACTTCTATTGGCTACAAAGTGATTTCTGTAATAATTTTCACTGAAATAGAAGAACAGAACAGGAAAATGCTGTGCTAGAATGTGCTGCTGTGAATGAAAGGAGTTGTCAAGCTGAGGGCATCTGAAACATTGCAGAAGAGTTCAGATTTTGGTGAGCTTAGAAAAACTGGAGCTATTACAAGTATAATATAACCAGAGTAACAACTACAAGCTCAAAGGGAGGAGGGGCATCCAATCTGTGAGTCATTAAAACCAAAGTAATTTGCATGAATATTCAGAAAACTGTAGTAGCCACTTCACAAGGGCAAACTGATGCAGAAAAGTATCCTGCTGCTGCAGACAGTTGCTTATGAAAATCTGATCTTGATACCCAGCAGCCTTTTAAACTTAGCTCTACAATGTGTCTTAAAGCAGAGCTGCAGCATGGCCACTGTGGTGGTAAATTTTTGCCAGGTTGGAGCGTCCTTGATTACCTGGGCATAAGTTACAGGCACACTGTTTTAAAAGCATACCTCTTCCTTTAGGATGGCAAATAATCAGTTGTATGTCTTTTGTCTTTAGACAGTAAAGCCATAGTTGATGGAAACTTGAAGTTGATCCTTGGCCTGATATGGACCCTTATTCTCCACTACTCCATTTCTATGCCAGTGTGGGAGGATGAAGGTGATGACGATGCAAAGAAGCAGACTCCTAAGCAGAGGCTGCTGGGCTGGATCCAGAACAAAATTCCTTACTTGCCAATCACAAACTTCAATCAGAACTGGCAGGATGGCAAAGCACTGGGTGCTCTTGTTGACAGCTGTGCTCCAGGTAAGTTCTTTGCTTTTATGGTCAGTGTTTTTCTTGCTTGTTGTCCTTGTGGCTGCTCTTCCTATGGGAGGAGGTTTTCACTGCTGAGCTGGAGACAGGAATGACGCTTTCAAGAAAATGTCTGAAGAGGCCAGCTGTGGGAAGCAGCAAGTAGTAAATGACTTAGCCAAGAGAAATTCTGGCCTGAAGGAGAATATGTGATTGCATTATGGGAGGCGCCACGTCTGAGCTTTGTATTGGGTGCAAGGGACAAAGGCACAAATGCTGGCTCCTAAATGGAAGCAAGGCTTGTTCCCACAGCAAGTGCCAACAACCTTTCAACTCGAGGGCGCAGCGGGAGGCTTCATGTGTTCTCCTGAAGTAGGCTTGCAGAGGGAGCACAGAGCAGTCAGAAGCTGCACAGTACCTGAAACTTCAGTGTTTAGCAAGCTGCGACTGAGCTGCTTAAGGCAAATGAAGTGTGAAAAAAGGCACAGTTTCCTCACCTTGTAAAACAGCCTTGCTAGTTTGATGCCTGGTGCTCATCTAATGCAATCTGAGGTGCTGTGGCAAGCAGTCAAAATTTTCTTTACCAAATTTGCTGTAGGGGAGCCAGTGAAATATAAAATATGCCTAGATATATTTGTGCTGAATTTAGAGTGATGTCTTGCACAGGTTGCCCAGAGAGGTAGTACATGCTTCATCCCTGGAAACATTCAAAGTCAGATTGGACAGGGCTCTGTTGAAGAGTCACTGCTCATTGCATGGGTGTCAGACTACATGACATTTAAAGGTTCTTTCCAGCCTAAACCATTCTGTTCCTCTGTGCTGGTTGTTGTCTCAGATGTGTTTCAGTAAGCAGCATGTTTTTGTCTTATTTTGGTTACTTCTGCAAAGATCTGAATGTCATTCCACACAGCAGTGTAATACAAGCAGCTGTGATGTTTGTAGTTGGTTTCTTCAGCTAGGGAAGCTCCTTTGTAGATAACACCTAACAAATGAAATATGGTTGCAGGCTTGTGCCCTGACTGGGAGACCTGGGACCCGAAGAAACCAGTTGACAATGCTCGGGAAGCCATGCAGCAGGCGGATGACTGGCTAGGTGTGCCACAGGTAAGGCCACCAAGACATGGGCTGCCTGTGGGAGCACATGGTTGGCTTTGTCCTTGTGAGTAGCTAGAGTTTAAATTAAGGAAAACAGGTGAAGCTGCTTGGACACTTCAAAAAGTTACAGTTAACTGGTGAAATTGCCTGAAGAAGGGTGAACGATAATAAAATACACTGGTACCTTTCAGAGCTCTGGTTGTAAGATTTTGTGTAGGTGTCTCTGCTGAAGGCAGCATGTGGTGTGGGGGGAAAGGGCCTATGTGGTGGTGCCTGCTCCTTTGGTCCATGGAGTGAGTTTGTATTGAATGCCACAGTAGAAAAACTTACTGGCTTAGGAAATCACCTGTGAAGATGATGTTCAAACAGAAAACAGTGTGTTTACAAGCTGGATTATTTTCATGCAGATAAAGTTGGGCAGAATTGCTGAAGTCTCTGAAGCTGTCAGGGCAGCTTGTTTTGTAGAAGCAGGAGAAGACTGGTCACAAGTTTTACTTTGCAAGCACTGCAGTTCAGAACTGTAGCACACAGTATTATGAATTACTAATTTTTGCAGTGCCAATTATCCCCGTGTCACTTTCCTAGGGGAACATAATAACTGTTGTCTTACCTTGATATCATTAAGCTTGCTGCAGTCTCCTAAGAATCCCTAATAATAAAGGCACAAAAATCCCCCAAACCACACCGGGACCATAATGAGCTTCTTGATTTTCTTGGCATGAGATATTAAATGATGGTGTTTGTATCAAAGGAAAAATAAACGTAATAAATTGCATTAGCATGCGGGAGTTTTGAAATCTAAGACTGTGTCATAGCTCTGTTTCTGTGTTGACGTGCAGTAACCAAGCACTGGTACAATATACTTAATTGCACTGTCTTTCAGGTTATTACCCCTGAAGAAATTATCCACCCTGATGTGGATGAGCACTCTGTAATGACTTACCTGTCCCAGTTCCCCAAAGCCAAGCTGAAACCAGGAGCTCCTTTGAAGCCCAAACTGAATCCAAAGAAAGCAAGGGCTTATGGCAGAGGTAAGACTTGGTGAGCTGAAGTTATATGTAGGATGTAACTCTTCAGAAAGCTGGGTGGGGCTTTCTGCTTATGTTGAACTCCAGACCTACTGTAACTGACTTCAAAGTTTCACTTGTATACTCTTGGTGTGGTGCCTGGTTTCAGAAATGCATGGATGTAGTCCAAAAGACACTCCTAGTTCTAACCATGTAAATTCCCCAAAGTTTCTGAACCTGTTCTGCAAGCTGCCAGCCTCCTGTCCACAGCTGGAAGAAGTAGCATGATATGGGGCTAAAACAACCTTGGTGTGAAATTCAAGCTAGCAGTACTGCTGCTGACTGTCAGTGATTTAGCAGTGGATGCTTCTCTTGATAAAGCACTCGTTTAAAGAGGAGAAACCTCATCACCTCTGTGTCTCTTTTCCTAGCACTTATCCTACTTGGGGTTTACGTCATTTGTTGGTGCCTTCCACAGCAGACCACAATACAATAGAAGAATTTTTCAGGCCCCAAATGTGTAAATGACTGCTCAACCTGCCGTAATCTGTTATATCTGGCTTTAGTAATGCTCTTGTTCTTTCAAAAATTGGAATTGCTCTATTGTACTCATGCATGCAGTGCTCTGGAGCCATTGTCATTGTAAAGGGTGAGTGGCTTTTCTTGAAAGATTGATGTTTTTCTGAAGTTAATTGCCAAAACAGAGTCACTAAATAAAATTGGCCATTCTGACTGCTAACGTGTCAGAACTGAAAGGTGACTCCAGAAGCAAGGGGCTCACTACCAAACTGGGCAGGTCTTTTGGATAGGTAAGGAACAGGTCTTCATACTTCCAGAAAAAGGTCAAATGTGAAGTGGGTCAGTCTTAACCCTTTTTTGTTACCTTTTTTCCATGTAAGGTGCTCATAACCTCTCAGTGTGAGTCTTAGCTGTAGTGCATCACCCTTGGCACTGCAGTGGTTTGCACCAAGGGCAGCTGTGTGTAGACCTGTTATGAAACGAGCCTGCAGAGGGAATGTACAGTCATGCAAATCATCAGTGGTGCACTGTAAGTTCTCATTTAACCGGCCAAAGCAGACCTCTGATAAGAGAGTAGAATCCAGAAGATGAAATGTTGGGTATGAAAGTGTTGTGACTAATGCTGTCCTTGCTGAAGCTGTTTTCAGAGGATAAGCAATCCTCCTTGTGCTCACAGAAGGAGGGATACATAACTTGAATGCCTTACCCTAGTGCTTTTGGGGTGGACTGAAGATATGCAGAGTGAATTTGTAGCTGTTTAAGATAGATGACAATCTAGATCTTAGTTTGAAAGAATGAATATGTCAATTGTTAACACCTTATCTGAATGCTCAGATTTCCTAGTAAAAACATGATCTTCCTTGCATTGCTCTCAAGTTATTGTTTTCTGAAGATAAACAAGTTCAGGAATTCTGTTGTTCACAACCACTTCCTTTATAATCTATCAAACATTGCACTTTCCACTAATTGTGCTATGGAGCAGTAGTGCCCACAGTTTTATGAATAAGCCAAGAAGTAATCCCCTTGGACGGAAGGGTATATGTGTTTGGGCTAGTCTGGAACCAGCAATTTTGGGAAGTTCTTCCACCCACTCAGTCTGACACCACCATGACAGATGTCATGACCTGGGACTATGTACAGGGAGATGATGAAACCCTGCTGGTAAATGCATGCTATAGCACGCCTTGTGCTGAGAAATAAGGAAACTGATTAAAAGTTAAGTGGAAGCCTCACTGAATAGCAGGATTTTCATGGTTTCAAGGGATTCCTGCATGCCATTTGTACAGTATTCACTCTGGCAAAGTAGTCTGAGCAGCATTCAAAGAAGAGTGAGTCTGAGCAGTGTCGGTACTGCTGGATTCTGAAAATGGAGTGAGACAGAACAGTACAGGTGAAAATTGTCTTGCTTAAGTATGACTTTTACCTTTGGCTCTAGGGTAATACATTTACCAAAAGACTTCCCAAAATTCCTTTCCTGCCTCTCTTGTCACCCTTCCTGTGGTGCAGCACATTTCAGCATTTAGCTGTGTGAACTAGAGCAGCTCCTCAAGAGCAGCCAATGCACATATCCTGCTTGCTGTCGATGTTGGACGGGCACTCGCCAGCAGGGAGTGTGACCCTCAGTATTTGTCAGGGTAACTTGCTTTCAGCTGAATCCAGATACCAGCTAGGTTCCTGATTCTGTCAGAGATCTTAAGGTGAGTGCTAATGATTCGACCAATTTTTGAAAATGCTCCTATTGTATAGTGAGCATGATGCTCTGGGAACAGGGTGAACAGGTGTCATGCAGTGGCCTGGGGAAGCTGGTGCTGGGGGCTTGCATGGAAGAATGGGTTGGACAGCTTCTGAGAAGCCTCCAAACTATCTTCTGAGTTTTGTGGCAACAGCTAATATGCTATTTCGTGTCTTAAGGGATTGAGCCTCATGGGAACATGGTGAAGCAGCCTGCCATCTTCACAGTGGACACCATCAGTGCTGGACAGGGTGACCTGATGGTCTTCATAGAGGATCCAGAAGGAAACAGAGAGGAGGTATGCATGTTAAATATTTTGTATGGAAAAGTAAAGTTTTTGTAGTGACCTTCATCTTTCATAAGTGAAGTCTTAACAGATAAGTCAACTAAAAAGAAGTTGCGAAATACAATATATCAAAAATGCAAGAAGCTTCTTCTCATAATTGCCTTACTGGATGAACTTGAAAAAAGTCCCTATCTGCAACTAAGTAACACAACTCCAGTGTCCAGTAGTCACAGTGCTCTAATTTGACTGGCCGAGTACACTCTGGCCTGCTTTTAGATAACATACACCACTAAATCACTGTCTGCCCTTACTCATTCTGCAAGAATGGCTAAAGCAGCCATTTAGGTGCCATGAATCATTTTAAGTTAAAATGCTGGTTTTAATGTTTATAGAAACTTCTCATCCAAGTGCTCCACTTGATCATGTTACAACATTCCAGAAAAATACAGCTGTACACTGGACTTAACATCTCCTCAGTTTTGGCCTGCCTCAGTAGACCAGTTAACAACGAGGGAAAAGGCTGGGGTGGGAAGAAGTGTCTTGCTTCCTGTCGTGTAAAGACAAAGCCAGTGGGGTGTTTTTCTATGTGAGAAGAGGAGGTAGCAAGGATCCCTGCTTCCAAAGTAACAAATCTCTAACATTGCTGACTCTGAAATAGTTTGCAGTATCAAGTCTACTCAGAAAAATATTCAGCTCTCTTGTGTAGGCTCAGCTCAATGATGGATGTGTTTTCTCTCCTAGGCAAAGATAACACCGGCCAGTGACAAAAACAAGACCTATTCAGTCCAGTATGTTCCAAGGGTAACTGGACCTCACAAGGTGTGTTGTATGTCAATAACCAGTGTTCTCTTGCTAAACATGCTGCTCTGCTTGCTGTTAGTGTGAGCCCCTCAGGGCTGCCTTTTCACTGACAGGTAATAGCCACTCTGGCCATCCTGAAGAAAATGAAAACTGATGTGTTCTTAATTCTCCATCTTGGCTTTTGGGCTGCTCCTTTCTCAAGGAGGAAAGAAGTTTGTGTTGGGAGAAAGTGTGTGTGGGTATCAAGTACTTAAAGCTGGCCCTCCTCTCACTTGTGGTCCCTTCATGCAACTCATGAAGCCAGTTTTGTGGGTTGTCAGAGACGCAGATGAAAATACCAGGTTGTTTTTTTTTTGCTGATGGTACTGTACACTGCAGAGATTTTGCAGTGAAGGTTCCCCACCCAGATCTGTTTCCAGATACTCATGGAAGCAGATTTATGATGGGTGATCCTATTGCTTTGACATTTGCTAGAATGGCTGACCTCCACAGCCAGCCTGAAAAGATGAATCCAACTTCTGCTGCCACCTTATTGCTGGGTGGTGATCTCTCTCATATTGGTACCTCCTGATTCAAGTATTCCCACAAGTGTGACTGACTCCAAGTCGCAGTTTAAGGAGGTGGCCAGCAATTATACTGTATGGACAGGAGGAAGTCTGTAGGATGGATGGTCTCTCAACTCTGAGGCAAAGACTCTCTGTGCTAGGAATGCAGGTGTTTGGCCTTGCACTTGATTTCATGGTGGTAATGCTGAGCTCTGTCTCTGCCCAGTGGTCCAAGCTGATGCTCTCTGTCTCTAGGTTTCAGTCCTGTTTGCTGGGCAGCACATCTCGAAGAGCCCATTTGAAGTGAATGTTGACAAAGCCCAGGGAGATGCAAGCAAAGTGACAGCAAAGGGACCAGGGCTGGAGGCGACAGGGAACATTGCCAACAAGCCTACCTACTTTGACCTCTATACAGCAGGTAAGCAGGATGAAGGAAGACAGAAATCCTTCAGTTTCCTCAAATGTCAGAACCTTTGGCCTTGGAGAAATAAAAAAACAAACTGAAAAGCTGCTGATGATTTGTAGCCTCATCAAGTTCAGAGGTGAAATAACATCCAGGCAGCTCTGAAGGCTTCAGCTGTGTGTGAAATGTTTGACGTGTGGAGCTGAGCTGGGGTAGGAGGGTGCTAAACCTTACCCAGAAATTTGCCATGAATTTGCTGGATGGCAGCAGGCAAGTTCCTAGCTAGTTTCTTCCCCCAACTTATTTTAAACAGGAATGTGACAGGTTGAACATAAATGTGAAGGATAAACTGAGCAAACTGTAAACATATAGTGTTCTGTATTTAGCTCTATAGAAAGAACCTGCTGCAGTGCAACTTTGCATACTTCAGTGATGAACTGATGTCAACATCCATTGTAATTAGTAGAGGGCTACTATCTTCATTAGGGCATCTTCATCGCATTACTTGTTGTCTGCTATTAGGCCAATGCTGTAGCCTAGAGGAATGAGTCAATAAGATGCTACAAATGCTAATTCATCTACAATGTGAAACTACTTAGGGCAGTTACTTATAGCATTTAAACACTGAAATATGCTGAGTAGCATATTTTACATTGCCTTCTGCCTGAGGGACTTTAGGAATAAAATTAAATGTGGTTACAGTGAGGGGAAGTAGTATGTTCAGCCTCTAATTGGGAGAGGGAGTGGTCTGAATCATGTAAAGACATGTCTAGCCTCTGAAAGTGTATAGAAAACTCTTTTTGTTGTATGATGAGTTGAATAAAATGAGAGAACTGCAGGTGTTTGAACAAAAGTGAATACGTCCGGCAGAGAAGAATCCTTGTCCAGATGAGCGTGCACATTGTTCAATCTCTTAATCTAAACCACTTCAAAGTTTGAGCGATTGAACTGACTGGTAAAGCTGTGGTCTGACCTGTGATAGAGGTGTTACAGCATGGTAGCTGTAGGGTAACCAGGCTGTATGTATATTCACTACCATAATACTGTTGTGAAACCCTATGGCTGGAGCAGCTTGGCTTCATGGCTACCATTCTGTCTTCCCCACGCCCCACTGGAATGTTTGGTTGCTGTTGGCAAAAGCTGAACGTGGAGGTTGTGCCTAGAAATGGCAGCAGAGGGTGGTTGGCTAAGCCCAGACAGCTGGCACTGGTCCAAAACACAGTACCTGTTGCTGTGGGGAAACCAAGGCTCAGGTGGGCTTGTTTCCTTTGCAGGTGCTGGTGTGGGTGACGTGAATGTGGAAGTGGAGGATCCTCAAGGGAGAGGCCTTGCTGAAGTTGCAGTAGAAGACAAAGGCAACCAAGTCTACCGTTGCACCTATAAACCTGTTCAAGCTGGTCCTCACATTGTCAAAGTGACTTTTGCTGGGGAGGCAATTCCCAAAACTCCTTGCACTGTTCTCGTTGGAGAGGGTACGTTTTTTAAAAATGCGTCTAAATGTAGATGGCCACTTTTCTCCTTGGATGTGATCACAGAATATGCTTGAATCTTACTTTGTACGTTCTCTGTACCTTTCAACATCTTATTCCTGATTCAGTGGGTCACCTGGGTATTCACAGGGTAAACCAATGCTCTCTAACGGTAGTATGGCTTTTGTCGCTAGTTTCCTTTCTTCCTAGACCTCCAAATGTTAAGCTACCCTTTGTATTTTTGTTTGAGTGACTTATGCAGCTATGCAGTGTCTTGCTGTTTTCCACCTTCGTTCCTCAAATGACTATATTTACTGGTTTCCTCCTTAACTGACACCTAACTTGCTTTCTGTTCCATCCTTACGTGCTCCTACGCTTTTAGATCTCTGCTCATCTCTCCTGAGCTACCCTCCATTTGTGGAATTTTGGACTTCACTGCTAATGGCTTCATAGTTGGTAAGAGGTGTGTAGGGTGCTCTGTCATGTTTGCTTTTTATAAGCTTCTAGCCTGCAGCTTGTCCCAGGCAAAAGGGCTTTTGGTTTTTTTGGAGTCGGGGAGGAAAATTGTAAGCGAATTGAAATGGTGTGACCCAGCCACTGAAACTCACTTAACCACAAGCTGCCTGACGCAGCTGTGTAAGCTCTGCAAGCTGTTGCCACTTCACATCGGCCACGCTCCTGTGTTCCCACTGCACTTTCAGAGTTAGCAGGTGGGACACGATCCTCGCTCACGCTGTCTGATGTAGGACACGGAGTGGTGTTGGCTGCTGCAGGCGTGAGCTGTTGTAATGACCAAAAACCTAACGAGCTGCTTGGCAGACTCGTGCTCCTGCTGTAAACATGGTGTGTTTTGGGAGAATGCATGTTGAGTTTACAGTGCTGGGAAGCTGTGGTTATCTGTAAGTCTCTTCAAAGCCTTCAGGTCTCTGGTGTTGAAGACCTCATGGCAGCTGGGATTGTGTAATGAAAACTGTTGATAAGAGCATAGTACTTATTTCTGTAGCCCCTCTGCAGGCCTAGAGAAATGTTGGAGTAAAGGAGCCAAGCGTAAGCCTAAGGCATGTGTAGCTTCTTGCCCCTGCTCATGATTGCTTCAGTCTGCAGAGGGCTTGGTGGCTTTGCTTCTTTGTAAGTGTGAACTGCCACAAGCACGGGGGTTTTGATGCGACATCTCTTAATGAAGCACATGCAAAACTCAGCCTTGCTAATAGCAGTTATTCCAGTCATGTGCTTCTGAAAGACCAGCACAATAATACTGTTCACTGGGGCTTATCTGCAAAGGGAACCTTCGCCCCACACTGCGGTGTGCCTCAACACAAAAGGCGTCAGGAAGGTTGTGTCTCTGGAGAATTATCTGTACATGATAGCTGTGTAAAAGTTCTGTATTGATGACTGGCATCAAATTAAAAAGCAACAGGGCTTCAGTGTTTGCTATAATTCTAAAAAATGGCCCTTGTAGGGGATCAGCATTGCCTGGCTGCACTGACTGCTACTGCCCAAAAGCCATGGGGCATAGACAGCGACTGGGCAGACTGCTGTCTGTCTGCCTTCATGCTATAACCCTAAAGCTTGTGCTGAAAGCTACACTGTGGTTGCCCTGAGTCAACATTAAACTAAAGGCTGTTCCTGGCTGGCTAGGCTACCTGTATGTTGAGAATCAAAGACAGTATTAATGCCTGGAATTGCCTTGCAGCCTGCAATCCCAACGCATGCCGTGCCACTGGTCGAGGTCTGCAGCCCAAGGGCGTCCGCATAAGGGAAACAGCCGATTTCAAGGTTGACACGAGAGCGGCCGGGAGTGGAGATCTCGCAGTGACTATAAAGGGACCAAGTGAGTGTTGGGGTGAATCTGTGCTGCCGATGTGCTGTGGAGAAGAGTGCAGTCAAAACCGGGGAAAAGGAAGAGCAATAAGGAGATGGTGTCCTGATGGAACCGATGGGATCTGTATCGCAAAAAACCAAATTTCAGAAGGGTTTTCTGGTACCTTGTGTCTAGTGTGGAGGTTTTGACCTGCAGGGCTGGGTGAGATAACATCTGGTTTTAGTTCTTTCCATTTTAATGTACCAGTTAGCAAAACTGAGAAAACCTATGCATCTGTTTGCCGTGACCTCCAGGCTTTATGGGTATACATTGCCTCTTCATCTGATTTGTGGGAGCATGTCACGCTCCAGAGTCTCTGGCAGGGTGGAAATCCTGTTCTCATAAAGCTAGGAATGCCTCAGAGCAGCCCTCCTGTTGGCACTGGCTGCTTGGGCACATGAGCAGAGAAGGAAAGGGTACTGTAGGCTGACATGGAAACCATCTGCTGGGATCTATCCCCAGGTCCTTTGGTGTGTCCTGAGCTCTGGGTGTGACCCTTTGCTTGGCAGGCTGGGATGATGGGAGCACAGTGGCTGCTGGCTCATGAGGCTGCCAGCAGCGGTGGCTGTGCCTGTGTGGTACTCGAGAGCCAGTCACCTCCCCCCCCCAGCTGGGACCACATTAAAAGGTGCATTGTATTGCCTTCACCTCCTCCACACACACAGAGCTCTGACTGTGTGGCTTTGAGCAGTTGGGGGGAAAAAAAGCAGCAGACATATCGATGTAAATTTTAGTATATTAAGCTTTTCTCCCTAAATTCTTCATCTTGAAGAAAATGAAAAGTAGGCATTCTCTGCATATTTGTGGTTACAAAGTCTGACAAATGTTAAGCTTTTTTGTTTTAACATATGACATGCATCATATTGCAGACTAAGAAAATAAAACACAAGGGAACCTATTAAGTCTGGTAACTTAAAATACTTTCTGCTGTATTTCTTCTGGAAGTGTTTGCTGTCTTTGTCCTAGAGGGCAGCTAGAACTAACTTCCCTTATAACCTGACCTTTTTTTTTTTTCTGATGGCAGAAATTTATTC
This sequence comes from Serilophus lunatus, assembly GCA_013399895.1. Classification (NCBI taxonomy): domain Eukaryota; kingdom Metazoa; phylum Chordata; class Aves; order Passeriformes; family Eurylaimidae; genus Serilophus; species Serilophus lunatus. The sequence goes on from VXBA01001230.1 coordinate 1,331,493, forward strand.
TTGCAAGCTAAAATAAATACTAGAAAACATGAACTTGTCTGAGTAATTGAAAGCAGGATGGAAGCTGTTAAGTTTAATGCTAAACTGATCTTTCAACAGAGGGCTTGGAGGAGTTGGTGAAACAAAAAGGCTTTATGGATGGTGTATATGCATTTGAATATTATCCAGCTACCCCAGGGAAGTATGTTGTCACAATTACATGGGGCGGGCACAACATCCCAAAAAGGTGAGTTAGAAGTAGCTTTTTGGGGATTTTTGTGCCCTTCAGTGGGTTGTGTAGTTGGTGAGCATTTAAAGTAACACTGACCTTTGAAGAAACTAGAGGGACAAGTTAGTGGAAAAGGGTGGTTGTAACATTTTATCTACAGCCTGTTTTAGGGCTGGAGGTGCTTATATTGAGTATGCTCTGTAGGTGATTTGCATCAGTCTTTTTAGATCCAAAATCACGAATACAAAAACTAATAAAGGTTGGTGTATTGTGGAGCTTAGACTTCACTGTGAGTTTTTAAAGGGATCTGTTATTTTAGTGTCCAAGGCTACAGCAAGCAGAGCAAGCCAAGTATTTGACACACGGGATTTGTGGTGCAAGCTACAAGCACGTGATGGGTTGGGTCTCTCTGCTAGAAAGACACTGCTGGGCACTGTGCCACCACATGGTAGCATCAATTGATTTGGAAAATTCAATGTAGAGCCTCATTAAAATGCCTGAGGAAAAGCATAGATGCTATATTTGTCCTCATTTCTAATACCATGCTTTGTTTTTATCTTATAGCCCCTTTGAAGTTCAAGTGGGTCATGAAGCAGGTCCTCAGAAAGTGCGAGCCTGGGGGCCAGGGCTGCATGAGGGAATTGTGGGCAAATCAGCTGACTTTGTGGTTGAGTCCATTGGCACAGAAGTTGGCTCTCTTGGTATGTTACTTTACTTTGTTTGTTTGAAATACTTATATATTGCAATGTTAGCAAAGAACTCATGAGAAACAATAGTTTTCCCAACAGTAAAAAAATCGTGGCTATAAGATGCGGTCTAAACACAAACATCTATCAGAGTATCAAGGGAAGTCCTAGAGACAGGAGCGTGTGTTAGGAGGGGGTGTTAATCTGTGGTTTTTGTGGGATGATAGTTATCTCCCATCTTGCTGAAGGAGGGTGATGGAGAGATCAGGCATGGTTATGGCTGACAAAAATCCATTTGTGTAAGTAGTGTTAAATTACCAGTCACCACAAACCTAACATGAGGAACCTACTTGTTCCTTTTTCAGGCTTTGCAATAGAAGGCCCTTCTCAGGCTAAGATTGAGTGTGATGACAAGAACGATGGCTCATGTGATGTGAAGTATTGGCCCAAAGAGCCTGGTGAATATGCTGTGCACATAATGTGTGATGATGAGGACATAAAGGACAGCCCTTACATGGCCTTCATCCGACCAGCTTCAGGAGACTTCAACTCAGATAAGGTGGTGTATGAGAGTTCACCCCTGGCTTGGCATGTCTTTGATGTATCTACATAGAGATGTTTCTGAAGGATTCTAGTAGCAGACTTGACTCTTAAGCTGTTTCTGCTTAAAGCTCTGAATTTGCAAAGCTCCAGACAGATATTATCCAGCTTTTCCTAATAACAGTGTTGTGGTTTAGATTTAATGTAATGGAAACTTGCCAAAATAGTATCCTGTGCTTCCTGGGCTTTGTGGAGAGGGCAGGTCTTTATAAATACATCACTAAGTTTTGCTTCTTTTTCTGAACTGCAGACTAATAGTCTTGAGGTGCTTTTTCAGGTGAAGGCTTATGGCCCAGGCTTGGAGAGAACTGGCTGTATAGTGAACAATCCTGCTGAGTTCACAGTTGAAACCAAGGATGCTGGGAAGGCACCCCTGAAGATGTATGCACAGGTAAAAAGCCAAAGGCAGCTGTGTGAAACTTCAGCAAAAGGGCTTTAATACTGTTGAGAAAAATGCCTTAAGTACTTCTACTTGCTTACACACCACTTAATTCTGAGCATGTGTAATTCACTCCATGCTCTGTGGTTTGATCTGTGTAATGTAGGCAGGCAACAGCCTAACTCAAGACAAGGTGACTTTTCTGTGGTGTATGAAATACATGGTTTTGCTTCCTTACTTAAGTCTCCTCAGCAAAGCAAGGTGTAATTTCCTGGAGTTGTCATTTGGAAGCACTGAAATGTCTCTGAGCCTGTGAATTTCCTATGGTGTTGTAGGATGGTGTAATGAATGAGCAAGTGTTAGATGAGGAAGACTTGCAGGAGTGTAAATTGCATGTTTCTTCAGTATTTCTGAGCTGCAGTTCTGGAAAAAAAAATGACACATTTTGAAACACTTGGGCTGTTCAAATGATGAAAATATTTTTGAGCTACCTGAACCTTCTGCTTTTATTAATGCTTTTTAGGACGGAGAAGGAAATCCTATTGATATCCAGATAAAGAGCAAGCCTGATGGTGTGTTTGCTTGTTCCTATGTGCCAGTTAAACCAATCAAACATACAATTTCTGTTGTCTGGGGAGGAGCCAACGTGCCAAATAGCCCATTTAGGGTAAGTACAGGGATAGAGTACTTAGTTCTAGTCAAGTAGAACATTTGTCCTCACAATTACTTTTTAGTACAAGCAGGATGATAAAACCCTTCTGCAAACTTCAAGGAAGTGCACCCTTCTGCTCTTGTTTTTTTAGGACTCTATCCACTTGAATAAATCTTTCTGTTTTTACAAACTCGTATGGTGGAGGTCTGCTATCAGCCTAGCTGCAGCCTGGGGGATTCAGGGCAATTCACTTGGTCCTGTTTTCCTGTAGCTTCTGTCCAAGCAATGGTCTAAATTGACTGTGATCTCAAGCGTGACAGAGATGTGTAATTCTGACTCTTGTGAATCCATGTAGGTCCTTATAGGACAAGGGAGTCATCCTCAGAAAGTGAAAGTGTTTGGACCCGGTGTGGAAAGAACTGGCCTGAAAGCAAACGAGCCGACCCACTTCACTGTGGACTGCACAGATGCAGGAGAAGGTAAAGGCAGGCTGGGCTGTTGCTGTGGTATCAGAACCACTGGTCAAGCGGGGAGGGAAGTATGTACTATTCCATGCTGGTTTTCCTTGTTTCTTGAAAAAGGCTTGGGAAGCAGAACACTGCAGTGAATTGTGATCCCATCTGTTACCTCAGTTATAACACAGTGACTTGAACAACTCCTGGAAATGGGAATGGTCTGGCTGTTTGGCTGGCAATGTCTGTGCTGTCCAGTAGCAAAACCGCTATTTGCTTTTCCTAGGTGATGTCAGTGTCGGAATTAAGTGTGATGCTCGTGTGGTGAGTGATGAGGAAGAGGACATAGATTTCGACATCATCCACAATGCTAATGATACGTTCACAGTGAAATACGCTCCACCTGCCGCGGGACGCTACACTATTAAAGTGCTTTTTGCAGGAGAGGTTTGTAGTCTTTGTTTTTCGGCCTGATGTGTCTAGAGTCTATCTGCTCTTTGATCACCAAGCACACACCAGTCCACAGCTGGCTGTGGCAATTCACAGCTGGCTCCTTCCATGTCAGCTCACATGCCCTTTTTCTAGTCACTGTTTCTATAACAGTGTAAAACCCCTAAAGCTTCTTTTGTAATACTTGGATGGACACTTGGGGCTCTAGTGTGTGATGTGTTAGGCTGGTATAATGAGTGTGGTCTCAGTAATGGGGCAAAGTTGCTTTCTAAAGGATAAAAAACCTAAATGACTTTCCAAGGAAAAAGGGGGGAAAAGTTTTGCTTAAAAATAAGGAAGGGAGAGAGGCCCCTGCAAACTGTCCAGCTGTTAACTTTGCTTTAGACTTTAAGTGATACTATTCAATAAGGCAAAGTGTTTAAATGAGGCAAAATTTTACTCCAAATGGTGCTGGAATTAGAGCAGAATTATCTTAAAATTATTATCTGTCTAATTTCAGCTACTGAATAAGTGACCTGGTTACGTTTATAGCTGTGTTTCTGTTGCAGGAAATTCCTGCCAGCCCATTCAGAGTTAAAGTGGACCCCTCACATGATGCCAGCAAAGTGAAAGCTGAAGGACCTGGGCTGAACAAAACTGGTGAGAGCTGGGTTGATGCGGTGTGGCCAGTACTGGACCGTGAGGGGCTGTTGCAGGGTAGCCAATGCCTGGCTGAGCATTGCTGGGATGCAGCAATGCCATCCTAGATACAGTGGTGTGGGATGCCAGGCAACTGGAAATGACGCCTTCCCCTTGGCATTTTGCTTGACTGGGCTTTAATTGGTACTGAATGTTGCCTGAGAAGAGTTTCTGTGTGAGAGCTCTGCATAAATTAGAGTTAACATTTTTCTTCAGGTGTGGAAAACGGCAAGCCAACACACTTCACTGTGTTCACCAAGGGAGCTGGAAAAGCACCGCTGGATGTGCAGTTCAGCAGCCCAGTGCCAGGAGAAGCCGTGGTAGATCTGGATGTCATTGACAACTATGACTATTCTCACACTGTGAGGTACACTCCTATACAGCAGGTGGGTCCAACTAATGTAGCAGTATAAAAGTGAATGGCTCATGTTGCTGTAGTGAGGTGACCTCCCTCCCTGGTACCTGTGCACAGAGGAACAAGCTAAAAAGGCTTGCCACCATGTCCTGTTCTCCAGGATCCCTAATGCAGTACAATTAGGATTGGAAAGCAGTAATGCAGTTTTCTGAGGTACTTGTTGATAGCTTGCCACTGTTTTCTGGGGAAAAGAGAGAGATCGAAGCAGTAGCATACAGCTCTCATCATCATTCCATACCTTATCGGTTGAAGAAGAAAGGTGGCAAACCTTTCCAGACTCTGAAACAGAGCTGGCTGCTGCCCCATCTGCTCCAGACTGCTGTAGTTGTGATGTGCTCCCCCTCAGCAACCTGCTGGTGTCAAAGGATCTGGAGTGAAAACCGGAGCTGGGACAGAAAGAAGAGAGTTTGTATCATGCTGCATGAGTTCCCAGTAGGAAAGAGAACCAGTCAGTGCTGAGGAGGAAAGCTGGGCTGCAGATTGACTGCATCCAAAGAATTTGTCTGCTTTTGAGGTTTGCCCTTAGGTTGGAAAAAATTGAGTCTGAGTCGTTTTGGCTCACAGACAGATGCTTCCTAGCAACACCATTAAAGAGCTGAAAGTGGATGCTGCTAATAAGTAGAAGTATTTTAACTTATGCTGTGCTTGTGTGTTTGTAAAGGGCCACTAAACACGAGAAGGCATTAATTTCATGTACTTCTGAAGGCATAGGTTCTGTGGTGCCGAGATGAAAGTGTTTGGTTGCTCCTGTTCTGCTGAAAAACCGAACAAACTGCTCGGTCATCTGCACTAGCTTCCTTGAATGGCGCTGTGTAAAAGTGGACTGATAAGGAGGACTGCCGTATTATTCAGCTGATAATGCTGGATTAGCACTCTTGGAAGCGCCATAGAGCTAGCATTTGTTTTTGGATAAAGCAGTTGTATTCTCTCAGGATGCGGCTGGCTTTGGCTTGTTCAGTCAGGGTTGGTATGCAGAAGGGAACAGTCATGTGTACTCCATGCATGTGTTTGTGAGCAGCACCAAATTGCTATGCTTCACCTGAAAAGCAGTGGTGAAACAAGCCAGGATGCCCAAACAAAGTCTGCCACTTGAGTCTTCCGTCTGGAGAAGTGCCTTGGGTCATGGAGGAGATGTGGACTTAAAGGAGATACTTGCAGATAGCAGTGAGAGGAAAGCAATAGTTAAAAAAAGGAGATGAAAATAGACTGGTCAGTAATTAGAGTAGCCTTGTTGTCTCTCCAGGCTGTGAGCACAGAGGTCATTCCTGGACCCTGTCTTTCTCAGGTTCCTAAGCAGTGGCTTATAAATGAGACTCTGGACTCTTGAGAACAGGGGAAGGACAGACTAGGTAGTTAAATTCCTGAGGGGCCACGTCACTGCAGAGGAGCCTTGGTTTAATGCTGTTTATTCGGCCTTATCTTTCTTGCGGTGTTGCTACAGCTACCCGTATGTGTGTTTTCTAAAAACAACCAAGAATAATCATGGAAGCTATTCACTAGCTTGCATGAAACATCCATGATTATTTCACTTGGGAGCCGAACTGGCCAAGAATGAAAAGTAAGCAAACAGTGAATATAGCTAAAATATGGACTGTGGTAGGAGAGAATAAAAGGAGCACACATCGTGGGCTGGAGCTTGCCATGGCTGTGCAGCATTCCAGCCAAAATACACAAGAGCATTAATCTTTCTGACTTGTAGAGCTTAAACCCCTGGTATTTCAGATGCTGTAATAATACAGCCTCTTTGCAGTCTTGGCTTTGGCCAGGCTTCTCCATGCGGTGGAAGGGGATACCTGGTCTGGAGCACTGGGACATTCATTCATTGGATCTGAGCTCTGGGAGGGTGGGAGCCAGCCTGAGCTGAAGCCTTTGCCAGGCTGCTTGAATATAATCTAATTAAATGTTGGAAAGAACTGTCTCTTTCTCTCTTCCTGCATTAAATAAAGACCATTTAATACTTCGAAGGGCTACAGTGGAGTGAGAGCTTTAGTGTCCATAAACCAGTAAGTCTGGCAGTGGCTGGCTAAAATGGATTAGGTGAAGTGGTTGTGTACCGCTTGGACGTTAGTGCATCTGCACAAAGTGAGGAACTGAGCTAACTTGTAAATTCTCCAACTAGGGTCCAATGAAGGTTTTGGTAACTTACGGCGGTGATCCTATCCCTAAAAGCCCTTTCACTGTGAGTGTCGCTGCTCCGCTGGACCTAAGCAAAGTTAAAGTCAATGGACTCGAAAACAGTAAGTACCTGTGGGCTGCCTCTGAAGTGTCTCCTGAATCTGGATGATAGCCAACATGTCCTGCTGGAACAGGAGTAGGCAAAACAATCTTCTTTTAAACTTGCTACAGTTGTGAATGAACCAGCTTCAACTTTATAGCTTGGCTGCTCTGATTTAGCTGATCCCCTTGAGGGAAACGGCTACAGTGCACAGTGTCATTCATATAGTCTTTTTGTTTTCCAAAAGTGGAAGAACTTAAGGCTGTGAAATAGCATTGCTTTCCTGAAATGAGTCTCTGATACTGTCAGACCATGTCTTACAGGCTTGTTTTGCCCTGTAGTTTTTGTGTAGCTCCAATTAACCAAAGCATCTATTTGGTTTTTTGTTTCATTTGGGAGGGTTTCTTGCCTGCAGAAGAATGCAGACTGAGCAGGACTCTGCCAGTGCCTGCTCCCTCAGAGATATGTGCATGGGAGATTTCTTGAACCGCTGTCTGATGTTAGGTAAGTAACACAATAGTGGGTTTTGTCTTTTTCAGGAGTGGAAGTAGGGAAGGATCAGGAATTTATAATTGATACCAAAGGAGCTGGTGGACAAGGTAAACTGGATGTTAATATATCCAGTCCCATGAGGAAAGCTGTGCCATGTCTGGTGGAACCAGTTCTGGGTAAGGAGTGCAGCACTGCAAAATACATCCCACGGGAAGAAGGACTGTATGTGGTGGATGTGAGTTATGACGGCAACCCGATCCCAGGAAGCCCCTATACTGTGGAGGCCACATTACCTCCAGATCCCTCCAAGGTAAGTGAATGGTTTAGGGCTATGACGGCAACCGATACCGGAAAACTGAATTGTGGGCAATTGCATGAAACTTGATTTGGTTTTGGCCAAACCAGACCCAGGTGCATCCTTACTCAGAGCACTCAGTCAGTGTTTTTGTAGCCTCCACGACTCATTGAAGTTAGTCCTGTAACACTGTATTTGAATAAAAATATCGGACTAATCAAGAATACTGCAAGCATCCTTCCTAGTATGGCAAATATAAGTATCATTCCTAATTTAATAGGAGTTGGCCTGATGAGCATCTCTACTGTATTAAGATGCTTTTTTCTAAGGAAATATATTTCAAGAAAAAGATATGTACAGACGTCAAATATTTTAATATTTTCACCTTATATCCCGTGGCTATATAGAAACAGCTACGATGACAAGGATATTTATTCTCTCTAGAGTTAGGAGGAGAGGTACGAATTTTACAGTAAAAGGGAGATGAGTGGCAAAGGAAACATTGCTTTTTGTGTGTTTTTCAAGAGCTTGTTAATCGAGTCTAGCATACAAGTCTAACTAGGCAGTTTTCTGGCAATAATACAGAAAAGGCAGTTTAGTTCAACTACATATTCTCTTCTAGGTAAAAGCCCATGGTCCAGGTCTTCGAGGGGGCCTCGTTGGAAAACCAGCCCAATTCACAATAGATACCAAAGGGGCAGGAACTGGAGGTTTGGGTTTGACAGTAGAAGGCCCGTGTGAAGCTAAAATTGAATGCTCAGACAACGGCGATGGAACCTGCTCTGTCTCCTACCTCCCTATGAAGCCTGGAGAGTATTTTGTAAACATCCTCTTCGAAGAAGTTCACATTCCTGGTTCGCCCTTTAAGGCAGACATAGAAATGCCGTTTGATGTCTCTAAAGTCATTGCCACAGGCCCAGGTCTGGAGCGTGGTAAAGTAGGTGAGGCAGGGCTGCTGAATGTTGACTGCACGGAAGCAGGTCCTGGGGACCTGCGGGTGGACATGGTGTCAGATACCGGTTCCAAAGCTGAGGTCCAGATTGATGATAACAAAGACGGGACCTATGTCGTTACATATGTGCCGCTCTCGGCTGGCATGTACACAATCAAGATGAGATACGGAGGAGAGCAAGTGCCTAAATTCCCAGCCCGGGTCAAAGTGGAGCCAGCTGTGGACACAAGCAGAGTTAAAGTGTTTGGGCCAGGAGTGGAAGGAAAAGGTGAGAACAAACTGTTATCAGAGCTTGTAGTATTTGTGGTCCTTTACAAGTATTATAAGCCTTGAAAGTTGTAAAAGCCTTGCATGTTTCCACGGTGACTCTGGGAAGGACGAGGAAGTCTCATTATGTTCCTAAACAAGTTGTTTATCATGCTGCTTCATCAGATATTTTGTTGTTGGAAGTATATGCAGTTCTTGAAGCAACTCTTCAAAACATTTCCTGCAGATGTCTTCCGAGAAGCTACAACTGAGTTCACTGTGGATGCTCGACCTCTAACAAAGGCTGGTGGTGACCACATCAGGACACAGATTGTGAGCCCGTCCGGCTCTCCCACGGACTGTCTCATCCAAGACAATGCTGATGGAACATATTTAGTGGAGTACACACCATTTGAAAAGGGTAACCTCTGAGTTTGCTTTTTTTTAACTTGAAAAGGGAAAACCAAGAGCAAGTGGCTCTTTCAGCCACTTTCATTTGGCAAACTGCTGAGGTCTGCCAGTAACTTGTTGGCATCTTAGCAAGAGTTTTAGCAGTAGAGGAGCTAATTCCGCAGGAAGTAGCTCTATTTTAACTTGAAGAACTGACTTTTATGGTAACTTGGCTTCGGAAGAACTGCATGTAGATGCTGTTTCTAGTTATGAAACACTAGTGAAATCTTGTGACATGTGGGAGGAAACTCTTACCCATATACTGACATTTAGGTCTGTAGCATCTTGTAGACGTGATGAAAATGTGTTTGGGGAATTCAAGACGTGTTCTCCTCCTCTTAACAGGTCCGCACACAGTCAGCGTAACATATGATGACGTACCTGTGCCAAACAGTCCCTTCAGAGTGAATGTGACAGAGGGCTGCCATCCATCACGTGTGAAGGCACAAGGACCTGGACTCGCAGAAGCTTTCACAAATCAGCCAAATGCCTTTTCAGTTGTCACCAGGTAACTGCTCCTATTTGGTCTTGAAGGAATATCTGAGGGAAGGAGAATTATAGTGGGTGTAGTACAAATATTTATAAAAAGGCCAAGCTGATGACTGTGTATGCTACCTGATCATCTGCTGAGCACTCTGCTCTGTGGCCATTAGACATTAGAGGTTTGATAGTGATTGAGGATAAAATTCTAGAAGAATATGAATGGGGTAGTGTTGATCAGCTCTGCATGTCAGTGCATGCTGAAGGCTGAATATCAGAAGTGAGGTTACGGCATTTCCATAAAGGATGAAAACACAGCCGGAGCATGTGAAGGCTACAAAGCTGCTGTTAGAAGCAGGTCATTCTAACAATATGTGTTTCTATCTTGCAGAGGGGCAGGAATTGGTGGCCTTGGAATAACTGTTGAGGGACCTTCAGAATCTAAAATTAGCTGTAAAGATAACAAAGATGGAAGCTGCAGTGCCGAGTATGTTCCTTATGTTCCAGGAGATTACGATGTTAACATCACGTATGGGGGAGAACATATTCCTGGTAAGAGCTCTTGCTCGGTGGCTTTCAGAAGAGGGAAGGAGCTCAGGGCTAAGGGCACAGTCCATTGGCTGCATCTCCCTCGTGCTGTGGGATGTTGATGTGACTTTGACTTTCTGCTTTTCCTGGGAATTCATGCAGAAAAAGCAGTGGTGTTTGCCTTGAGCAGGAAATGGACACAAATCCTTGACAAATATCTGGTGTTATGCACAAGTGGTGTGTAATACACAAAAATAACCCTTTTATATTTGGATGCCTTCAGGATCTTGTTCTGTAGTAAGAGAGTCTAATAGGCGAGACTGTTATGGGGATTCTACTAAGCACTGCAAGTTTGGGTCACTACAGAAAGCATAGTAACTGTTCCCTAAACTAGAGGTTTACCTGCGTATGCATTTGCACTGGATTTTTGTGGTTGGTCCTCTTCTCTTCATTGACATACTGAACTTGGTAAAACTGAAGGAAACAAGTGCCTGCATGATGCTTCATTTGCACTTCTGGTTTAGTTCATGTTTGTATTTTTTTCCTGAAGTGATAGGAATTGTTGAGTAGATAGTGAAAATGTGGAACACCGTTACACTTACGGCTTTTGCAGAAGCAAAGGAGTAGTGTGGAGGCTATGGGGTTGTCAGTCATGCCTGTGACTAACTGATAGTAATAAAAAAGCACAAGGAAAAGACAGGAAAAAAGAGACTTTTTAGTTTGTTCTCTATAACTGTTAACTATGGTGTTTAACACTTGCTGTGCCAACTTTCAGGCAGTCCTTTCAGGGTTCCTGTGAAGGATGTTGTGGATCCCAGCAAGGTGAAGATAGCAGGACCAGGCCTGGGAACAGCTGTTCGAGCCAAAATTCCACAGTCCTTCACTGTAGACACCAGCAAGGCAGGAATAGCACCCCTCGAGGTGGTGGTGACAGGACCCAGAGGTAAGAACTGAAGTGGCCCCTTCTCTGCATTTGGGTAGGTTACATTGTCCTGGCAAAAGGTGGAGATGCCACTTCAATGAGCATTTCCCTCTGTTCGTCTGCATGCCCTTTGACAGCCGACCCATGTGTCATGCTGGGGAAGGAGAGCTGTGTCATAGTTAGTGATACATTGGGCAGTGCCTTTGATGGCTTTCGCCTAATCTTCAGAGCTGGGAGAAGTGACATGAGAGTAACCATCACCAGTGAAAACAATGACTGGGTAAACCTGTGTCACTGGGTTGCAGGAGTCTCTGAATCACAGTGTAACTGCCCAGTGGTCCCCAGAGAGCAACAAGGCCCTCGAGTGACAGTGTTCATGATGTTTACATTAACCTAGAAAGCTGTGTCTCAGTGGCACAGGATCTTGGCAGCAGGCAACTGTTGGCTGCAAGTCTCACCTTGCTAGGAGGTGGGAGCTGCTTCCCCGTTGGCGGATCAGGTCCCGCTGCGCGGGTACCCCTCAGGTAACACTTGTTTAATTCTAGCGGATGAGACGGATTCCCAGGGATGGCGCTCCCCATTGAAAGCAATTTCGGATTTCTTTAAAGGTGGCCCAAAGGGTGACACTGAGACAGGTTTGAACTCTCACTAACTCCTGGCAATTTTGGCTCTTGGAAATCCAATTGGCAACAGCAAGAATCATCTGGAGGAGGGAGTGGGAACCAACGGTGTTGCTTTTAGGCTTTGCATGGCAACTATATAGGTTTCCTTTGTGGTTTCTTCACTACTAATCCTTCCTATGTTTTAAAGCCAATTTGTAATTGTAAACTGCTTTGTGTGTTGATCTGAACTGATATGTCACATAATCTGTTGTAGATTTAGCTTAATGCAAATTGAAATAATTGATCCTGCTTTCTTAGGACTCTGGCAGCTTGCAGGGCGGTCCTGCCTAAGCAGGGAGCCTGCCTTTCAAAACTTTTGATTGTGAAAGATTCAGTTGGTGAATGCTACACGCCAGCTGGCTTTAGGGTTCACTTCTGTGCAGTGAATTTCAGTAACAGTGTATAATCTTATAAATGACAGTTCAGACAATTAACTATTACTCATTTTCTCTCATGCACTTTTAGCAATTGCTCTTGACCTGGACTGTACAGAAAGGCAGCTCTTTCTCCAGGATTTTCATGCTAGCTTTTGTTTACAGTGAGAAGATGGGAGCCCAGAGAGTGGTGTATAACAAATCTATCTCAAGAATACAAATGAAGGGAAACTGATCACTGATCCATGCCTGTTACCTTCATTCAAAAAAAAAAATTTAGCTTGTTGCAAACTGTAAATAAGCAGTGCGTCTTGGAGCTTTGTGCAACAAATGACTAGTGAGGAATTGGGTTTTGATAGCACAGCTGAGAAAATTGTATGTTGCTTTTTTAGGAGTTGTGGGGCCTGTTAATGTGGTAGATAATGGAGACGGCACCCACACAGTGGTGTACACCCCTATGCAGGAGGGACCCTACATGATCTCTGTCAAATATGCTGATGAAGAGATTCCTCGAAGGTAAGATGACAAGATAAACTTTGGTGAACTGAAGATTTAATGATCCAGTTGTCCTCTCCCAGCACTTGAGCACCATTTAAGGACTAGCTGTGGTCTTTCCTACTTAACCAATGCAGCTTCTTGAATAACTTTAGGGGTCAGTGGTGCTTTGAGCCTGCTGTACCTACAGCGGATGTCACTGGGGAGGTGTTTCTGCATCTCAGCATGTACTGCAGAAACTATCATCCTTTAACTAGGAGGAGGGGGCAATAACAAGTTTCCCTTTAAGTCCCTTCAAGGTGAAGGTGCTTCCTACATACGATGCCAGTAAAGTGACGGCGAGTGGGCCAGGTCTCAGTTCCTATGGCATTCTAGCCAGCCTGCCTGTGGAGTTTGCTGTGGATGCTAAGGATGCTGGGCAGGGACTTCTGGCTGTGCAGATCACTGTAAGTAACTACAAAACCAAGCAAGACTGGAAACGTGTTGTTCTAGGTGGGCAAGAGTCTCTCCTATTGGAAGTATCCACAGCTTTACTTTCAAATACCCTATGGCCTGGAGGCTGGGCTGCTGGCTCAACCCTAAGGTCTAGTACAGGAAAGCCTTGCACTCTGTGTTTGTGAAGCTCTTGAGGCTGCCTTTTTGAAACTTCTGTCTTAAAGTAATCAGCTGTACTATATTTGGTTCTTGTTTAACCTTACACTCTGCAAATGCTCAAAGTAAGATAAATAGTTTCTTGTGAGATTATGAAAATGCTGGCATTTGAAATGGAGACAGCCTTCTAGCAGTGTTGTTCAGCAAGGCCATGAGATAACATCCACGCTGAGCACTACATGATGATAAATTAACACACAAGTCTCCCTCAAGGTTGCCAGAAGTCATAAGCTGCTTAAGGAGATACTGCAGGAATGTTTTTATTTGGCTTTGTTATTGCTTTTCCTGAAGTTTTTGGTGCCTGGACTCCGTGGCCTCAGCAAAAAGGTCCTTGGTTAGTGGACCATAAAGCACATAGCTCACCTCTGGCATGCCTAGGTCATGGAATGGCTGGTTGTACTTGCCCTTCTGCATTCTTGTTCCTGCGCTGTCTCAATGTTGGCTCAGGTGCAGCAAAGCAGTTGCCATTATTCTGGCATGTAAGTGTGATCTTAAAGGATCCAAAATTCTTATCAGAGCTCCCAACCTGGCTGTAGCTTTGAAAATCAAGTTCCACAGGTCCTGCCTGGTGGAAGTGCATAGGTGATCCTCCTGGTAGCATTTACCTGCTTCTTGTTCTGAGCTGTTCAATGTCAAATGTTTCACAAGCCTTCCTGAAAGAAATAAGTTCTTCCTTTCTCTACCTAAAATCTCAAGTCCTTTGCAACTTATACTGTACCCCAGGCAGTGTTAAGTTAAAATACAAAATGGAGTCAACATGTGGTTCCCTGTTAGCAGGCTTGGAAGATTTACTAGATGCTTTGTGCTTTGCAACGAATGAGAAATGGTAGTTGAAGGGGCTGCAGAGACCTGCTTTTAGCTGTAGACTTTGCAGTGTGTCAGCAGCTGGATGCCTCATAAACGAGGGTTGATAGCAGACTGCTCTCTCTTTCAAGGAGCAGCTGCCCAAGGCTACCCAGTACTTACTTAGGGTGGAGCTGCACAGTCTGGCTCCCCAGCTGTGCCTCAGGGACCTGGGAAGCATTCTGCATTTCCAGCAGTCATATGATAGTGAAGCCTGAAACTTCTTACAATTAATTTGAAGTTCATTATAATACCTTGCTGCATCTTACAAACATTCTCATATCAAACAAGGTTAATTGATGATAGCACTGATTACTTTCTAGTGGTCTGAAAACTTTCTGTTCCTCTTAATCTATTGCTGGTACTAATCTTTGAGTGGAATATATTCGAACCTCAAAAAGCTGAGTCAGGTGTCTGTTTGAGACTATCTAAATACATATTTGCTGCCCTACTAAAGGAATTCAACTTCATAGTGCCTAAATCTTCTGGTTTACATTCTTCAGGACCAAGAGGGCAAACCTAAAAGAGTGGACATTCATGACAACAAGGATGGCACTTACACCGTCACCTATGTTCCTGACAAAACAGGCCGCTATACAATTGGTGTTAAGTATGGTGGAGATGATATCCCATCCTCCCCCTATCGGATCCGAGCATCTCCGTCCGGGGATGCCAGCAAGTGTTTGGCCACAGGTGAGTACTCGGCCCCTCTCCATTTCTGTTATTTGTGCTGTGTGTAAAGTTGCCTTCTGAGCATGGTACAGTTGCTGTAATGGGCGTAGAAGACATACTAGAGACTTCCGTAAGCTGACTGCTCTTGTAAGCAGGGGTTTTCTTAAAGAAGTGTCGCCCTGTGGGTGAGCAGGAATCTCTTGCAGCCTCTAGCAAAATCTGTCAAACTGCCTGGGCTGTCGTAACCAGCCAGATGCAACTGAAGATTGATGCTTATTTTGGCTGAGAACTGCAGTGAGATTGATTTTAAAATTAACACATTTGTGTGTGTCCACTGCATAATGCTCCTTGCACTGTGAGTGTTGCAAGAAGCTTTTCATTCCAAGCAAGAACAGAATTAATTCAGAGGATGTTAATAGCTGGCCATGTGCTTCTGTATTAGCAAAGCCTGTTCAGGCTGGGTATTATTAGTGGAGGTTTCTGCTGCTTTTCTGTCTGGTCAAGGTTGACCAGGGTCTGAACAGGCTTTTGGGGTGGGTCAGTGGAAAGGAAGAACCTGAAGATAAGACATTTGCTATAACTCAAAAAATCACTGCCTCTGAAATCACTGCCTTGGTGTAGGAAAAAGACTCCAGATTTGTTGCTGCAGGAGAAAACTTAAAGCTTTTTCCCTCACTTGTTGTCAGGATGGGTCTTCATCACATGGCTTTGGGCTGGTCACCACGGCATGGTACCACTTCCCAGGAGGCTGTGGCAGGGAGCAGAAGTGATAACAACTGTTACAAGTATTCCCCTGATTTTAGAATAAAGAAATAAACTAGGCAAGACCAAATCTAACAGGGAAGCTTAATCTGTCATTGTAGACTGATGAGAGTGTCTGGGCATTGTGCTGGGCCTGGGCATCATGCAGTTAGAGTGCACCTGATGCCTGTCCAGGAACTGGCTGCTTTCCAGTAGTCTTAAACAGGAATGCATTCCTGACACAAAGTGGGAAAAAAGAGAGGTATCCCCTTTGCTTCAAGTTTGTTTCAAAGATTCCTTAATGGGTGAATCTGATACTCTTCCAAGTAACTCAAGTCCTTACCTATTCAGAGTAACTGAGATGGAGATTGCTGTCAGATGCCAGCTAAAATTTCCTCATTCCAAGAAGCACTTCTGATTTTGTGCAGTAAAGCTGAAATACAATCACTGTAGGAGTAGGTGCTGGAATAGTGCCAAGATATTAAACCAGCAGGTTCCTTTCCACTTCAAAATGAGCCATTTACCTGATAACAAGTCCTGGTCACAAGCAGGAGTGTTCAATACATACTGCAAATAATTCTCATTTAAATACAGTGTTCTTCAAGCTGGATTTGATTGCTACAATTTGGGCATTGTTGCATGATTTTGTTTTTTTGGGATGTGTGGCAGAACAGTGGAAAATCATTTGTGGGTAATGGTAGGGGAAACATGGCCGTGGCTGCTACTGTGCCCTTTTATAGCTGCTTACACAGGGAGGTTTATGTTAAAGCAGTGCAGCTGAGTTGCTGGCTGGGCAGAAAAGTGTTTTTGGCTCTGCATAAAGGAGTATGACTATAAGACTATGGGTTAAGGCATTGCTTTCTTCAAACTTAGCTTTTTTCCTCTCTGTTCTCATCCAGCTTCTCTGATTGCAGAGGAGAAGGAAAGCTGGTAGCCAGTTCTTGCATGCCACTGTGCTGACCAATTTTATGAATGTCCCTTGCTGTACATCTGCTCCCCAAACCACATCTGTGGGTCCCTGGGACCAGTGTCTTGGTGCCGTGCTCCCCAGGCGTCTCACAGGCGGCCTGCCTGGGAAAGCTGTCCTCTGAACGCTTTCTGTAATGAAAATTGCCTTGTAGGTCCTGGAATTGCACCCACTGTAAAGACTGGTGAGGAGGTTGGTTTTGTGGTGGACGCCAAATCAGCGGGGAAGGGAAAAGTGACGTGCACCGTCCTCACGCCAGATGGGACAGAAGCTGAAGCAGATGTTGTTGAAAATGAGGACGGGACTTACGATATCTTCTACACCGCCGCCAAACCAGGAACCTATGTGATTTACGTCCGCTTTGGTGGGGTGGACATTCCCAACAGTCCTTTCACAGTCATGGTAAGCCAGCTCTGCTCCAAAAGTACCTCCCACTCGTATTCCTGCTGCCGTGTTTTATTTAGCGATAGGTTAACTCTGTGTGTAAATGTTTGTTCAGACATTTATTATGGTAGCAGGAACTAATGAATCCTTGTTACTTGCAGAGCTTATTTTGAGCAGGCAACACAGTTAAGTGAAGCGGGATAGAAGCCATCAGAGGATGAAGACTTGGCTTCTTTGAAGAAATTTGTTTTTCATTTCCTGACCATGTAGTTCTTTTTCTAAATGATGTAAGGGTGGCTGTAATCAGCTTCTACAACTAATTACTTTAGCCATTGTCAGATACAGTGCTCTGTCTTCTCTGTCTCGCTCTTTATTAAGTTGACCCCGAAATAAGGAATGGTCTGCTGACAGATCCCAGGGAAGCAAACTGCTAGCTCACACTTAAAAATGATTTGCAAGTGCTAGTTAAACTGCTATAGCCAAATTCCCCCTCCTTCTAATTATATTCCTTCCAACGTGCAGTACGTCAGCACATTTAGGCAAACAAAACCCCAGCCCCCTGAGAAGCAGACTAGGTGTCTCTCAGGGCTCCCAGAAGCCCTTCATGTGAATAACAGCTCTCCGCGTTGGCAAGACAATTCTTGGTCTTGTAATCTCAGCCAAAGCAGCCTCTGGTGCCTCTTGGTCCACGAAAGCAGAGGACTGTACTTATGCTGAGTCTGGATGGAGCTCACAAGTCCTTGGGGCCAGGCATGCTGGCTCTTCCTACCTGTCACCCTGGCAGATCATTACAAGTGTCTGAAGATTTCCTTGAGAAAAACGACTCCCTTGGTTGCTGCTCAAAGCTCACCGCAGGAAATGCCTCTTGAGGTCAAGGAGCCCACTCCTGGCCAGCCAAAATTCCCACTTCCTAACTAACTGATTCAGTATGTGTTTGACTTGAGTGTCTCAGCTGGGGACAGAGAAGCAGCATTTCTGGTTTACATTGGTTTTCTTAGCGGAGTCTTTCTATGCAGAAGTTTCCAGGGGGTTATTTCATTAGGGTGGTTTGAAGTGGTGTGAACAGGCAGGAGGGGCTGGGGTGGCTGAGCCCGGGGGAGCTGGGAGCTGCCTGTGTGGGTGTCAGCCCCAGCCTCTCCTGTTGGATTGATTGGGGGAGATGGGAATTTGCAAGTCATCTTCTTGGCATGCCTGGTGAGAAGAGCAGCTGCGCCAGGGGAAAACACATTTGGTGTCTTGACGACGCTGTCCCAGCTATGAATCAGAAGAATAGCTTTGCAGCTATGGCTGGATGTGGGCTGGGTCACTCACCCCAAGTGCATGAGCTGAAGCAGCCTTCCCACGGCTCCCCTGCCTCCCAGCTGGCACGCCCTGCCGCACAGTGCTGGGGAACTTGCATCTTAGGCTTAAACCATTCCCTTCCCTCCTTGCACCAGTTCCATAAAAAACCCAACTTTGATATTCCATTTCACCAGTATTCGGGCACATCTTTCAGCTTCCTTTTGAGCACCCAACAGTGGCACATACTGGCTTTGTCCCTTTTTTGTGCCACTGGTGGTTTCCCCCAGCGCCTGGGGATAAGAGCAGTTTCCCAGCTTCCCTGACAGGATCCAGGTCTTTGCTAGAGGACTGGGAGGGTGACACAGTGGGAGGAAAGTGTTGAACTGGAAGGAGCTGCGTGTTCTGAACTGTGGAAAGTGGGAATGCTCCATGCCAGAATAACACCTAGTAACACCTAACCTGCCTCTACCCCTGCCCAGGCTGTAGATGCAGATGATGTCGCCGCGCGGTCGCAGGAGCCAGTGGGCGCTTCCCCTCCTGGATTCCGCCCTTGGGTACACAATTTTTACATTTTTCAGCTGTATTTCTCCCATCTGTGTTCCATTTCAGATGACAGCCTGCTTCTTGGGACTGCTTGATAGCTCTGGTCATTGTGTTCATTCTTTCTGTTTCAATTGTTCTTGGGATCCAGACCTTGTTTTTTCTTTGCTGCTTGAAGGGAGTCTCCAAATAAACTCTCATTTAAACATGAAGAGGATCATTGCACCCACAGCTTCCACTTCTGAAATGTCTACTGTTGGCAAAAGCAACCTGAGTGCATCGCTTTGTTTTCCCAGTGTCCTGAGTTCAGAGTCACATTGTGAAACTTGTTTCTTTTGTCCATTTTGTGTTGCAATCACTCTGCCCCATTTAAAAATCACTTTCTCTTCTAGGCCTTAAGCAACTAAATCCTTCCAGATGGAGCCACTTTGGGTCTTGTGTGTGCTACATTGTCTTTCATCCCTTTGTGTTCCATTTATATCTCTTAACTTTTTTCCAGCATGTCTTCCACCCACACCGTGTTTGATTTGCTCTGCTCTGCAGTGTGGTGTTGTGAAGGAGAGCTTGGCCGGACACTGCTCTGGTTGAGCCCAGTCCTTGGCTGGCTGCAATAATCACTGCACACTCTCTTCTGCTTGCGCTCACAGTGGAGTTGCTCAGTGCTCATTTGGGTCTACCATCCCTTTTTGAAGTGACACATCTTTTTGCTTCCTTTAGGTTACAGAGGAAGCTTATGTCCCAGTCGGAGACATGAACGGCATGGGATTCAGGCCCTTTGATTTGGTTATCCCATTTGCTGTAAGGAAAGGAGAAATAACAGGTATCTGGAGGGCCTCTCAGGGAGGTTGATGCTTTTTGTTAGTGTGTTTATCCATTTGCTGCTAACAGTCTGGGTGGTCTAGACCACAGTGTGTGGGGGAGGTTTGTATGCCGCCAGCAGCTTAGTTGTTTAATTTCACATCGAGTGGCACCCACTGAGGATGAGCAGGATATGCCTTACCAATGGCTTGAGTTAAGCAAGGGGATTCTTGGTGCTGCCATAGTCCTCAGTGCTAGGCTGTGAGCTACTGCACTGTAGGGCCTGTTGCTGCATTTTCCCTTCTGGAGCAGCTATATGCATCCTTGATAAGCTCCACTATTTCTTTTGTGCAGATGCTGCAAAACAGTTAATGCTGCATTCTTGTTACGTACCTTCTCCAAAGCAAGCGACCTGTCTTCCACAGTTTGGCAGCTGAGAGCATTAGCTCAGTAGCACCCTGGTTGCACTAAGCTCCTGCACACAAGTGCTGTATCCCCTCTGCCTTCTAGTTCAGCACTCCCATCCCAAGCCCTGGGCTGTCCAGCTTGAAGCAATAGTTGGTCTTCTGTTTTCAAAAGAGCAGCAGGAGAGAGCATCTTGCTCTGAGGTAGATCAGTGCCTTTTCTAGGGCTTGCTGTGGAAAGCTAAGTGGCTGCAGCAAACAGCCCTGCCTGCAGAGTTTGTAAGGTCACAGGACTGTTTGCCAGATGTCTACCACTGTGTTGTATTCATGTAGCTTAAGTAGAAAACATGTCTGGTTAGTGTTCCCATTAGTCTCCTATTTGTGCCTGTGGGTAAGGAATTTAACAATTTAAAATGCTTGTTTAAAATGGCTAGACAATACTCTGTGGGTGGGACGGGGAGGCAGGCTGATTCTTCTTCTGTAACTCCCATGGTGGCCTTTTGTAGGTGAAGTACACATGCCCTCTGGAAAGACAGATACGCCAGATATTGTGGATAACAAAGACGGCACAGTAACAGTCAGATATGCTCCTACTGAGGTTGGGCTGCATGAAATGCACATAAAATACATGGGAAAACATATCCCAGGTGAGTCTGACAAACCAGGCAATGCAAATCCGAGTTTAGGGTCCTGCTGCTGCATCTGCTCCCTGCTGAGGCTCTATAGCCGAGTTGTACACGCTGTGGTAAGAACTGCTTGGGTTGTCTTACTATTGAGCAGCACTTCCTCTGCAAGCAGTCCAGAGAGAACTAAAGCAAAGGAGTAAGTGGCAGCACATGTAAGCTTCCATTGTGGTTTAATAGTACCAGCCAGGCTTAAAATGGATTTTGGTTTGGGGAACTAACTTTTGTAGCATTTTATTATGAAGAAGAAACATACAATTTTCTAACTACCGTTTTTTCAGGTTGAAATTTATTGCCATGGTGCTCAGCAAAACTAGTGGTTACAATGTGTATTTATCCTTAAAACTGCATTGACAAAAAAATCCCCAATCTGTGGGGAGGACTGAGTAGCAAAAACACTACAGTTACTCTTTCCATCTCATTGCAATAAAATAAAACACACATGCACACTATGCTGTATTCTTTCTTTCTTCTTGGCTGCTTCTTAACAAACAGAAACCACTGCCTTTCATTCCCTTTCTCTTCTTTTGTCCTTTCTTCACCCGCTCCCCAGTGGAAGCTCTGGCTGGCCTGGAGGAGCGGCTGCCCTGCGGTTCTCCGGATGTGCTGGCTGTGTGGGGCTGGGTGGAAAGGGGCAGATCTGTAGAAAGATGTTTAGACATGAGACAAAACGCCATCAGCGCTGCCTGAGTAGGCCTGCTGGTTCTGTTGGCATACAGAAGCACAGGATAACTTTGGCTGAAGCAGGGAGCTTGATGATAAGATGCATGGTGCCACTTCAGTCTCTTCAGCACTTGGATGGATATAGAATGTCCATAAGTGCTGAACTGTCTGATTTATTGGTTCAGTAAGACCATTATCCGGCACTGGGACAGAAGGATGATGTTTCCTTCTTGTAGCCTGTCATGAATCAAACTTGCTGCTGTCTCAGCTGCAGAGTCTAGCTTTGGACTGAAGAGCTATTTGTGCCTTCTTTTGAAACCATTATTAGTGACTGTACTTTTTGTTCTTGTGCACCAGCTTAGCTAATCTGAGGCTGGCAAACACGTTTTTGGATACCCTTCAAATTTTCTGGTTCAGGTTCATTGAGTCAGACAATGTGCTGTGCTAGTTCCTAATTCAGAGCTACTAAAATTCAGAATCTGTGCCTGAACTGAAAGCCTGCTTCTGAGTCATGTTCTGATTTAATGTGCTAAAAATAAACTTACAATGAACAAGACCCTTGACAACATCATTGAAACTTATTTCTGGTAATCTGAGTAACAATTTTTCATGACTGAATGTGGAACAAATTGTGAAGAAGTATCTTTTGAGGATGGAAGGGGAAGCTTATTTGGTTTTTAAGTGCATTACGGTCACATAAAGGTTTTTTCATATACCAAGTAGTGAGAAAGGCATTGAAGAACATGAGTATCAATTCTTGTAGTCCAGGCCACTCATTCTTAAATGTACCTCTTTTGATTAATTTGAGTTTTTTTCCTTCAGAGAGCCCACTGCAGTTCTATGTGAATTACCCCAATAGCGGCAGTGTGTCTGCATATGGGCCTGGCCTCATTTATGGGGTTGCAAATAAACCAGCAACTTTCACCATTGTCACAGAAGATGCAGGAGAGGGTAAGTCTGTTCTTTAAACCCATCCTACCCTAAACTAGGAACTTCTTGGTAGAGTAATGCACATTGGCATTAGTTTGGATTCATGTGTTCAGCTATGAATTTCTGATATGATACATTCTGTGATTTGCACAAATCATTTGTATCTTGCAGTAAAAACTGTTTTATTACTGCTTCCCAAGGGCAGTAGATGTATCTGTGGCACAGGGTGCAAATGGTTTGTTTAATTCAAAATAAACTACAAGCTGCTTAAATCCAGTGGATGACGACTGGGTGTGGTGTCACTGTTAGGTAAATGTAACAGACTGAATAGAGCTGTGGCCTTAGTGCATTGGCCTGAGCTGTTTTTGCTGCTGTCCTTTGAAAACATGCAGCTAAGCTGCATTTCCAGTACCAAGTACTGCCATCTTTCTCATTGGACCAAGTCTTTGGACTTCACAAAGATTTACAGAAGTTCTTGTTTCCTAGGTGGACTGGACTTGGCTATTGAGGGACCTTCAAAAGCAGAGATCAGCTGCATTGATAACAAAGATGGGACATGCACAGTCACATACCTGCCTACTCTACCTGGGAACTACAGCATCCTGGTCAAGTACAATGACAAACACATTCCAGGCAGTCCCTTCACGGCCAAGATCACAGGTATAAAGTTCAGACTTCTGGAACCACTTCATATTAAAAGTTAACCTCTGATAGTGTGGGGAAGCTGGTTTGTGGCAGGAATTTGAAGTCCTCTGACTTGTTCTGCGCTTAATCTTGTAATATTTTGTGACTTGTATCTCTTTATATATTCAGATGATAACAGAAGACGGTCTCAGGTTAAGCTTGGTTCTGCTGCTGACTTCATGTTGGACATCAACGAGACTGATCTCAGTCTCCTAACGGCCAGCATTAAAGCTCCATCCGGTCGTGATGAGCCTTGTCTTCTGAAGAGGCTGCCCAACAACCACATTGGTAAGCTCTGAGAGATTAATATGGTAGCTTTTACTCCAGTTTGCTGTGTAAAAATCAGGCTTTGCTCCTTCCCAGTAAAGTGTTGTCCAGCCAAGTGATTGATAGTGTTTGGTACAGTTGCCCAAAGACAGAAGAGTGTGAAGAATGACCTTATCTTAGCTTGCATGTAATATGTCAGGTTGCAATTGAAGTGGGTTTTGTCAGTATGTATGAATGGCTTTGTGGTCCACATGTGTGAAGAGAGCTCTATTCCAGTATTTCGTTTCTTGGTGTGATTAAGGCATTTAAATTGAGTACAACATGAATAAAAACTGAATAAATTAGTCACATTTCTCTGCTTTGTAGGCATCTCATTCATTCCACGGGAAGTAGGAGAACATCTAGTTAGCATCAAGAAAAATGGGAGCCATGTACCAAACAGCCCTGTAACAATCATGGTGGTCCAGTCTGAGATCGGGGATGCCAGACGGGCGAGAGTTTTTGGACGTGGCTTGGTAGAAGGACGAACCTTTGAAATGTGTGACTTCATTGTAGACACAAGAGATGCAGGTTAGTTCCATTGCAAAGGGACAGAGAGATGCTGTGAGATACACACATCCTCTACATGAGAGCATTACCTTCCTCAGCCTGTGACCACCAGGTCACAAGCTGTAAAGTAGAAGCTGCAAATAGTGTATTAAAGATGCATGGTCATTATTGTCAGTTAATAACTACAGACAATGCTATTAAATTGGAATATGCTTTACAGGGTTCTGGTTGATGTCTTCTGTTACAGCCAACAGAGGCTGTTACTGGGCCAATGATGAAAATTTTTAATTTGATTGTTCTAGTATCATTGGGAAGGAAATAAAGAAAATATTTCCCTATTCCTTAATGTGGAGCCTTGGATAACCTTTTAGTTTTGAAGATAACTTTTCAACATTAACAAAATAAAAGGGATATTGTTGGAGGGTTTTAGGAGCTGAATGCTTGCTGTGCCTTCAATATCTCACTGGAATACAGAAACGTCATTTAGGCATCATGCAACTCCCATGTGCCTGTTACGATACAAACCTACCAACCAGCTACTGCTAAGGGTTGGGGCTATTTAGTGTCAGGTTTAGAGCAGAGCCACGGAAATCTGAGACTAACTTACCTGTGTTGTAGGTTATGGTGGGATATCATTGGCAGTTGAAGGACCCAGCAAGGTAGAGATCCAAACTGAAGATCTAGAAGATGGAACTTGCAAAGTGTCCTATTTTCCAACTGTACCTGGTGTGTACATTGTGTCCACTAAATTTGCAGATGAACATATTCCAGGTAAGCAGAAGTGCTGGGCAAATTTTTGGTTACTACAACAAAAGTCTTAGCTAGCTGACCAGTGCACTGGAACTGTGGGTGGGCTGTGTGATCTGGCTTTGACCATAAGTCTCAAAGATTGAAGGAGGTCTTCCACAAACAGCAAGCATGAGAAACTGTTCTGGTTCCTTGGATGTATTTCACTTGAATCTTACTGTTACTTGGCTGTAAAACTTCCCCTGTGGTCCTCTACAAGTCAGAGGAAGCTTTCACTTCTCCCCTCAATACAGTGTGTAATGAGCAGAGGAGGAATGACTTGCTGTGATACTTGCAGGCAGCCCATTCAGTGTGAAGATAAGTGGAGAAGGAAGAGTTAAGGAGAGCATCACACGAACAAGACGGGCTCCCTCTGTTGCAACAGTAGGAAGCATATGTGATTTGAACCTAAAAATCCCAGGTAAGCAGCAACATCCTTATCCCCAAAACCACAGCTTGCACTTGGGTAGTGTGGATGTACCTGAAGCAGTGGAAATACGAACTTCAGTATTGTAAAGACATCTTCATATTAAGATGATTTAGGGAAGAAACACTGGGAGTGTGTTTCTTTGAGCGGTTAAAAACAACCATAATTATGATCAACATACGAAGAAATAAATACCAGGGAGGCCGTAATTTAATTTAATCTGTGTACAACAGGCTGGAGAATGGGCTACACAGCTCACCCTGGCTCCAGGGGTTTAAGATCATCATTAAATGTTAAACGTGTTAAGTGTTTGTACTGCTGTCTGGAAACTGTGAATCATGCAGGCCAGGATTAGCTGGCTGCACTCTTCCAGCCACTTCATCTGCCTCTGTAGAACCTGGGAAGCTGTAACTGGCTGGGCTTGCTGCTCAGCAGCACGCACCTGGCTGAGCATTCAAATGGGCACTACATCCCTCTTCTGTCATTTGTACTGTGTAATCACTTGAGCTCAGGTCTTGCTTCCAAAAACAAGATACCAAAACCCTTTGGCATTTTCTAATCTGTGGGGTTTTTTATTCTCTTCTTGTTAGAAATTGATTGTAGAGATATGACAGCCCAGGTGACTAGTCCCTCTGGGAGAAACTTCGATGCCGAAATTGTAGAGGCTGACAAAAACACCTACTGCATCCGCTTTGTGCCACAAGAAATGGGGGTCCACACTGTGGATGTCAAATACAGAGGGCAGCCCGTGCCAGGCAGCCCCTTCCAGTTCACTGTGGGGCCACTGGGCGAGGGAGGAGCCCATAAAGTCAGAGCTGGAGGTCCGGGGCTGGAGCGTGGAGAGACAGGTGTCCCAGGTGAGTCCTCTGCTCTCACTGGTCTCCAGTGTCCACTGTGTGCAGGTCTGCAGGGCAGTGCTTTGTTTTCTGCTGGCCTCTTCTCTGAGAATTTGAACAGAGCTTGGTGTAACACTGTGGGGTCGTCCCAAGCCAGGGGTGGTCAGCGGAGAAACATGGAGAAATAATATTGCTGTGTCACGTGTATGGAAAGGTCTGGAAATACACATTTTGGAAACCGACTGCTCCCATGGGATGACCTTGAGGTTGCAGGGTGTGTTATACAGAGCTGATAGGCTAATTCAAGGCTAATAGGAGCCTCCTCAAGGAACTGCTAAGCAGGATCTCCCAGGATGATATGACAGTGATGATACACTTAAGCATGAGATGCTGTACAGTCTGTTAGGAAGAAACTGCAACCCAGCAGCAGCGAACTTACTCTTGTGTGTTCATGTGCTTCAACAGCTGAGTTCAGTATATGGACACGGGAAGCTGGAGCTGGAGGACTATCCATTGCTGTAGAAGGCCCAAGTAAAGCAGAAATCACCTTTGATGACCATAAAGATGGATCATGTGGTGCATCATATATAGTTCAAGAGCCAGGTATGTCCCGAGACCAAATCATATGGAAACAACATTGAATGTGACTTTCAAATAAAGGAAGGACACTCATGGCTTCTTTTTTCCCTGCAGGCAACTATGAGGTGTCCATAAAGTTCAATGATGAGCACATTCCTGACAGCCCCTACCTGGTTCCCGTCATCGCCCCCTCTGATGATGCTCGCAGGCTCACTGTCACTAGTCTTCAGGTGAGACATAAGGAAACATCTCTGCAGCTTACCACACAGACTGATTTCGTCCTTGTTCTCCAAGACCAAAATGGTTGTCCTTTCTTCTAAGCAAAAGCCTTTCCTTGGTTGGTGTTTGTTTTCAAGCCCAGCTTGCAGCCAGAGAGGTTTTTGGCAGCTGGCTCAGCTCTGGTGAGCCAGAATTCAAAGGCAGAAGGCTCAGTTTAGTGTATTACAGGTGATAACGCTTGGGAATTAGAAATAAGAGGCTTCAGAACTGGAGGAGTTAAAAAGTGTTTCCTACCCCATTAGCTAGCTGGGAAGGCCAAGGAGAACTCAAACATGAATGTCAACCACAGTGATCATGCTGGTACTTAGTTCTTTGGTTGGCACATGGATGAAGAGCTGGGTTTCTGTGGGTGAGGCAAAGGATGGCTGGGACATCACTGCAGCTTGGCTGGGCAGTCAGAGGGGGCCCCACTGTGATCTGTGGTGCAGATTTGCTCTAGCTGATGTCATGAAACCACACAGTCACAGCTCATGATTCATGAACAATAGTGAATCTCAGCAAATCACAGCTTTGTAGCCGGTCTGGACTCATCTGTTACCCTCACCATATCATTTGTGTGTATGTGGGTGGTTACAGGCATTAAAATAAAAGTAACATTAATGGCCTGACTAAAATGTCCAAAGCCAGAAGCTTGGATGTGAGACTGGGAATCTGTGTCTAAATATACTATACCTCAGTCCTTTTTGAGTGGTGATTAGTACTTCAGTTTTGGCTGTGTCCCAGCTGTGGTCTCCAGGAGTTTCCCTGGGCTGCAGGACTTCACCTCAGCTGTGTAAATGAACCATGACAGCTTGATCCGATAGTATCTCTTCTAACCAGGAGTTACAAGGGCGTTAATTAGTCAGTGTGGTATTGATGTTTGCCTTGTGTTTCATTTAAAGACTCTTTGACAGGAATACTCACTTAAGTCCTGGAGAGGCAGATAAAGCTGAGTATTTGGTAATGGAGTGCATTGTGCAGCATCAGCCTCCACTAAACCCACATCAGGGACTTGTTTATACATTGTACCTCAGTTCTACTCAGTTGCATTTATTTTCCTCTTCAGGATTTAGTTGAAAACAAAGTCAGGTAAAGTATGTTAAACATGAGATATTACTGCTGGATAGCTGCATGTGCTGTGCTGGTTGAGGACCATTGCAACTCGGATGCAGAGCTGCCTTGCCTTTCACCAATGGCCTGACAGTACAGAAACATCTGGTTTCATGTTTTAAATTACTTTCTCGTGTTTAAGACATCTTGTGGTGGCGTTCTAAATGCAGCCTCTTGTGGCAAATATAAACATGCATATTACTCTTTCAGACAACTGGATTATCAGAGGCTTTTCCTTGAATGAATCTGGAATGAGTGAATGGGCTGAAACTGGAGCTATAGCTTAAGCATCCTTTAAATCAAGTGCCTGAATACCGAGGACTGACCTCAGTGATAACGGGTGACTAATCTTGTAAACCTGCCTCTCTTTGTGGCAGACCTGTCTGGCTTCCAAAAACCCGTGTTACCATGGGAAAAGTCAGTATAGCTAATGTGGGTGACTCCTGAACCAGCCACCCTCTGAGAGTGAGCTGATTTGAGAGTTAATGCAAGTCACAACTTTATGCCTTTTGTTGAAATCTGGAAAAAGCTCATGCTGAAGTGGTTATTTCCCTGCCACAAATCTTGTGCTGTCTGCAATGTGAAGTTTAAATTTTATAATCTGACTGTTGCGTTCTCAGGAGTCTGGATTAAAAGTTAATCAGCCAGCATCCTTTGCTATAAGGCTGAATGGGGCAAAGGGCAAGATCGATGCTAAAGTCCACAGCCCCTCCGGAGCTGTCGAAGAGTGCCATGTGTCTGAGCTGGAGCCAGGTGAGCACGGCTTTACAGTGGTAATGACAAACCATGTGACTCCAAAACACTTACTGTCCCTTAACAAGGGAGTTTGGTTCCTTAGGCTTCTGACCAGCATACTAAAGGGATGAGAACCCTGCTTGGAAAATGACTTCTTGGTGTCAAGAGCTGTTTAGTCCATGCTTTACCTAGATAGCCAATGAACCGATTGTATCTCACATAACTTGGGGATCAGATATTTAAGTCTTGGCTTGCCAGTGAAGGTACAGTGATGTTTAGTCATAAATGAAATACGATGTGTTTGAATTTAACCAGGGAAGTTTATTTTTCAAAGCTATGCTTCCATCTTTGACTAATAGTTTATTTTTAACTCGCACTCACTCCTTTATATGAAATGTCAAGGAAGCTGACTATAAGCAAACGCTACAGAGAGCTCAACACCTGTTTCAGCAATGAGCTTTTCTTTTTCACTTGGAGTCTGTATGAGTTATGGTCTGTACTATGGAGAGACTCCAGCTGGGGGAGATCAGTCCCTCCTGAGTTAACACGCAATCAAAAATGTTAAATATCAGCAAATTGATAAATTACTTTATTAGATAAAGGTGCCGTGTCTGTAGTGTCAGAGCAGCACGCTTAGCCTGCTGGTAAGATTTGGCTTGCTCTGACCAGCTGCTTTTCTTCTTTGCACTGCTCCCTCAGCTGCTGACAGGTTCGGCAGTGATTCAGTTGTCATGTTTACTGTACAAGTCAGGCAAATAACCCTAAAACTCACCCTGTAGACTAGATGACAGCTGAGATCAGGTCCTAGTAAACAAGATGAAAATCCAACCAGTAACACCTCCTGCGATAAATACAGTATCTTCCTATTTAAATATGAGCTTAAGAGCTTGTGCAGCTCCGTTCACTTAAGCTAGTTTTATGGTCCCCATATTTTGGGACCAAAATATGTCAAAGCATTACAGAAGCTTGGGTTGCTAACCGGTTGGGTTTAATTGCTGGTTTATCGTTTGATTGTTCTCCCTGATGTGTCAGAAAAGCCCCTTCTCTCTCTCTTAGATAAGTATGCCGTTCGGTTCATCCCCCATGAAAATGGCATCCACTCCATTGATGTCAAGTTCAACGGGAGCCACGTCGTGGGCAGCCCGTTCAAAGTGCGTGTGGGCGAGCCCGGCCAGGCGGGCAATCCCACACTTGTCACGGCCTACGGATCCGGCCTGGAGAGCGGCACCACGGGTAACCCTTCCTTTACAGCCCTGTTTGCACTTTGGCTTTGAGACGCACACAGAAGCTGTTCCTAGGCACGTTTTTCCACGACTCTCCCTGCTAAGGCATCTGAACTAACCCACATTCTCTGCTGACCTGAGCACAGGCTAATTTTGCTTTCTAGCATGCTCCTCATATCTTATAACCATCACTTACAAGTTTGCAGGCTATACTGAGTCTTAACAAACTTAAAACTTCTGTAAATCAGGAACTGCAGCACATGTCACTTGAACTGCTGGTTAGCAGCTGGGATACAACTCTGATGGTTAGCTCAGCTCCACCTCGGTGGTCCCTTGGAACTCTGGAGGTGCTCTGGCTCCGTTCGTGTGTGAACATTATGTCTGACTTGGCTGTCTAGTTGAAGAAATCTTAACTTGTGCGCCCCTGTTAATTAAATGGGTACAAAGGTATACCCTGTTATCTTTCCTTCAGTGCTTGAACCTTTAAGAAATTTCAAGTTAAATGTAGTATGACGTGTAAACAGAACAGTGGATTGTTCTGTTGGTAGTGTGCTATTCTGCTTCAGAGGCAGTGTGAACAGTCTCTTCTTGGAAATTTGACACCCTGTTGTCTGCAGTGGCTGCCTCATCTGATAGCTCTCAACTCAAGAATGTAGAGTTTAGGGTTTGCTTTTTCATTTCTGTAATTTGTGGCCTTAGTAAGAAAGCTTGAAAACATTCCAGGGTATGCACATTGATTTATTTAATTGTGTGCTTGCTCAGGCCACACACACAGGTGAATAGCAGAGTAAAATTGATTATTTTTCTTTCCTTTTGTTATGTAAGGGAATAGCTAGTTCCTCTTATCCCCTCTAGTGCTCTCTTGTGGATTCCATTTCATTACGTTTTTTTCTCCCTCGGAAAAAAAGAAAACAACCCGCAGTTATTCAGTTAAGGCTGCTGGTGTTCTGGAGAAACCAAGCAGTTGGTTTTGGAAACATGCAGATACACTACATAAAATTAAGATACAGGCTATGCTGCTTTAATAGGTGGAATCAAAAGCACTCATTAATACTAGCCACTGATGCATCAGGGACAGGGGAATTTTTCTCCATCTATAAAGGTGCTTGGGGTTGTTTTTAGTCTAAATAGACTGTTTAACTTCAGCAAAGTTACTCTGTGCCCCCTTGTTGAATCCTGGCTGCTGCCAAAGGCCTGGTGCCCTGGGAGCTGCTGAGCACCGTTTCCAAACAGTGACTCAGTGTAGGGGTTTCAATAGTCAGTGGCTGAGCACCTGAACCATCCCCCCTGAGGGCTGTGTGTCTGCAGCCTACAACAATGCGAGCCTTCATCTGGGGCACAGGGAAAAAAGAGGTGACTGGAGCAAGAAGCTGTGAATCTTGTGGCTTTGGGAATTAACTTCCCTCCAGTTTGAGCGGGGCATTGCAGGTTGATGCCTGACCTCGCCGTCAGGCAGTGCCAAGGACATGGGCTGCTGGAGCACTGGAAGATGGCACAATCTTCTGTGGGAGCTGGGCTCTTCCAGCATTGCAACACAGCAGCCTCTTGTGTGGAGAGACTAGAAACTTCTCCTTAGTTTATTCCCACGTCTGCATTCGTCTGTCGCAGCAGCAGTAAACTTTCCCATGGCTGTCCTGGTTTTGAGTGAGCCCAAGCACTTTATTCCTCCTCAGCAGTGTCTCATGCAACAGCCCAAAGATCATAAATATTTTAAGCCAGAGTTTGACAGTAAATTAGTTGGGGGCTTGAAAGCCTTACTTAATTTTTTTCTTGTGTTGTTGGCATTGTGTCATTGGCTTAGTATTAGCAGCAGTAATTCATCTGTGTTAACCAGATGCTGTAATTAAACAAGCTTTTGTTTCCACAAACTGCTTGGAGTGCTGTTGCTGAGCAGTTCAAACACAGGTCTCCTCCAGGAGATCTCCTGCCCCTTATCTCTCCTGCGTTCTTGTGGGCCCTTCAGTGCTGATTTATGGTCCAGGCTGTAAGACAGCTCTGAGCTCTCTTGAACTTACCCCTTCCAGAGCTGTGTTGGTGGGGGCTCTGACACCCGGGAGAAAAAGGCTCTTGTTTTCTCTCTAAGACAGTTTTTTGATGCTGAATTACTTCCATTTCAGTCCTGAAGGGCTCCCATGACCCATTCTCCCACATAGTCACATAACCCAAGCAGAGGAGGGAGCAGGATGAAGCTGGGGAGACTGCCAGGGCTGGGGCTGGCCTGTGCGAGGATTTGGGGCGGGGGATGTGGTGTTCCTCCCTGCCTGCAGTCTTGGGCAGCCTGGTCTTGCACCAAATTACCCCTTCCTGTTTGATGACTGAGGCTGCATGCGTGACATGGCATGTGAGGAAGAGTGTGTCTCACTGTGCTACATCTTTCTAGGACTGCAGTCGGAGTTTTTCATTAACACGACCAAGGCTGGTCCAGGTACCCTCTCTGTTACAATTGAAGGGCCATCAAAGGTGAAAATGGACTGCCAGGAAACTCCAGAAGGTTACAAAGTCATGTACACACCCATGGCTCCAGGAAACTATTTAATTGGAGTTAAATATGGTGGACCTAACCACATAGTGGGCAGCCCCTTCAAGGCAAAGGTTACAGGTAAAAAGCTAACCAGTATTTACTGTGTACCTGAAGCAGTTCGTGTCATTCAGCAAATACACCCCTCTGAGACAGTGTGGTGTTCTGGTCTAGGTGCCCAAAAACATGAGAAGCAAAATGTTTCTGCCCATCACTTCTGAAGCCTAGATGAGGGGTCTCAGGAGCAGCTGCAAGAGCAGTGGTCATGGAGCTTGCCAGCTTGACTCAGTGGCAGGCTGTAAAATATTCATGGGGGAATATTAAATCCTGATCTCATGCCAGAGTGTTGCATTGGCAGCAGGGAAATACGATTTATTTAGCCTTTTTTTCCCCCAAAGCCTGAAACCTGATTGCTTTAGCATATGATGCCTCTCTTGGTCTTGCTTTGGTGCAGGTGTTACCTAGCCAAAGGTTGGTAACATCACAAAGGCTTTTGGGTGATGTGAGGAAGGCTGGTTTAGGAAGCTTGTTCTCTCTTCAGCACTGTGTTTAAGCACAGGCTGAAGCTCATCTCTACTGCTGCCCCTGAGCTAGTGAACCCTCTCCTAGTGCCTGTGGTACAGGGATGTTCTTGGGAGAGGCCAGGAGGGACTGCACTCCCCCAGGCTGGGACATGCTCTGCTTTCAAAATGGGTTATTGCAAAATTGCACCTGCTTTTCTGCCAATTCAAGTTTAATTTTTGCCATTTGGTGATTGGAGCACAATTAACTCTTCTTAAGCAGCCAGCTTTGCTTAATGAATCTTGAAGTTCCTGTGGTCCTTCAACCACTTGAGGGCTCTGGGGTGGGATTGTTGCCAGTGGTACTGGAAGGTGTGAGCTTAAAAACCCAAGTAGGAAATCTCTTCTCTCCAAAAATGCATTTTGGATGCAGAATGCATGCTAGCCATTAGGAGGGTTTTGAAACCTCCTTGTGAATGCCTTTCAGATGGGGTGAATCTGAATGTCAGAAATCTTCTCTGTTTCCAGGACAGCGACTGGTTAGCCCGGGCAGTGCCAACGAAACTTCTTCCATCCTGGTAGAGTCAGTGACAAGGTCATCGACTGAAACTTGCTATAGCGCCATTCCCAAATCCACCTCAGATGCCAGCAAAGTGGTTTCCCGGGGAGCAGGACTCTCAAAGGCTTTTGTGGGTCAGAAAAGCTCCTTCTCTGTGGACTGCAGCAAAGCAGGTATGGAGGAACGAACCAGCTGGATCTTCGGAGTGTGTGGTTTAGTTGGGCATTGTTTTTTTTCCCTAAATCAACTTGCAGAATTAAAATTCAGAGCTTGAGGTGTTGATCTGGTTCTAAAGAAGAACTGTAAATACTACATCATACTCACCAAGTCAGTCTTTATACAGAGACTATAAAGATGCCAGTTCCTCTCTAAATGGCTTCATCCGAGCCAGGTGCACCTGAAAGAACCACAGGGTTATGGCATGAGAACAAACAGGTTGCTGAACTTAAGCAACCCTTGTGGTGCATTGTAGCATGTAATGCACAGTCTTCCCATTTGCCTTGAGCACTGATCATCATCATCATCCAGGAGCTCTGTGGAGGGTGGATTACAGGCCAGCTGTGTTCACTGGTCCCTGCTATTAACTTGTGATGAAGTACTTGTAAAGCAGAGCCAGCTTGTTTTCACAAGCAGCATTGATGTCTCCTGTGCTCTAGTTAGATAGTGGTACCCCTGTCAGATCTGGCAAATGCACAAGTAAACCTTTGCCTCTATGAAGTTGAAAGCCCTTTAAAATAAAATTCCTTCTTGTACCAAATTAACTGTGCCATACCTCAGACTGCCACTCTGTGAATTAAAGTAACAATATATTATGGGTACAACCATGCTGGCTTATTTAAGTTCAGGAATGTTAACAGTCTCTTGTTTTGCTGTAGGTTCCAATATGCTGCTAGTTGGTGTCCATGGACCTACAATACCATGTGAAGAGGTATCCATCAAGCATTTGGGCAGCCATCAGTACAATGTAACTTACGTCGTCAAGGAGAGGGGTGACTACGTTCTGGCAGTGAAATGGGGTGACCAGCACATCCCTGGGAGTCCCTTCCATGTCACCGTCCCATAAACCCGCTGAGTGCCAGAGTCGGTGTCTGCGTTTGCAGTTCAGATGTAGAGTTATACTGGGTGCAGTCCTGTTGCAAAATTCAGTATCTAGATACACACGGCTCACATTTCAATACAGTCAGACTTAAACTCTGTAACTATTTTTTTACAAGCATTTCACTTCTATCCTACTTACCAACCTAATGTCAATCTATTTAATATCCTCCTCAAATTGTACCTTTGCAGTACTGTCCGGGTCACTTTTAATGTTTGGAGAATCATGTGGATGACTAGACACTAATTTCCCTTGCGGACGTTAAAGACTTCAGATGTTAATTGAAAACTGGAATTTGTCTTTGTAATTGGGTATCTTAACTACTGATTTTATATGACTGGAGACTTTACATTTTAGTTATGGAATATGACTTGGGCTGTCCCCAGTTCAAATTCTTTTCTGTAAAGAAATGAGGTAAAACTGGTACTATAATAGGTGCCTTTGTATACTTGATCAATTTTAACACTTAACATTATAAAAAGCTACTAAAAGTAGCTTTACCACTCAAATTTAAAATGTTTCTGAAAATGCTCTGCTAATGGTTTACATTTAGAAAAAGTTTATCTTTTATAGCAGACCAAAAGCAGATTGAAAATGACTTCCTAGAAGCTTTCAGCCTATCTATATTAACGCTTTGTAACTAGACAGGTAGTTTTTTGTCCGTGATGCTAGTAATGTGGTTTTTAATTAACTTGGGATTCTGGTGATGTCTCTGTAACTTTACAGGTAACTCCCCACATTCTTTTTGATTTAAGAACAATCTTCAGATTGGCTGGGTTAAGTAAATCCTCTAAACTTGCCGAGCCAGGGATAGCTCTTGCCTGTGTGACCCACAGTTGCTGCAGGGCAGAGCACCCTGGTGTGTTGGGATGATGACCAGCAGTTTCCCTGGAGGCTGCAGGTCAGGGGAGTAGCTGAAATGGTGCAAAGAAACCAGTCTGGGAATGGAACCCACAGCTGCAGTGGGGTACGAGGAGGGAGGGCGGGTGTGCAAACTTACCAGTAATAGCAATACAAATAATAGCAATAATACCAATGAACAAACCCATCTTTGGTGTAAGATGTTATTGTTTCTCAGTCCAAGGACATGCCCGAAGCACACTCATCTCCTGAAATCCCCTTCATGCTGCAACAGGCGTTGCTGAGGGTCAGGGAGTGGAAACTTCTTTATAACTTGTCTGTTTTTCCTGGGTTACTTCATGTTACTTCCCAAATGCATATCTGAATTGCTGTCAGCTGCTGGGGCTTTAGTAAACTCTCCTAATGAGCTTTAACTCTGTGATTAGGAGAAGGTAGGATTTGTTGAAAACCTGTTGAAACGTCACTGTCCCTTGGAAGAAGTTCAAGCGTATGGTTTTGTAGTTATTACGTGTGGATGCACTACTCTCCAGCACAGTCATTGGGAAAATAAAGGAAGGTTGGGGTTTTTTTTTACTGTGCTTTTTTTTGTGCCTTAATGTGAAATGCTCACTACATTGTAAACTAGGAATTTAAAACAAAATAAACTGGAATAAAATGCAGGATTGTAAAATTGTATCTTATAACTTATTAAATAGAAATGTTTGCTTCATTAAAATGTGCATGTTAAAAACAACATTGGATTCTTTTCATACGTAGTCAGTAAAATTCAAACTGTAGCTACATCACACAGCAGCTTCAGGCAGACTGGACAGCCCATGGGCCATGCTGGTAACCATGAAAATTTGGGCATAACCTCAATGCCTTTAATTTCTTTTTTTTTTTTTTTTTTTTCTCTAAAGCTCTTTTTCCTTTAAACGAAATAGCAAAAGTTTAAGCCATGGACCTTTTTGCCACTTTGCACCTGTGCAGACCCCAAGCATGGGGGCAGTGGAGCTGGCACAGGTGTGCCCCTGGGGCTGCCAGCTGGGTTATAGGTCTGATCCCAGGGCACTGCCAATGGCAGCCCCTGGTCCTCTGGGCTCCCTGGGGTTGTTTGCAGAAGGTGTCTCCCTGCACCTGGGGCCGGCAGCTCCAGCACACAGCCATGGAAACCAGCAGATGTTTTCCCAAACACTCTCCTGCTGAAAGCCCCAGTGAAACCTGAGATGCAGTGGCTGCCAAGGACTTTCCTGCCCCAGGTTTATCAGATTATTTCCTTTTTATAGTTAACTGTGTTTCATTAGCCTTGTGCTACGTCAGTGTGAACCTCCTATTTAATGTTTTTAAACAAAACAAAATAACCTGGATACAGCTGTTGAGATGACTAAACCTTGAGAGTGTCTCACCTGGGTAACCCCTATATCCCAGTCACCCTGCCCTTGTCTGGCCTTTTTTGCTTGTTAACCCTTGTCTGGGTTTACAGCTGAAATTGGTGGGAGTTGTCTGTGAAGTTGATGGACCCCAGGTGTTACCATGGCTGGGGTTACCTCCAGCAGAAGCTGACCTTTCCTTCAAGTGACCAGCTCTGCCTTGCCCAGGCACTGACAGCTGTAGAATGGCCACAAAAATTACCTTGCTAAGGATGGCAAGTATCCACTGGTGTTGATGGGAAGTGCTCCTTGGTGCTCCTTGGCTTTGTTGATCTTTGGCAACGACATTCAGCAAACTCCAGGAGCTCTGGCAGCTGAGGACTGACTTTATATTGGTCACATACTGGTGCTCTGGGGAGCACTCTATTCTGCTTTTGGTCCTTGGCACCTTGATGAAGGTTTCTGGGCAGTGCCCACCTTAGCAGGCAGCTGTGGGGTTGGTGTGTTGGTGCAGTGGGTTACCCGTGTCCCAGTGCCTCCTGCTGGGTAACCTTGCAATAGTTTGAGATGCACATTATTGTAGACAGAGGACTGGCATCACTTTTTTGCCTTTTGCTGTGGAAGTGTTTTCCTGCCATTTGGGTTGAACTTAAGTTCTTTTTCATTGTTTTTAGTTTCTTTCCTTGGTGGTGGTTTGCATTAAGACTTGGCTAACTAGTACCTGGGAGTCCCACTGGGAATTCATCTATCCTTCTTCAACTGGCCCAAACTGTCTGATGAGCACTCTGCCAGATCTGGCAGTTCCCTCAGTAGCCAGCTGGCCCCCCTGGTGGCCAGGGACCCGGGTCAGCCCCTAAGTCAGGGCACTGCCACATCTGAAAACATGCTGGGACCCACTGTACCTCTGAGAGGTTCACTGGATATTTTGGTGGGTGATGGAGGGTAAGTCCCTGCAGCACACCAGTTCCCATGGGATGGCAACTCTCCAGAGCATTCCCTTCCTCCCACCTGGTATTGGTGGGGTTTGATACACTTGTACTTCTCAATGGGCAGAGAGAAGGAGTCTTTAGAGGTGATGTCCTAGAACTCCTCACAACCAGCACACTCAGCCTATCTTTCATTCTCTTTCTACCCTGTGCTGTGCTTGTTCCTGCCATACCCTGGAGTCTCACATGCATTTGTTGCCTGCTGGCCTTCTCCTTTGGTTTGGGGAGCTGTTGGGTTTCCCTCTTCAGATCCCTCTGGGTGTTGATGGTCTTGCCTCCCTGTTTCTGATGGCTAGCTCAGCAGCCAGCATGGCAAATATCTTGTATGCTGAGGTGCTGCTCAACACTGAGAATTGCATTCCATCTTGTGCAGCTGTGGGCATCTATAATAAATCAAATATATGTATTTAAATTATTTTAATAACATTTGTTTAAAATAATTTTTACTAATGAAATTATAATAATTTTAAATAGTCCACTGTTTAAATAATTCACATTATTTAGTAATTAAATTGCTTCAAATTAATCCTTTAATTATTTTATATGTATATACATATAAGGATAATCCAGTATACTTACTTTCTTTGGAAATGTTGTTATGGTCACTCTCCAGGTCTGGGTCTGTGCAGAGCACTTTGTGTGTCCAAGCTGGATTTCCCTTTACCCATCAAAAAGCCCTCAGCTGCTCTGTCATCTATTGGGCACACAAGCAATGCAGGCACTGGGGCTGTTGCTTAGCAGGGCTCTGTGTTTGTTCAGATTATGCAAAGCCTGTAATTAGTTTGCTCTCTAATTTTCTGTGGAAAGTGAGATTGTGAAATTTCGAATCCAGAAACTGCTTTTTTCTCTAGTCACTTTTAATTTCTATTTGTATTTGTTTTAAACTGATTTGATTTTCTTAATGTATTTTTTTGCCCCACATGTACTTGCAGTGCAGACAATGCACCTTTCTCGCCTAAAAGGGAACAAACTATGTATACATCACATCTAAAAGCCTGTCCAAGGTGGTTACATATAAACAGACATCACTTGACAGAAACTGGGATGGAGTTGCATGAAACTTAGCTCAGGGAATGGCACAATGGTTTTTTACACAGTGGTTTTATTTGTTTGAGGAAAGACTCTTTCCAAGCCATTTGTTATTATGACAGCTGACTGTGTCACGCTCTCCTACGGGCCAAACAAAACTGGTTGCCCAGTTTGGCCTCTGCCAGGTCAGGGACACCTGTGGACGAACCCACTGGCATGTGAAGGATAGGGTCTTGCCAAAGCTGCTGGCAGCATCCCCAGGTGTTAATTCTGTGCTCTGTGCCATCTGACTTGGAGGAATTTCTTTTTATTATTATTTTTCTGATTTTTCACATCTCCTGTCCCCATCCAGAGTAGCAGAAAGGACTGTTTGGAATTTTGATGCTGGCAGAAGTGGTGCAGGACATGCACCAGGGCAGCCAGCTCTGCTGTACTGCTGTGAGCTAGGAGCCTGAACTTTTAAGCATCCCAAACTCTTGTAAGCAAATGTTTATTTTTAAAAGCAATTTCCCCTGTGTAACAGTAACTTACGAGATGTTCTTATTCCCATCCCCATCCCACTGTGAGATGCCACATCTTTGTGGCTCCATCTGAGCTGGAAAAGCAGCAGGGAGGGCTACAGCAATTTCTTCCTCCACAGTCTCCAGTAATGGTTAATGTTCTCAGGTCCCTTTTACTGAAGGTTATCAAAACAGCCCCACTGCCAGGCCCCCCTCTTGTGCTGTGCTGTTTCCCCAGGGCCTCCTGGGAAAATGCTTTTAAACGGCTTTTCAGAATTTCTCAGACCTTCAGAGTTAATTTTCATGGTTGTGAATTTATATTGCACACTTAAAAAAAATTATTGTCACTAAATCAGGCTGGATTTATAGCTCCTGTCGCTATTAATTTGACTGAGATTTAAAGCACATTTTTATATAACATGAACGAAAGGCTAGTATTTATGATTTTTGTAAAAAAAATAATAGGAAAATATGATTTAGCAGGACCCAGAGGTATGTTTGACAGCTCTTTCCTGTGCTGAGTTGCCTTTCTGCAGGACCTTGGTACTGCAAATATTTACATCCCCGCTGAGCTGGAAACTGGTGAGTCCTTCAGGCCCCATGGAGGAGCTGGCCCTGCCAGGAGGGTATTTCTTTCTGACAGTCATGTCCAGCTAGGATGGTTTTTTTTGGGGGGTGGGATTTTGCATGTGGCTTCCCTGAAAATGGCTGGGGTCAGGCCCTTCTCCCTGCAGAGAGGCACAGAAAGGAGTCATGTCTCAATGCCAGCATTCGCAGAGGTTTTCAGGGAAGGTTTCTGGTTACTTCGCCAATATGGAAATTAATTCCTATAAATCTGTCTCCTGTTCCAGCAGAAAACAGCCCCTGCAAACTCTGACAGTTGAGACACTATATTTAAATGACACATAAAGTATTTCACCTTGTATTTCACACTAGCTAGAAAACGTGCCTGCAGAGAAAAGGTGTTTATGGTTTTATACCAGGCAAGAGAGAAGGGTTTGTGTCCCTGAACCCTCAGGATGGTGGAGAGGAACATGGGCTAAACCCAGCTCAGGGGGGTTTAGGTTGGATCTTAAGAAAAGGTTCTTCACCCGGAGTGTGGTTGGGAATAGGGCGCCCCCAGGGAAGTGGTCACAGCACCAAGGCTACCAGAGTTCACAAACCCTTCAGACGATGCCCCCGGGCACATGGTGTAGTTTTTGTGGTTGCCCTTTGCAGGGCCAGGAGTTGGACTTCAATGATCCTTGTGGGTCCCTTCTCGCTCAAGATACTCTATGATTCTGTGGTTGCAAGGGAAAAGGAAGGAGTCGGTGGCATCTGCAGCAGAGAGGGGATGGTGGCACTGGTGCCAGAACAGCCTCACAAGTTCCCCAAAATCAGGCACAAATCACTGAAGAGCAGAAGCACAGCCTGTAGGAGACATCTGAGGGGCTGGGCAAGTAGGAAAAGCAGTGGTTGCTGCTGGACCAAGCCAGCTGCCCTGATGACCCTGGTGCAGGTATGGCAGGGACACCAAGGAGTCCCCGGGGTGGATGTGTCCCATGACCTGCAAGCACCTGGTCCTGGGAGCTGCTGCCTGCAAGTGGGGCTGCCTTGTGAAGGTCATCGCAGCATGTTCCCAGTTAAATATCTGTGGGCAATGAATAACCAGGCTTGGAGCCAAGAAAGTGCTCCATTTTTGTAGCAAAACTCATTTACAGACACGGCAGGCTCAGGGCTGAGGATCAGCCACGGGGTCTCTGCAGTGAATGAAGAAGTATGGAGGGACACACAAGGGGATGCAGATCCATGAGATCTCAGCTAAGAGTGAAATCCCATTTCCTCGGCGTGGCTGGGTTGTGCCTGGATGTGCTTGCTGAAGGTTCCGTGTGTGAATTTCACGGGAACCCCTGCAGACAGTAATGCCACCAGAGGGGGCCCTAGTAATAGTTAATGCCTGCATGGCTTCACATGGCCGGGGGGCAGGCGCCCTGCAGGAGGGAAAAACATGTTATTCTGGGCAAGGGGCTGACGGAGGTTTCCAAACACTTTTAACGATCCATAGGTGGAGGGGGGGAGAAAAAGAAGGCAATGTTTCAAATTGTTTTCCTTTCGAATAAAGGCAGGAGAAAGATGGCTGCTGTTCTCACCTCCTGCTCTCCATCTTCGCAGTCTCCTCGGCAGAAAAAAGCTCCCACCAGGGACCATGAGCTCTGGGCTACAGGAAGACCGAAAAAGCTCCCCATGGGTGCCACATGAGCACTGCCCAGGGAGGCTCTGCTCTGCTCCTGGTCCTTTTCTGTTGCAGATGCTTGGTCAGTGAGTGGCCAAGTCCAGCCTGGGGCACCATGTGCTCCCCACAATCCTTCCAGAGGTCGAGGAAGCCATGAGGAAGCCAGGCTTGGACAAAATGCTGTTTTCAGCAGTCCCACCCTGGTAGACTCTTTGATTTTTCTGCCTTTGATTCTGCTATCAGTGCTACCGGCCCTGCTGTGTAACAGCACAACATCGCCTTTCCAGAGCTACAGCTCAGTTGTTTGCTACACATCTGCATGTGGCCAAACATCTGTACATGTGTACATCTGGTGAAGGATGTGGGACACACATCTTACGAGGAGCAGCTAAGGGAGCTGGGGCTGTTTAGCCTGGAGAAAAGGAGGCTCAGGGGGGACCTTTTCTCTCTTCAATCACCTGAAAGGAAGTTACTCCCAAGTAACAAGTGACAGGACTAGAGGAAAGGGTCTCAAGTTGCATCAGGAGAGGTTTAGATTGGAGATTGGGGAAAATATTTCACTGAAAGGGCTGTCAAGCACTGGCACAGGCTGCACACAGAAGTGATGGAATCGCTATCCCTGGAAGTATTCAAAAAGCATGTGGCTCTGCCACTTAGGAACATGGGTTAGTGGTGGCTTCGCTGGGTTAACAGCTGGACTCAATGACCTCAAAGGTCTTTTACAACCAAAACTATCCTGTAATTCTGTGATCTGTATGTCCAGATACAGGATGCATATGTGCCCAGCCCAAATGCCATCAGTGGTGGCTTTGGCACCTGCTTCTCCTCACCCATTGCCCATATAGGAGGGAAGAATCAGGAGCTTTGGAGGGTGTTCCGGCTTGAATTGCTCATATCTCTGTGCATTCATGCAAAAACTTTCAGGAAAGCAAAACAAATATGGATATAAACCAAAATGAAAGAGGCTGTGCTGCACATGGATATTGCTGCACCGAAGGGCTTAAGAGCTGGGGACATTTATCATGATGCAGAAAGGGGACAATTCCTGGGCCAGATGGCCCCTACCCTTTTGTCCAGTTTTTTAAACAGCACATTTCCAGCATGTTTGCTTGATGATGGTTTA
Organism: Serilophus lunatus; assembly: GCA_013399895.1. Classification (NCBI taxonomy): domain Eukaryota; kingdom Metazoa; phylum Chordata; class Aves; order Passeriformes; family Eurylaimidae; genus Serilophus; species Serilophus lunatus. The sequence goes on from VXBA01001230.1 coordinate 1,373,868, forward strand.
TACATAATTTTTTAATGTTCCTCTAATACCGCATCTTCAATCACGGTGCATCTTCCATCTGTCTGTTTTGGGTGATGTACAGGCCCTGAATGAACAACTCAGGTCCCTGTGGGGTTTTGTACCAGCTCTCCTGTGTCCTTATTGCTGCAAATAGCTCAAAGGAGGCAAAAGAGGCAGGGCCTTGCTTAGGGCCAAAGGGTCTCTTGTCCTGTGGACAAGGAAAAGAGGTGTAGGGGCCCTCTCTGTGGATCAGGGAGGAGCAATGCCAAGGCCAGGAAGACAACATGAGCCCATGAAGGTGCAGGCGGACAAATCCAGCCAGCAGAGATAATGGAGGCTATAGAGAAGTCCTGCCTTGGGCTTCTGCTGTGGGTTCCTGGGGGTTTCCCTGCTAAGGGACTCACACCCTGAGTGCAGTAAAAACCATCCTTGTGTGGGTTTCCACAGGATAGGGGGCAGCCCAGGCTCCTGTGGGCCAGGGAGGGGTCTCTCTGTGGAGCAGTGGAGACCTTGGTTCTGCAGGAAGGGAGGATGCCTCCAGGACCATTCATTGGAGAATGGCTTCTCAAGGACCCAAACCTGAGGAATCATAGGTCTTAGCACTTTTGTTCAGCTGAACCCTTTTTGCTCTTGTGTTCTTGCCTGGCAAGGGCTGCTGGAGTGGAAACATTTTTCTCTTTCTGAAAAGCCTCTTTGTTTCTCTTCCATGATCTGAGACCTGGCTTGCATGAGACAAAGTCTTTCCAGGAATTTCAGCTTCCCAGTGTAAAACTTCTGTTTGATCATAAATAAAACTCAAGAAGCCTTGTTCATCAAAAAGAGAAACTTTGTTCTGGCTGTAGAATATATTGAGGCTCCTGCAGGCTGAAACAACTTGAAAACCCCTTTGCAGCTGGGACAGCTGGGTAATGATCCCAGTGGGGAAAATCTAGAGATGACATGAACTGTTAAACATTTTAGGATGCAATTATAATATTGTCTAATGAATGAACGGAATAAACACAGGAATATCTATAGAGACTGACTGTGCTGACAGTAGGAGCTTTGGACACCTCCCAGCCCCTATCAAATGTTACCATCTGAGCACAGATGCTCTGTTTAGAATTCCACAAAACTGTGTCCCAGCTCTCCATGGAGAAGCGTCATTTTGCATTAAGATATCTCTCTTGGTCAAATGCTCAGCATTTCTGCAATAGCAGCGTGTTGTGATTTAGCACCAGCCAACACCTCAGCCCCACACAGCTGCTCACTCACTCCCCACAGGTGGGACAGAGGAGAGAACTGGAAGAGTAAAACCGAGAAAACTTGTAGGCTGAGATGAAGACAGTTTAACAAGCAAAGCAAAACAAGGCATTCTTTCACAGCTTCCTCAGGGCAGGCAGGTGTTCAGCCATCCCCAGGAAACCTGGGCTCCATCATACACAATGGTTACTGGGGAAGACAAACATCATTACTCTGAAAATCCTCTTGCTCCTTCTTCTTTCCCAGGCTTTGTGTGCTGAGCATGTCTCCATATGGTATGGGATATCCTTTGGGTCAATGGTGGTCTGTTCCCTCCCAAATTCTTGTGCACCCCAAACCAACTTGCTGGTGGAGTGAGAGGCAGAAAATGCCTTGGCTCTGCGTCAGTGCTGCTCAGCAGTAACAGAAACATCCCTGTATTGTCAACGTGGTTTTCAGCACAAATCCAAAACCCATGCACATACCAGCTACTGTGAAAAAATTAAGCCTATCCCAGCCAAACCCAGGACACAGCTCCAGACTGACAGCCACTGACATTCCTCCTGAGGCTGCTCATGAGCTACATCTCTTATCTTCAAATGCTGGGTAAAGGACTATATTCAATTCTGCAAATAAGGACAAATATTTTAAGTAAAACGTAGTCATAATTACATCCTTTTCATGACTGAATGTGTCCATTATTGCTTTCCTGGAGTGTGATTTATTACTTTGTGCACTGTTCCTTTCTGAAAGCCACGAGACAGAAGGGACTTACGTAGGAGCAAGACACGAGGCCAGAGACTCAGGCTGATCTCAGCCTTCATGTGAGCCATCACTGGTGTTATCCAGACAGTGGCATCTCTATAAAAATCCCAATGTAAATATTTGTTCTAAATCAGGCTCTTTCCTTTGCATTGACTGCAGTATAATCGAGGGAGCTTATGAAATGCTGTATCATTTCAAGTTTAATTGCTACTGAAAGTTGGAGGCTTTGTAGTCCCCTGGGATAATTTTCTCTTGATTTAGTTTCTTTCCTCAAATTTTTTCTCACTGAATAGTGAGTTTCACAAAGGCCAAACTGTTTTCCTCACCACAAGGCCCCTCTTACTGGCCTACCCTCCCTGCCCCTTTTGCATGCAACCTGGGGCGCATTGAGGAAGCAAGATGAATATTTGCCTCTACTAACAGTTGGATTATTCCCACTTTTCAGATGCCATCTGTGTGACAGGATTTGGTTTGCACTATATGCAACCTGTGGGCTGAGCTGGGAAAACAGATTGCAGCACCACTATATCAAATAATCGTCATTAATGTGTGGTACATCGGAGGACTTTGGGCTGCAACGGAGAGGAGTTTTTTTTGGTGGTGGTGGTGGGGTGCAGCTCACTTCCACATCAGGATGCTGAAATCAGATTTTAATGTGAATTTTCTGACATTCTGTTGGCAGCAGAGCCACCTGGGATCCACAGGACCTCTCACCTTACATTGGTAGGTGGGCAGGCAGTGATGAGAACCACCACCTTCCTGCTGTTCTGGGCTGAGGTGGTGCAGAAAAGGGGCTCCCACTGCCTGTCCCTCTGTCTTTTATGTTTGTCTTTCCCCAAGCCCTCAGTGCTGTGAGAAGTTTCAAACCCTCACCGAGAAATACTCTAAATTCAGAAACATTCTTCATTGCAAACCACCAGGCAGACCCGCGCCCTGCTGGTTGCAGCTCTGCAGTGCACACAAACACAGAGCCCCCACGCAGAAAGACTTTGAATGACTTTTAATCCTTCTGCCCAGAGGAATAGCAGTGTTCCAGAGCACACGGCAATGTATGGAGATCCCTGCCCTTCAGGTGTTGCAGGTAAAGCACACAGAAGTATTTTACCCTTGCAATAGCCCCTTACATTTGCAACTAGTGAGTATAGTATGCTGTTGCTAGCTGATTTATTTCTGCATACAATGAAGAAAATAACCCGAAGGCTTATTTTTTCTTCTCACCCCAAATATTTGAATTCAAACAAAATATTTGTGAGGTTTTTCCCACTAAATATTGCACTTGCTGTGAGCATATTTACACCAGTCTTCTTCCAGATCTGTTGGCATTCATGTATTTCCATGCTGTGCACAATCATGATCTCGATTGGCGGCTTTTCCTCGGTCTCCTCTTCCTTGAAAACTTTGATCTCAGCCAGTTGAAGAAGCCACCTTTTGCCTTTAACTCAAATTCTACTGGAAAATGGTCGCTCACCCCCAGCGCCTGCAAGACAAGGGCACAGGGGGTTGGGAGCCAGCTGCCCATTCCCTCTTCGGGCCTTGGCCTGGGTGGGACACGGATATGCAGTGCTGGATGTGGGGAGCTGCAATGCAAGCACTTTGCACAATGCATCACTTTGGGAGCGTGCAACCGTTTTATGGCCAGGACTGTGCTCAGAGCTGCCTGGACACCACTGACTTTGAGTTCCCATGTTAGCCCTTCCCCTGCTGCTACAGGGGCTGTGCTGTGCCTACCTGCTCCTCAGTCATCTGAAATTCCTCCTGGAAGTCAAAGATGTTGACGGAGTTTGGCACAATGGCATGGATGAGCTTCTGTCCACTGACTACAATCCTGCAAGGAGCAAGGGAATGGGGTGCTGTGATGGAGTGCCTGAACAGCAGCAGCCACAGTGCACTGAGCTGGTGGCCAGACAGGTGACCTTCATGGAGTCCCAGGTATGAATGGTTTATCCTTACCCATGGGCTGCTCACCCAGAGATGTCAGCTCTTTTATGTGCCTCCTTGGCAGCAAGGCACCTAAATATCTTGGCATGCTTTGGCCTGGGAAGCTAATGTTAAACGACTTTTGTACAAATTCACCCAATAGTGCTGCAAAATTCATAGCCCTGCTTTGGATACAAAAATCCCAGGCCACCAATGATTAGTGTCTCAGTGAAATCCTGCTTAAATCCAGAAGATCATTCTGCAAGAGAACTCTGGGCTCTAAGAGCTGATGTATTTCTTGTCCCTGCTGCGGGAACTGCAGTGGTAGCAGGACTTGCCATGTGACCAGGGAAGCGAGAGGTGTCCCCTCACAGAACCTGGCTTTGCATTTATCAATTCAAATTACAAATGTAAGAACAAAAGTCATGGTGCAAAGCTGGCATGGAAAAGGCAGCAGCACCTTCTGCCTCCTGTCTGCAGGGCTCCCTGTGGATGAGAAGTGATGCTGGGGCCTGTCATCTACCCCCACTTGAGCCACAGCAGCAGCTCATTTTTGTGTCAAATCCTGCCCGTTCTCCAAACCTACTTCACCCACAGGTCTGCAAAGTGCTTTGTGCTCCTGACTAGAAGTATTTGGAAGTATTTCTCCCAGACACTATTTTCTCTTTGATGGCGTCATATGCATTTGTTTTCTTGGCTGGTCACTGACAACTTTCGATATATTTTTTTCTCGGAGAGTCATAACCAGTGAGTGGTTTGGCAGTGGCCCTTTACCTGTCATATGGGCAGCTTGTGCTGTTCTTCACTGTCGTGTCATTTTTGTCACCAATTAGCCAGACAAATTCGGAGTAAGTCCTCAGCCGGATGTTCTTCCATTGCTTTCGGGGAACATAACTACATCCAGCATTGAAGTCCCCCATGAAGATGAAGTTCTGGAAGGTAGGAGGGTTTTCGAAAGTTATCATGAGGACAGCTCTTCAAAGAAAGACTGATAAGGAATTTTAAGATCCATGGATACTCCCAAAACCCATTACAGCTCAAACAGCAGCTGCCCTCAGAGTGCAGTGGGGCTTCTCCTTTCTGCTGGGCACACCAGGGCAGGCTGATAAAAATTTTATCAGGAGATCAAATTTACTATATAAAATATGGAGAACTCAATGAAAACACATCAAAGAGACACTCAAAACCTGGGGTTTAAGGTTATCATTGGTGAATAGTGAATAGCGTGCCAAGTGACTCAGTACCAAAGTCCTGTTAGTAACACAGATGTGGCAACCAACCTCGGTTTTCCAGCGCTGTTTGACATCTAAATATACGTCATAGAGCTCATCAATCTCCCTCACTGCAGTGTCTGGTGTGGTGTGCAGAGGGATTATAGCAAACTCATGGATAGCTTGAAAACAAGGCAGAAGAACAGGAAAAATGTAATGGTTAAACAGGGAACAAGTCACAAAGAAACAGAGGCTGACTTGGAAGCAAGGAGGTTTTTCTGAGGAAGAAACAGCTTCTGCGCTGACTGTGGACCAGGGGCGATCTGTGTGGTTGCACAGTTGGCACACAGCTGAGCCTGATATGCTGTGCCAATGCAGGCAAACCCTAATCCAGCACCCATGGCAGTACCTGCTCCCATGGCCATGCCAGTGGCATGGAGTGCATCCACCAACCCACTGCCCATGCAGGCAGCAGAGGTTTGCCCAGGGCTGCAGCTGGGTGGCAGGCTTTCCCAAAAAGGCAAAATGCTGCTCTTGGAAGGAAAAGCAGGGTGGGATTTGCATGCAGCCCCTTGAGCCTGCTCCTGACATACTCAGGTCCGGCCAGTGTTGCCTTGCTGACTCATCAGTGGGACAATCACTTATTTCTGGAACATCTCACCGGTTTTTGGAGACTGGAACCAGACGGCAAAGGGCTCTCTGGAGAAGACATCCTCATCTCCAGGCTGGATATCAGGGTACTGGTAGGTTTGTTTCACCGATACCAGATGTTGCCTGCAGTAGAATGAACAGGATAGGGGATGGCATGCTTGTGGCTCGCTGACACATGTCCAACACTAACTCTATGCTCTGACCCAGACCCTGGCCCAGAGTCCGGGACAGATACTGCCACACTGCTGGCTGTGTCTGGGAGGATCCCCACACCCAGGCACAGCCCATCCCACCTGCATAGCCTGCACCTCTCCAGCTCCCTCAGAGCAAGGCCATCACCGTGTCCAGCCCATCTCTAGAGGGCTGTGACCCAGAGGGCAGGGTGATGGGCTGGCTTGTTAGCAAAGTGGGCTCACTCACCTGTAGATGAAGACATACTGCTCCTTGTAGCTGTTCCTTCCCAGCCTCTTGCTGGCAACACACCTGTATTCCTCCTCTGGCACTTTCAGCTGACTGGAAGGAAAATGGTGCTCTTGAGTTTATTTCTGCACTCAAAAGAGGTTGAGAGGGAGGTAATTTTGCCTGTGCCTGTGGCACTGTGGCACAGTGCCTGCCTGACCTTAGAGGCAGGTGAATAAAGACACTAAGCTCTTCTCAGAAGCTGGACTCCTGCTCCAGCCCTGACTCTTCACCCTATCCTCTCCCTGCTCATTGCAGCCTCTGTCTCTCCTTCAGCCGGGTCTCATGTCCATCCAGCCAAATGATGCTGTTTTTTCTGGACAGTCACTCCAGGCTGTGAATCCCTAATCTAAAGCAACTCCCAACCCTGCAGAAAGGCAGCTGTGCTGCTGCTGCCTGGTCCCAGCCTGACAAGGACTTTTCCTCTCCCTTCTCTTTTCCTTTGGAAATTAATCTGTAACAAATGAATCTAACTTTCTTATACTGATTTAAAAATGTGTTCTACAGTGGTCTGGAGCTGGCTTTGCTCTTGCCCCCTCAGCAAGATTGCCAGAACCTGGTTCTTCCTCAACGCTGAGACAGAGTCCATATCCTAAGATTTCTCCCTGGTAAGGTGAGCACAAGTTCTTGCCAAGCATCTTTCCCAGTATATGCCCACTGGCCATGGCCACCCTACCTGGTGAGCTTCTCCACCAGGAGAGGACAAACACGGTTCTTGTTCTCCTTTATTTCCATCAGCAACATGATGTCACAGCGAGAAATGACCTGCAAGGGGAAGGAGCAGGAGGAAGTTTGCATGTGGCGAGTTTTGGAGGATTAGGAATGGGTAAGAAAGAAGTGGCTACTGGTGTGGGGGAAGTCCTCTGTGGAAGAAGTGGCCCTCAGCCTGGGATCATGTGAGGGGAGCACCATCTGGAGCAAAGCTCTTCTGCTTTCAGAGCTGCTGCACACTCCAGCAGGAGCTGGGAGAGGGAACTCAGGAGCAGAGTGGTTTCAGATTTAGCGAAAAATTTCCGCACTTGCCCCGAGGAGGAAATGTAGAGGGGAAGAGGCAGCAAGAGCCACTGCTGTGAGCCTGATCCCCCTCTGCCACTGCGGGGGTGCTGTCCCTGACCTCCTCCTCCCTTCCCTACAGTCAACCTTCAACTGTCCCAGACTGTTGCAGATCCCTCTGAAATAATCCCTGAAGCCCAAAGCAACTCCCTGTCTGAAAACAGGGTCCCATCACCTGTGGGCTGCACAGGTCACAGGGACTCCAGGGCTCAGCTCCCAGAGTTGCTCTTGAAATTCCCCATGGGAAGGCTGAGTTTGCACTCAGCCCAACGTGGTCAAGGGCTTCTTTCTGCTCCTGGTTTCACTGTTCTTTGTGGGTGATTTCTGATAGGAAAAAAAGCCCCTTCTTGCCCCCTGAAACTTACCCATAATTATCTAAATTACCCATAATTGATCACAGCATAGAAAGAATGGTCTGGAAATGCAAAACCCAAGCATATCCCTCTTCTCCAGCAGTTTGCAATGAAAGGATTAAAACCCAATTACATGGTGCCATTCGGGACACACAGCCATCCCACTAACGCTGAGCACCACGTCCTCCCTTACTGTGGCATCTCAGAGGGAACTTAGAAAAACTCTAAGTCTAAAATGTGGAGTTTTTTAAATGCAGAGTTGTCTTCAGCTGCTGCAAAGGAAGCCTGATGGTGAAGCCTGATGGTGCTTACATAAATCCGCAATTGGGGTTTTCAGATTTATACCAAATTCTAATGTGACAGATCTTTTCTGCCGTCATGAGAGTAGGTTTAATTAGACACGAATTTTTCAGAATAATTAGCACATAAGGAAGGTAAATAATGTATCACAAAACACAGCTCTGTGGATTCAAAAAGAAAATTATTTTTACTGTGCACTGAGGTTTTCATCCTCTCCTAACTTAATTTCCAAAGGAAACAGCAAATGTTGTTTCTGTTATATTCCCATGCAGGCTAAAATAACAGCAAACATCCTATTCAGCCACAGGCTGATTTTTAGCTTAAGAGTACATTTTTTAAATTTACATTTTTAAGAGTACATTTTTTTTTTAAATTATGCACTCATTTTTTCATGTGAAATGAAAAATAAAGTGAAAGATAACTAAAGTGCAAGATTCCAAAGCTAAGAAACCCCCAGGAAACTCAATGTCTGTCTCATCCAGGCAAACAAACATACCTTTACCACGGCATCGACGACTTCAGGTCTGGCTATTTTAGTTTCTCCAAAAGACCTCACATTGAAGGAGCAGAGTTTTAGGCTCAGAGATGGGTTGAAACTGAAGAGTGAAAGTAATAAGAGGAGCAACATCTTCAGCAACTTGGGCAAAATGGGTTGCTGCGAGCGTGCCTATAAATATGTATGTGTGTGTTTGTGCATCTGTCCCTCTGCGGCTGGTTGGGAGGTCAAATTGAGCAGTCAGCTGTGTCCATCACAAACAGGAATCACCATTTCCTCCTTTCCCTCACTTCCAATTCCCAGCACAAAGCAGCATGGAGACTTTGAACTTCTGCCTGGGGAGGCAACCAGCTCTGCTAAGCCAACTTGCCCACCCTGGCAGACCAATGGCTCCACCAGAACTCAGCATCCTTCCCCACAGGGAGATACCTGCTGTGAGATGCTTTCCATGACTGGGAGTTAGCTGGGACCATTCCAGGCAGTGCTGGACCAGGCTCCTTGGGCCACCCCATGCCAGAGGTCAAGACCCAGAGGTGGATGGGGTAGATGGTGAAAGGGAAGCAGCAGGGGGGAAACAGGGGGTTTCTGGAAAGCACCAGAAACCCCATTGAAAAGGACCACAAAGTACTTCCCAAAGCCATGGGAAATACATGATGTCCCAGCACTGTCCCTCAAGTGCCACCAGCACAGCAACCTTGGTTTGTGCATGTGGGTCTGGCTTCTGCTGCGTGGTGGAAGGGGACACATGAGTTTGGCTAAAACAACACTTTTGTGAGGATGCTGCAGGTGGTATGGCTTGGCCACCTGAGGTGGCTTTTGCAGGGAAACCATCCCCTTCCCTCTCCTTATCTTCTACCATATGTCAGCCCTCAGCCAGAGACCCATTTGTTGGCCCCAAATCAAATACAATGGTGGGAGGTATAACAGGAGGTCAAGCTAAATTACATCTTTAAGTGTCTTGAATTTTTCTGCCCATGCTTACATGGTGCTTTTGTATGCTCCTTCCTTTCTCTGGGAATAGCCACACAACCTGTCTGCACCCCAATGTCTGCACCCCATGCAGGTCTAGATCCAGAGGCACCAGCAGACAGCTCCCAATGCTTTTTGAACCAGCTGAACAGGCTCAGATGGAGCTGGCACAAAACACAGCACATGGAAGGGCTCCCAAAGAAGTGGCACAGCTGAAAGCAGTGGGACCCAGGTCTTGCTGGGGAGGCAGCTGCAGCTCACCAGGGAGCATGCTGCAGATGTTGAACTGGGCAACACAAATCCCTTTTGGCCAACAGGGATTTAAAGCAGTGGCTGTTAGCAAGGCACGTGCCATTATCCCGCCCCAGTGTTTTCTAACCAACACAGCTACTCCGGGAGAGGGCATGTGATCATCCAAAATAACAGAGCTTGGGTGGTGCTTCCTCTCTGCTGGGTCTCCAATGAGATGGCCCTAGGCAGGACAAGGTCTGGAGAGAACTAATAAAGAGAAGGGAAAGGGACGGTCTTGGGGTTGTAAATCTCCCGCCTGACCTTGCTAAAAACACACCCTGAGCCAAGGGTTTGCAACAGCAGTGGCAGCCTCAGGTTCACTCATCAGAAACCGGAGCTCCCCCCAAAATCAGGCTTGCTTTGGTTACTCTGGCATCGAACAGCAAATGTTTGTTGTGGTGCCCATGAAGGCTCCAGCCCTGAACCACGCCTGTAAGTGCTGTGTTTGTTCCAAGGGCTCCTGGCTTATCAGCCTTCCCTTTCCCCTCCACCCCAGGCGTTATCAGGGGGACAGGCAGCGGCCTGGTGACCCGTGCGGGAGGACACAAGGAGCTCACTCTCCTTTCTGCACTGCTTTATCTCCCTGTTTACTGCACTTTTTGTGCATGTGCTCTTTGCTCCTTATCAGACCATAAAACATCTCAATGGTGCATAAACACTAATAGTTCAGGGCTGCCCTGCTCTTGCACAAGAGGGTGAAACTGCTGCTGAAACAAACACGAGTCGAGGTTTTTGTCCCTTCTTGGAATGATGCCAGGTGAGGGATGCTCTCTCCAGCTGAGCAGCACCTGTGGGACATTCTTTAATAAAGCCCCTCCTCAACGTCCTCATGCTCTCAGGGGAGGAGAGGTAGGTGATGAGACTGAAGACAATGAAAAGCCATTTTAGGCAAGAGTTCAGAGCAGTGAGTAGATGCTGTCCAGGGCCCTTCAGCTGAGCTTTGCTGACAGCCTGTACTGAGTGCACAAGGGTTATGACTGGTGTCTTGCTACCTCTGGAGCAGCAATTTGGTCCTTCATCTTCTTTCTGCTCCCAGAAGGTGCTGTGGAATGGATGGGGTGGGCTGTGTCCCTGTACAAGTGCCTGTGTAGAGTCCCCACAGGACAGCAGGGTGCAAGGGTCTGGCAGTGCTGTGTGGCTTCCTTCTCTCCCATCAGGCACAGCTTCTTCATCTGCAGCTCTGGATGCCTTTGGGACACCCACAAAATTGTTTTTTCTGGCAGAGATGGACTGAGAGGATTTCTGAGGTTTCCTGTACTTTTTCGGGGGGGTTGAAGTGAGACACTGTGGGGGAAGCCCACATCCTCTTCTGCTCTGGGAGAGGAAGCCTGTCCTGGTCTCAAAGGGCAGCATGACTCACAGGGCATTCAGTGTGGGGAGCACCTCTGGGGTGTGAGGTCACCCTGGTGCTTTGCTGAAGCTTCATTTTTCTTTCATGGGAAAGATGTGGTGTCTGTGTGCTGGCTGGGTGTTTGGTAGTGCTGGGGACACCAGTGGTGCTGTGCCCTTTCTACTAACGATGCAAAGGCTGGCCCAGTCTGCCTGAGCCCTGGTCCCTTGGGGTGCCCCTGCTGCCCCACTGAATACCCCCAACAGCCTGTCCCCACAAAGGGGAACATGTGGCTCCAGTGAAGCACAGGCAGAGATGCTGTTGGGATATGAGGGGGGCAGTGTCAGGACCAGCACCACCACACTGGTGCTCCCAAGGTGCCACCGCAGCTCTGTTTTCTGGACAAGGGGCTTCTCCTTCCACATATCAAGCCTTAAAGTCTTGGGTGTTTCTTATTTTTACAAAAATTGCCTCTCTCTCAAAATCTGCTGTGGCAAGGGTAGGACCAGGAAGGGCCAGCTCCAAAGTCACCAACATCACCATAAAAGTAGTCTTCTTTGGGGAAATGAAATGACCTTTGGGTTCCTGGTGACCTTATCACCATTGGGCACAATGTTTTATCTCAGACTCCTGGAATTTCAAGTTAATAAGTAGCAAAGCACTTGGGCTACTTTGTATTGCTAAAGTTCATAGCTGGGCTGCAGACCAAATATGGATATTTGGGAAATGACTTCAGGGGCAATATAAGGGCAATAGGTGTCCTGGCATGATCCTCTGGAATTTTGGTGATGTGCAAGGTGCATGGAATGTTTTGAATCAACTCTTTGATACCTAATTTTTATTTATAATTCTGGAAGGTATGTGTTCTACTTAATGAATTACTCCTGGGGCTGATCCAGGACTCTGATAGGGCTTTCTTTTTTAACTTAATACGACAGTATTGTCCAATTAATGGTTTGAAGCGTGACAGCAGACAGCCCAAGAAAAAGTGCCTCATCATGTTTTCAGTTTCTTGAACGAGGCTGGTTAGCTGAGCTGTAAGGGAGCACACAAGAATCTAAATACAGGGTTTCATGCAAGATGATGAGGTGAAGCTTTGAAGTTGTACCTCAATAAAGATATTGCAGTCACCGTATAAAGAGGTATTGTGACAATAAGTACACCCATACTGTTAACAGTTAAAGATGTAATTAAAATATGTGTAATACATGCATTAACTTCGAGTAGAGTTAAGAAAGTATTATTTAAAGCTGTTAAAAGGCAAGTAGGTCTAGCTTTATGTTTTAAAAGGCAGGATGACTGTTCCTGTGTTTGTCCCAGGTTGTGCAATGAAGCCACTGGAGTGTGACTGGGTTGTTGCTCAAAGTGAAACCCAGAGGGGTTATTTACTTCTCTGGTCACTGAAAACTGCTGTTTGCAAACCAGGCTGAGCTTTTATGCCTGTCCTGGGGAGTGAATTTTGGTAGTTGTATGTTATTAAAGTCACACAATGCTCGGGGCATGGCAAGGCCTTTCTCAATAGCAGGTTCTATGGTGGGCTCTAGGGCACCCACCTCCCTCGGTGCTCTCCTGTGCCCACGGTCTGTTGGGGACTGCTCATGGCATTGTGCCACAGGGCCACTACCATGTGAGTGGAAATAGATGGGGACAAGTCACTGTGGGAAGACGATTCACATCAGCAAAGCAGCGTGCCATGACTTGTTACGATTGCAAACAGCCTCACCATGTGCCCTGGAGATCCATCACCCAGCAGTGGGAAATAACATGGAAACCTTTCATCTGGTAGAGCAATGCTGTTTCTCGCCTTGGTGAGGCAGAAGCTGGAGTTTTCCACAGCTGTCCTGGCCTGAATCCAACCAGAGTTTCCACCTTCCTATGGAAAACAAGACTGTTTACGTAAAAAGCCTCACTGCATGGTTTCTGCCATGGGACAGCTAATTCTGATATTTTTTTTTTCCCTGTGGTTGCTCTGATTTAGAGAGACATTTTGGTTCTAACTGAATCATAAGTCATTGTTGTGGTCGTCTTCTGTCCTGCTCGCAGAAGCAAAGCCGTGCTTTTGTGCTGGTGGGAAGCCCAGCTCTTAACATTGGCATTGGGCTTAAGTAATTTTTCAACTGAGGGCCAGGATAGCTGGCGCTGGGCTCTGAAATGCCAGCAACCTCGGAGGGTGACACAGGGGTGACCGAGTCCTCAACAGCTGCCATCATCTGTGTGATGAGTTGTGTCTGTGGACTGAGAGGACAAACAAAATGCACAGGGCAGGTCAGTCTAAGCACTGTCCTTTAATTTGGGCTTGTCACACTGCAGCCATCCCAAACACTGTGTTCCCATAGCCCCCTGTGCCATCCAGGGAGCCCAAGGTCTCCACTGTGCTGAGACAGAGAAGCAGCCTTGGACCCTGGCTGGCAAAGTCATCGTGTCACTGCAAACTACCTCACCAGGGCTGTGATCTGTTGAAGCCGTGGCCTCATCCCAATGACGGATGGCTCAGGAGAGCCCTGATGATCCCTCCTTTCCCAATTACCACGGAAAGAGTCTCCTAATGACACTTCCCTGTGGCTGCACTCTGAGATTGCAGGAGCAGGTTCCCTGGTTAGCTCATGCCATGTTTTTGACATAAAACCACTGCAGATCTCTGCTTCAGCTTCTCTATTTTTAAGTGCCATAAATTGCTGATTATATTCCCACCAGGTGACCTGAAATAACCATTGGGTGGGTAATCCACCCCTGAAGTGAGTCAGCGCTGCCCTGCACGTGTCTCACTGGAGTCTCTGGCCATGCTTGAGAAAGCTGAACAAGCAATACGGCTGCAAACAATGTTTGAAGACTTGTGAAATACCTCCCGTGTCTGCTTAGGTCACTGTAGCAGAAGCTCAGCTTTGTTTAGCCCAGCTTGACTGGGAAACTCTTTAAAGAAAACCCAAAATAGGCTGTGCCCCACCTTCACCAGGCCACCTAAACCCCTTGATTTTAGTTATAAATCTCTTCCACTGGTTCATATTATCAAAAGCTTATGTAGTAAACTCTGACCTGGAAAGCCCTTGATGCCAGTTATCTCATCTCTCCCAGCCTGGCAGACCAAAGGGACATCCTTTATCGCAGCACACGTGTGGGGTGAGGACTTCACCCAATTTGCCTTTACAGGAGCTGATCTCATTTCCAATTTAATTGTTTTCTCATATTTTTTGGCATATGTTAAAGGTACACGCCAGCTTGGTATGTGACTCAAGGGGAATGAATATAAATTTGCTTATATTAAAAGAATTCAGGTGACAGTTTTAAGAAAAATCAGATATTTTAAATGCTGGTTGAAAGGCATCTCCTGAGAGCAAGCAGTGTCATCTGTTGGGAAGGGAGAGCAGGTATGTAACCTAAATGGCAGGCTTACTTTTATACCTGAAACAGGATTTTTACCAGTGACATGCTCTGATTTCAACCTTTGTGCCCTTTCCTTTGGAAACATGGCAGATCTCTGTGCTCCATGATCACAGACCATCTCAGGACCTGGGAAGGGGACAGCTCAACATTCTCAAACTTGCTCCTAGGCCTTGTGCAAGGGGCCTGTGAGGTCTCTGTCGGTGCAACACTGCATTCCCCTTTATATTTCTGTAGCAATTGTATCACATCCCCTTTACATCCCTGTTGTAACCCCTGTTACAACACTCTTGTATCTCCTTGTTGTTACCCTGTTGCTGCCATATCAAATTCCCTTTTTTATCCCTGTTGCATCCCTATGGCAACACCATTGTATAACTTCTGTAATCTCATTGGATCTTCCTTGAATCCCTGCTGTGTGTCCCTCGAATACCCCCCCACATCCCTGCTGTATCCTTGCTGTAACTGCATACCTCACTGTACTCCTCGCACCCCTGCCGTGTCTGCAGCCCAATCACATTCTTCCTTTGCACCCCCTCTGAAGTCCCATCACATCCCTCTGTTGCTGCTCTGTATCCCCCTCCTTGTACCCCACTGTAGCCCATCTTCCATCCCTCTTGTACCCCTACATTACATCCCTCCTTGCACCCCAGTTACATACCACATGCACTCCCACAGCAGTTCAGTTGCATCCCCTCCCTGCCACCCCGCTGGATTCCCAACACGTCTCCCATCATAGCTTCACTGCATCCCCCTTTCCCTGTTCCCCTGTCGTGGAATCCCCGTTACTTCTCTTTCCATTCCTTTTGCAGCTTCACTGCATCCCCCCCCACTCCTTGCACCTCCACTGATGTCCCTTTACATCCCCCCCACTGTACCCACCGTGTAGCCCCTGTGCACTTCCACCTGCAGCTCCCCATTTCAGCCCCTCTTCCATCCCTGTAGTAATCTTCTTTGTACCTTCATGGAAATCCCATTACACTCGTACCCCCACTACTGTCCTGCTGCATCCCTCCTTGAAATGACGTCCCTTTACATGCCCCCACTGTAGCCCTTGGGGTACCCCGTTGTACCCCCAAAGCAGCCCTATCGCATCACCCCTTGCACCCCGTTGTAGCCTACCCTTTCACCCCAGCTGTATCCCGCCTATCCCCGCCTTCGCATCCCGCCCCGCGGAACCGCATCCCCGCCTCTCCGCGGAGCCCCGCGGAGCCGCACCGGCGCGGGGGGAGGGCGCAACGGAGCCGCCGCGTTTCGCCGCTCGGAGCTGCCATTGCGGCCCGTCTCGGCTCGGCTTGGCACGGTGAGAGGCGGGGGGAGCGGGATGCGGGGCTGACAGTAGCAATGACAGGACCGGGGAGGGCTGAGGGGACAGTTGTTCGGCGTCCGGGCCTCCCTGGTCCGAACCCTGGCGTTGCTGGCTGTGGGAGATCGAAAGCAAAGCCAAAATGCAAGAAATTATTTTTAAAAAATTAATTAATTTGCCTTTAAATTCTGACACTCTCTAACAATTAATCACGGCACGGAGGTTAGAACAAGATGATCCTTAAGGTCCCCTCCAACCCAAACCGTTCTATGATGCTACACGATTCTATGGTCTCAGCTGCTGTTATTTGGAGGATGCTGTAATTTTGCTGGAGGAGGATGCTTTGTAGGGGAGGAGGGACTGGGCTGAGTCCGGGCGCACTCGTGACACTGGATGTGCTGTGCATGGTCTGCTCCGTGCATGTGCAGCAGGACGAGGATGGCGACGGGGTCCGGAAGAAGGACGAGCACGTTATGAATTTCTAAAAGGCAGCACAGCCTGCTTCGGTCGTGCTTTTCAACCACCTCGTACCCAGGCTGGCTGGCAGTGACGCCGGCGGCTCGTCCCTGCGTATTCCCGGCCTGGGGTGCAGCAGCAGGGTTGGGCCCAGCCCAGATTCTCCAGCTCATGTTTGAGCCATGTTGCACAGATACAAATGGGTCAGAGGTGCATGTTTTGTGAAATGGTGCTGCAGAAATAATGATCTCATTTCTGCCATCTATAAATAAATGAAGGTGAAAGGGCATGTTTTCTACTCTCGGCTCTCCGGAAACTGGATTGAGAGCTGGCTGGCTGACAGAGAAGGATCTTTCAAATGTTAATAGATATTAAATTACAATTTCACTGCGATTGGCATCTAAAGAATCACCCAGCAAACCACACAACTGGGCAATCATAATATTAGTTATGTCATTGTTTATGGTCAATATTATATTTCTGGGTGCTGTGGATGCCAGAGGTGAGACAAGGGAAAGGGCTCACTTGCATGTTTTTGGTTTTTCTTCTTACATGGTTAGTGGTGTGAGTTGGAGTTTCTGGAAGCTGCATCTCAGCCACTGAGGTCCCTCAAAGCTCCCTGTTTCTGCAGCGGAATCTAAAAATTGATGTTTTTTTCCTTTTCAGATCTTAGAAGTTAACATATGCCTAAATGTGCTGCTTAGCTTTCAGCTATTCGATGATTTCATTGTTGTCAGTCAGGCACAGACTGCTCTGGGTGCAGGTGGGGAAGAAAAACCCTGGGTGCAGGGCAGTCCTGATGAGCACAACCCAGGACAACCTTTGTGCCTGAATGTTGGTATGTCTGGTCAGTGAGGGCACACATCTGATTCCTGTGTTGTGAAATCCCTCCCGGGCCTTGCTTGGAGCTGCCCAGCACATCAGCTGCCACACTCCTCTTCCTACCCAGCCCCTCCACCTTAGGATGGTTTTTGTGCTGCTGCTGCTGCATCCTATGTGGGACTTGGAAAAAATCAATAGATACACCTGAGCTGCACTGTTGGGTCTTCTCCAACTTCCCTGGTGTGACCCAACATGTAGCAACCCACAGCACCCTCCTGCCTGTTGGCCCCTCTGCTTGCAGGTGATGAGGCTCCTGCTTGAATTTGGCACACCGTAGGAAGTAGGAAGCAAGTGGAGATATAGAGCCCTTAGCATCTGACCTGGGACCATCCCATTACCTGGACTGCCTTGTCTGGGGGGGTCCTCCAAGATGGGACAGGCAGCCGTTAGTGATGATTGCAGCTCAGCTGCCAGTATGGGAACCAGTGCTTCTGGTTTGGCATTCCCTGCCCTGACAGGTGCACAGCACACTTTGCATTATCGCCATGATCACATGTGACTTATCGGGCTTGTGGAATTGATGTTTGCAAGATAATTTATGAAGTATGTGGAGATCCTTCTGAGAAGCAGTAGCAACACTTGAGGCCACTCTTTGTCACAGGGCACCTCAAAGTGATGGTGAGCTGCGATCTGAAGACTTAAGGCTGTTACCAGGGGCCTGCTTTTATTTTTAAGTCTACAGTGCCTCTCTAGCTGGTAGCAAAGGACCGTGCCAGGGCCTGGTGTGACACTGCCTGCTCCCATCCCTGGTACCAGTGTGCAGCAGGGAGGGTGATCATCCCCTGGCCACAACACCATCACAGGGAGCTGGCACTGCGGGTGCTCCCACGAGGCTTTCAGGTGCCCTTGGTACTGCTGGTGCAGGGGTGGCTTTATGGGGCTGGGAGTGCTGGGAGCTGTGGTGATGCTGGCTGCCCCTCACTGCATAGCTGGTCCTGCTGGCATTTCCCTTCCCACTGCCTCCATAGGAGGTAGCCATGGAAATCAGTGGCGGTGCTCTGCCCACACGAAGGAGGCTCAGCAGCATTCTCCCCCCGGGCACCCATGGGCAGCACAGGGGCCCCGAGTGGGGCTGGCTGGGTGCTGGTAGCCTGCACTGGACGGCGGGGCCCACGCGTTGAGCGGTGGCTGCCGTGGCCCTGCAGAAACAAATGTTCCTGGGGACGGAGCCCCCCGGAGAGCCCCGGCCCTGCGGCCGTGGCAATGGGGGGGNTTTGAAGCAGCCCTCAGCGCTCGTGCTGGGCGGCTCCGGCTCTCCTCCTGATCCTCCACCGTGAATGTCCATGGCCAAAATCTGCCGGCGAGTTCAGGCCAGCATTTTCCTGCCTCCCCACTAATTTCCTGCGGCTGCGCTGCACTTCAGCCTGTCTCACATAGGGAAAGCTCGGCGGGGGGGGGAGACGGACACAGAGTATGCTTGGAAAATTACCTTTAAGACGAAGAGGAAGGGGACGAGAAGCTGCTTAGCTGGCTTTGTTCTAATAGCAGTAATCACCTGAAGGGCGACCATGAGCCCGTTCCGCTGGGTCCGCGCAGCCCTGCGGCGGGGGCTGCTGGCTCGGCCCTCCCCGCCGCGCAGCCCCGGCCCTCGCTTCCTCTCCGATGGCAGCTTGCACTTCGCTCCTGCTGGGAACAAGTGCACTCGACTGTCTTGGTTGTACAAAAGACCATATTTACGTAAACAGGGGAAAGGCTGGTCAGAAAGTGAACATGAGGCGTCTTGAAAGGAAGTTGGTGACTTAAATACTCCGAAGCCACCGGGTGCCGAGCCTGAAGGGAGGAGAAAAAGCAGGACTGCGATTTTGACCTTGTTTTTCCCCTCTTCTGACAGTGTGTTCAGACACTGCCGCTGCCCACAGCGAGCAGGACTTGTGCCGAGAGGAGGAGCGGAAGTCTGCAAGGTAAGCTGGGCTCTTTAAAGGCTTTCTTTCTCCTCCTGGTTTTGTTTTCTCAAAGCGGTGGTGGGGGTGGAGGCAGAGGTGATGACCCCGCGTCACGGACCACGGGGGCTCCCCCAGCCACCCCCGCTTTTCGCTGCCTGCAGCCTTCTCCCGTTCTGGGTCACCAGCGGGAACAATGGCGATTTGCTGAGCTTAACTTCTGCCGTGTTTTAGGGATACACCAGAAGGCAGCGAGTGTTCAGAGGTGGGCTCCCCGGCGGCCCTGCTCCCACGGACAAGGCTTATCAGTTGCACAAATTTATCTGCGAATAAGTCATGTTGAGATCAAGGATCTTTCTACAAAATGTTATTTAAACGAATAACGGCGTGTTGTTGTGGCTTGAAGACGGAAATGAGGTTTAGCTTTGTTAAGGATGTGTCTGGTGGAAATATTTACAGTATTCCTCAAATTTCAATTACTCCTATTTTCCCTATGGACAGAGGGCAAATCGGGCTGATGCTTCCGAGGTTCTGTAAACGGTTTCTCTTGGTCGTATGTAACAGGGTGGGGGTTTCGATGCGATCCGGTGTGACGATGTTTGGGGGCGGGAGGCTGTGACCGATGATTGTGTTCCTGTTTCACGGCATAGCATGCCACATACCGCCGGGAGTCCTGCAGGAAGCGGGGGTAAATCTGCCTGTGCTGGCACGGAGAAATGTGAGGGTGGTGATGGGGGGTGCGTGGCTTGTGGGAAAGAAGGCACTGAGAATGTTTCGTTTTGTAAACGTTGGACAAAAGTGGTAGCGCCGAGAAAAGGGCGAGTCAGGAGGTGGTTAGCAGGGGGAATTAGAGGAAATGGGTGCGTGGCAGCGTTTAATCTCTTAACGAGAAAAACAGCCGGCTGTGGTGGTGAGAGTTCAAGGACAAGAAAGGTGTTGGGTGGGAGCTCACCTTGCACCCAGTGTCCTCTCCTTGCTGTCCCTGAGATTTATACGAAGGATGCTGGAGGTCTGGGATAGGGACCTGTGATCCACAGCAAGTGTAAAATGTGGGGCAGAAGAGAGGATGTGGGGGTGGGGATAAATGTCTCGGCTAAGGGCTGGTCACCAAAGAGTGCCCTGCCAAGTTGTTTCCTTCAGTTCCAGAGCCCATTAATAGGCTCTGCTTCCTTGATTAGTTGGTGCCTGTGCGGAGAGATAATGAGAGCTGGGCTCAACCCATCAATTCTAGGTCAGTGGTTGTGTGCTGGGGATTTGGGATCGGGCAGGGGGAGGGGAGACGAAGCTGGACGCCTGCCTCCGAAAAGAAATGTGGAGCCTGCCTTAAGCCAGCCTTGCCTGCACCCTTGGAAGGGGGGAGGGGGAAGGCTGCCTGCACCCATTGGGGGGCTATGCTTCCTGTGTCTTCAAAGTGTCTCAAGAGCCATGTCATTCCCTGTCACTTCAGATGTGTTCCATGCCCGTTAGGAGGCTCATTGCCCATCTGAGATGTGCTCTCCTGAGGGGATAACATTGCAATAATTAAATCCATTAAGAAGCCAGAAGAAATAATTGAGTTTTAAAACTTCAGGAGACTTTGCTGTGTTCCTGAACAGTATCCTTCCTTTGCCTCTCACAGAGCCACTTTCCTCTCCCCCTGGCAGCAGAGTTCCCTTTTAGCATTGACTTGTCATCTTTTTTAGTGGTTAACTTGTGATCCTTCCCTAATGCAGGCAGGTGAGGCTGGGTGACGAAGAGCAGCATGGACCTGGATGTGCTGAACATGTTTGTCATTGCTGGTGGCACTCTGGCTATCCCCATCCTGGCCTTCGTGGCCTCATTCCTCCTCTGGCCCTCAGCACTCATACGCATCTACTACTGGTGAGTTCATTAGCCCAGCTGCTCTGTGTGGCACTGGGGTGGAATGGCTGCTCTTCCCAGCAGGGGCCCACTCACACACACAGGTGGTGTGGACAGAGGTGAGTGTTTCTGCCTGTGACAGCAGAAAGGACCATACCAGCTGTGTGTAGCTTTAAGTATCTCTGGGAGAAGAAAATGGCATTTTCTTATTGCACTTTTGCTGCTGAGGTATGTCTGTCAGGGCTGCTCTGGTCCTTGCTCTCCGGGATTTTGTCTGGACTGTGTCAAGGGGCTCCCGGCCAGGCTGCTGCTGCTGCAGTGCCAGTTTGCAGAATCTCTCCAAGCCTTTCTGGGTTGGTTCTCCCAAGGGCAGTACTATGGCTGAAAAAAGTACAGCTGTTGTTGCTTAGCCCCCAGCCTGGCAGCCCTTGGCGGTCTGGTGACCTCCCACCTCGTCAATGCAGCCATGGCTTGGCTGTCCCTAGGCTCACACACTCCCTCCAGGCTGACAGCCTGCTCAGCAGGCGGGGACTTTTCTCTTGGTTGTAGTTATGGATAAAGCTTTTCTCATTCTCTCCTCTTCTGGAATGGAGCATCAGAGAAGATGGAACAATGTTTTTCCTTACACCCTTGCATCTTGTCCTTTCTGATACCAGAAGTCAGGCTTCAGTCCTCCTTTGTCCCTGGAAATCGGCGATAAGCATGCTGGCAGCTTTCCTCTCTGACTGAGTTTGTTGCAGGAAAAGCTGGAATAACTCCCTTCAGAAGTCAAGGCAGAATCTCACCACCCAGCATGGTGCAGGCAGCAGAGCGGAGAGTAGGCAGCAGTGGGCAAAGGGGACAGTGTGGGCAGAACAGGCAGCACGTCAGGCTGCCCTCACATGCTACTGGCAAATGGCTTCTGCAGTTCAGCTCATATGGGGTGTTTCCAAACCTCCTGTGAAAGGAAGATGTTTGCACATCACAGCACTCAGATGCAGCACAGGGATGAAGCCTGTATCTAATGGCACTTTAATTAGCAGGCTTCTGTTCACAGCACTTGAGGCTGAGAAAGGAGGGAGTATGGGATGAAAACCCCAGGGGCTGTTGCTCTGCAAAGGAGAACAGGCAGTGTGACAGCCTCCTGCCTCTTACCTCATGGATGTCCAAGTGGTTTGGCAATCTTAAGTGTTTTTTTGCTTTGGATATATGAACAGCTGCTGGAAGCAGGGTGGAACCAGGGTGATGGGCTGAGGTTCCAAGGAGGATTGCTGGAGAAGCATTGCTGCAACAGAGCTGAGCAAGTGCGATCACGGTGAAGCCTTCCATAGCCACAAGTAGGAGTGGCAGGAGAGGGCAAAGGAAGTGCAGGGACTGATGTTGGGAGCTTGGAGGAGCCAAGCTGAGAGGGGGGTAGAGAATCCCCTGCTGCTTTTGTTCTTTTGGGGCTGCAGATCAGGAGCTGGGTGAAAATGCACTGTGGGCAATTTGGTCTGTGTTTGCCTGAGGGAGGTACTGTGCAAACAGGGATCAGAAGGGCTGTCTTCTTTTCAAGGATGTGGTGGCCCCATCTCTCCCAGCATTTCTGGCAGTACAGGCATCTTGCAGGAGTAACTGTGATGTCCTGTGTGCCATGGGCACCTCTTTTGTTAGGGACAGTGGGCAGAAGGGTGGATTTGCCCTTCACTTTCTTTCTTATTAGCTTCTTTCTGAGTTGGCTTTTTTTGGGGTGAAATTGTCATGTTTCCCCATCAGCAGAGGCAGGAGAGGTGCAGGCAGCATGCCACACTGCCCTTCCCTTTCAGCCCCATGCAGCTCCAGCTTCAAGGCACTGCTCCTGGGAGGTCCCGGGGGATGCCTCTCCCTTCCCCCACAATCCCCTGCCCCCTCCTCCTCCTCGCTGCCGGTTCTGCATGTCCTCAGCCGGCACAGTCAAGAGTCATGCTGGGTCCTCCTCACCCATGGCCTCACTGCTTTCCCTGCCACTAATGCGCCTCCTTGCCTGGCATGATGTCCAGAGCTGCCCCACTGACCCTGGCCTGGAGCCACTCTGCCTGTGCTGTGACAGGGGTTAATCAGTTTAGCCCTGCCACTAAGCGAGTTAACACCTTGTGAGGGATCAGTTCAGCTTTGCACAGATTATTTTGCCTTCTGCTAAATTGATCCATTAGGATCAGTTGCTAAAAATGTTATCATCTTGCCCATTGGTAGTTCACACCAGTGCTTTTGAGGCAAGGACTCTTAAGACACTTATTAGGGAGAAATTCACCTCTCCTTGTAGGACCAGCACAGAGCTGAGATGCTGCTTAAGTCCCACTAACTCCCTCGAAAAAGGGATTATGCTAAAAGAGGATTTCACTATGCATAAGCTTTGAGTGGGCAGAGAGGTAGGACAGTCCAGAAGTGTTGGTGACCTTGCTCTTGTGTCTTAAATAAAATCTGATATGACGTATATTTTCCAGCGTCTTAGCCATCAGGAGTAGCCCAGTAGTTGTCCTGACAAGGGTTATGTCTGAGCATAGGGGAAATGCAGAGAAAGCGAGCCTGCTGTCTGTCTTGGGCTGCACGTACACATCATGTGTCCAAAGTGTCACCGATAATCTCTGTCCAGGTCCTTCTGGACAGCAGTTTCAATGCATCCTCTGAGCTGCAAGCATGTGCTGGGAGGAGCTGTCTGCCTCTGCTTTCAGAGGAACAGTCCTGGGGTTAGCCTCATATCTCCTGGGGTGCTAGACCCTGCGTAAAAATGGTCCTCTCCAGTGGATATAAATACACTTTTAAAGGTTATCTAGTTGCTCCATGGCAACCAGGTTCTCCCTTGCTGGTGCTCCTGAGTGACATGGCTGTTTTGGCTGGGATCTGATGTGCTTGTCTGTGGGGTGATGTTCTCCCATTGATGCAGGACTGTGACAGATCCACCTTACCCACCTGGAAGAACTGCCTTGGCCTGCCCATCCTGCATGCTGCCTTGCTGTGTGCACTGCCCCTTTCTGGAGTCTCCTCAGACCAATCTTTGGGCATTTCCAGTTTCACAGTTGTCATTTTGGACTGTTTCCATGGCCAAATGAGTTATTTAGGGTCTTTTTTAAAATACTTAACAGAGTGTCTCCACAAGCCACCTGCAGTGCAGCCATGACTAGCCGGCCACTAGTAGTACACCTGTAAGGGATCACATGTAAGCACACGGCCTGGTCAAGGGACCAGACACTCAGGATTAACCCCAGTAGCCCCACGATGGCACCAGTGTGAGTCTGACCTTAGCAAGCCAAAAAAATCTGTGGCTGCCTTTGGATTATCACCTGGCTTATATCATGGCTGGGCCCTGATCTTGTCTTGCTCACTGGCGTTTTCTCCTCATTTCCAGGTACTGGCGCCGAGCCTTGGGCATGCAGGTTAGATATGCAAACTACGATGACTATCAGTTTTGTTATTCCTATAGAGGAAGACCTGGATACCGACCATCTATCCTGATGTTACATGGTTTCTCAGCCCACAAAGACATGTGGTTGTCCATAGTCAAGGTGGGACTCCATTTCTATCATGTTGCTCCTTAGTGAGAATTGATGGTCCTGGGTTTGGGGGTGATGTGGGGACCCCAATGGTTGTGCACATGCCATGGGATGATTGCTGTAACGTGCTAGAACACGCTCCTTAGCTCCATGTTCATTGCTTGTTGGATCCGTTCATCTCTATGATATGCAGAGCTGCAGGGAAAGTGCAGTACATACCTGCCCCCTCCATGGGAAGCAAGTCTTGGCTTGGCTTTCTCATCATATCATCCGTGGTACATGAGTTGGCTTATTCTGGTGCACAAGTAACTGGGGCTGCTAAGAGGAGAGCAACCCTCCTGCTCCCACCTGTGGTCACCACCTTCCACCCCTGGGCTTTGCAGCAGTTTCCCTGTACCATAACCATCCCTGGTTTGTTTCTGCAGTTCCTGCCCAAGAACCTGCACTTGGTGTGTGTGGACATGCCTGGGCACGAGGGCACGACCCGCTCAGACTTGGACGATTACTCCATTAGTGGGCAAGCTAAGAGAATACACCAGGTAAAGCCCCAGCATTGCATCACCTCTGCAGAAGAATGTGGGGACGTGGGGGACGTGAGGGACGTGGGGACATGTGGGATGCTAAGCCCCGTGAGTCCTGCCTTGTACAGCCCCGCTCCCTCCCTCCCCAGGCAGCCAGAGCCACCAGCCTCAAGCTTTTGAGCAGAATTTCTCTAATGACCCCATGTTGTTGTTTCCTCTCCCCTAACAACACTCCTTCTACTCCTTGCCAGTTTGTGGAGTGCATCAAGCTGAACAGAAGGCCCTTTCATCTGGTTGGCACTTCCATGGGGGGAAACGTTGCTGGCGTCTATGCTGCTCAGTACCCAGAAGACATTTCCAGCCTGACTCTCATCTGTCCTGCAGGTGGGCAAGGCAGGGGAGGTGTGACAGGGACAGGGCAGTCAGGAGCAAGTGCAAAAGCCCAGAACAGTGCCAGAGACAGAACAGGGATTTAGTGCAAAGCATTTTGAAATAATTTGTGTGTACAGTCGAAAATCTCTGGCAGAACATGGAAGAAAATCGCAGCCTTACGCTGACTGCTCCTCTCCAGGGGTTTGGCACTGTGCCTTGGGTAGAGTTGGGACTAGGGCAAATGGGGTAAGTCCTACTCTGCAGGAAAATAGCTTTTCCCATGGGATGGCAGGCATTTTACATGGCATGTCTGCAGCCTCTCAGCTCTCGAGAGGAACCCAGACTGCAACAGAAAAAGCCTCCTCAGTGTGGCTGACCTCCTGAAAGACCTGGTGTGCTAGAGAGCTGGTTGGTTGGGAGCTGGAGAGCTCTGACCTCCCACCTTTGGGTATGCTGAGCAGGAAGAGCACTTCATGGCTGGGCACAGGTCAGTGGGGTGTCCCTGTGTCTGCGCAGCACCCCTCCATCCTCACCTTCCCCTCGACAGGGGACAAAGGGGAGCCTGGGCATGAGATGCTGTAGGAGGCATTGGGGGCAGGGAGCTTCTCTGCCGGGGAGGGTTTTGCTGCATCCCAGTTGTTACAGCAGCTCCATCGCCCTCCCACTCAAGTAAAGCAGCTTCCAGATAAGAACTAAAGAATGAAGCAAAAGCAAATGGTTACCTAGCTACCGAGGTCTGGGGGCGTCAGGGTTCCCACTCCCTTCTGACAGAGGTGTCAGCTGACTCTCTGGCTGCTTCTGGATGCAAAACCTTTGTGCGGGGGTTTGCAGAGAGGTTTCAGATTAAGTTGCCAGGGAATTCTATCCTCGGTAGTGCATGCAGATGGGGCTGCTGAAATTTTCTGTCCAGCTCTGTGCAATGGCAGCCTAGGCAGTAGTGTTTGCATCTGCTGTCACATAAAAACAAGTGTTACAGCTTTTACTGAAGTATTCATGCATGTCTACAGGGAATACACCTCGCGTTGTGTCAGCCCTCGGGGTTGGTGGTGCCAAGCCCCGGAGCAGGAGAGACGCTGGGATATCTCTGAGTGCATATTGAGGTTGCTGTATTTACAGATATTTTCTTCCTCCCTTTTTTAATATTTTTTTAATAAGTGAGCAGGCAGGAAGCCCGAGGCAGGGACGAGGGAGGCCGGTACAGGAATGTTTTGTTGCCTGGGCAGTTGAGGGGGTCACATCTGGGTTTAGCTTGTGGTCCCCTTGTCATTCCACCCAGGCCTGCCAAGTACCACCGACAGCAAGTTCATTAAGCAGCTCCGGGAGCTGCAAGAGTCCAAACGCATTGACAGGATCCCTTTAATCCCCTCAACGCCCGAGGAGATGGCGGATATGCTGAAGCTTTGTTCCTATGTTCGCTTCAAGGTGCCTCAGCAGGTGAGAAGCCGATGCTGGCTGTGGCAGCTGGGAAAGGGAAACTTGGAGGTGATGAGAGGGTTTGCTTCTCCCTGAGCCTGCATGGTGACAGCTGAGGTGATACCAGGAGTGGGACTGGAGCTGCCATCATCCAGGCGAGACACCCCCGTCCCTGCTCCCAGCAGGACTTTCCAGAACTTTCCCTTCAGACACACTTTTCTGAGTTTCCTCTGGCAGTGGCCACTGGAATTTCTCCTCCCATGAAGTTTTTGGCAGCAGGTTGGGATGTAGAAGAGTTTTTTAGTAAATATGGCTGGCAGGAAGCATTCAATAACTAAGGCAGCTGTTGTCCGGAGTGGAGGGAGATTGTTTGCTGCTTTTTAAGTAAAAGCCATGGAAATGTTAATCACCTCATTGAGACTTGGCGAGGGGCTGGCTATTAAGCTAGTTTTCCTTAGGAAGTCTGGGATGAGTAGATTGGAGAGTAAGAAAAAAAATGTAAGGGTATTCTTCTGGGTTTTTTGGCAAAAGAACACAAGAAGGAAGAAAAGTGCAGTCATGGCTGAGGTGGCTGCTGGCCAGGGGGAGAAACTGGGTCTGCATCATAAAAGACAAAATTGCTTGTTGCTGAAATACATGTTGTTCAGTGTGGTTTCAACAGCCCTATGTGCTTAGGAAGAAGCTTGTGCTGGGGCCAGGGTTGTGCAGGGCACATTGGGGTGGCAGGACTGCTCTTGGGTCCTCTCAGACCTGTTCAGCCCTATGCAGGGTGTGTGTTCTCTCCTGCAGCTCTCCTCTGCTCTCTCTACAGATCCTCCAGGGCCTCGTTGATGTTCGCATCCCACACAATGAATTTTACCGGAAACGTAAGTGCATAGCAGCAGTCTCCTCACCAGGCTTTCCAGCAGGACCCCTGGGGTGTGGGGCCCGGCTTTCCCCAGCCCCCAGGTCCCCTGCACACTACCTGACCCCAGCACCCTCCTGCTGCTTTGCTGAGGGGGGGGAGGGGACAACATCATGAAGAGATGTGGGGATGCTGGTAGCAATGCACTGCCACCCCCACTGCCACACCCATGAGTGACAAGGTCACTGCTTCACCCACTGCCTCTCATCTGGGTTAATTAGTACCTATGAGGAGACCATTTGGTCGAGGGTCCCTCTGCAGCTGGACTTGGTGGCAGAGCAAGGACAGCCTGTCACCTCTGCATGGGTTTCCCAGTGAGGGGATGATGGCAGGACTGGCCCACAGGGACACCTTTGGGAAGGGAAGGCAAAACAATCTTCCTTGTAGGACTGATTCCCCTCTTGCCCCACTAGTGTTTTTAGAAATCGTGGATGAAAAGTCCAGGCACTCTCTCCATGAGAACATGAGCAAGATCAAAGCACCGACGCAGGTCATCTGGGGAAAGCAGGACCAGGTACGCAGCCCCCTCCACATCCCTCACAGAATGCTCACCCGTGGGAGCTGTGCTGCTGAGCTGTGCACTGCTCTACAGGGAGCTGGCACACATGTGTCCTCGTCCCAGGTGGGTTTGGACATGGGAGCTCATCAGGGGGATGGGCAGAATGCTGACAGCCAACTTTCCAGAAGAAGAGGGCAGAGCCAGGGCTGGTGAGGGCAAGGGGGCAGGTGGAGGGGTAGGTTCCAGCACCAAAGCAGGCAAGGGCTGGCAATAGGAATAAAGTGTCAGCAAAAAGAGTTGAACTGGCAACCGGGAAGAGATGTGCTGTTTGTGGGCAGGCTTCAAGGCAAAGTCATAGGGTT
Organism: Serilophus lunatus; assembly: GCA_013399895.1. Lineage (NCBI taxonomy): Eukaryota > Metazoa > Chordata > Aves > Passeriformes > Eurylaimidae > Serilophus > Serilophus lunatus. The sequence continues at coordinate 1,402,184 of VXBA01001230.1, forward strand.
GGTTTTGGAGGCAGGAATGGGCGGAGAGAAGTGGGAGGAATTAAACTGCAGGCAAGCAAAGGGCTTTATAAATGCAAAGGTGCGAGTGTTTGCTTGCAGTGACCCCTTTGCACTGGGCTAGCATCCAAAAAGCATCCAGGAGAGTTCCCTGCTCCATGCTGAGACCATGCAGCCTCCCTGCTCCATCCCCAGGCAGGGCACTGGCATCACAAGGACTCTGTCTGCATCTCTGCTTGGCATCTTGATTGAATTTGGAAAGGCAGCTCCAGCAGTGCTCTTACAGTGTCCAGCAAACCCCAGCTCTTACTACAGGAGTGACTGTTTTTTCCTCTGCCATCCAGGTCTTGGATGTTTCGGGTGCCAGTGTTTTATCAAGCGCTATCCCGAACTGCCATGTGTACATCTTGGAGAACTGTGGGCACTCAGTGGTGGTGGAGCGGCCCCGCAAGACAGCCAACCTCATCCTGGAGTTCCTGGCACTGCTGCACAGCATAGACAACAACAAGAAGCAGGCATGAGAGTGGCAGGGAGCCAAGTGCCCGTGCCGGGTCTGTTAAATTGTAAAGTACTGCAGCTTTGATAAGTTCTCAGGGATCTTGTACGAATGGGGGTCAATGTGCCAAAGTCCCTGAGGAAGGCAGAATCACTGATACCTAAACCTATAGCACCACTGGCACAGCGACCTAGAGGTCATTCAGCAACCTCCATAGATGTAGAAATGGAAGCAGAATATCTCCCTTTTCTACGTAGAGATAAAGTAGGAATGAGCTGAAATCACCCAGCGCTCCTCACACAGCCACCCATCTTACTCCGGTTACCAGCACTGTAGTTGTCCATGACATTTACCTAAACTATATATGAAGCGTAGGAAGGAGGAAGCATCCTGGACTGAGACTTACAATATTTCTGCTCCTTAGAGTCCATTGTGTTGCATGCTGCCGTGCTGTGAGAGAGCTCCCCAGTGCTCCAGGCGTCTGCTTGAGTGCTCTCTCTGTAACTCCTTAACTCGTGATTTATGCAACAGAAAACTTCATGTGTGGAAGTCCAATGACTGTATGTGCAAAAATGTTTACACTTTGAGTGGGTTTTTTAAATCCCTGAATAGCTCCTGTGTATATGTAATGCCTTAATGTTGCCCAGGGTGTGGCGTCTGTGCACAGCCCGCCTTGCCCAGGGATGCTTCTCCCTGAGGGTGAACATAGCCAGTGAAAACGGGGTGCAGACAGCAGCTTTGCCACCGCTGTGCAGACTAGAGGGATGGAAAATGCCCGGGGCAGTTCAGTCTCCTGGCCTGAGTCAGCAATAAGCCCGTGGGCAGGGTGCGACTCAGCAACCTCGAGTGACCTCTTGTCTCTGCTCTTTTATCACATAGCGCTGCTGAACACCCTGATGTAAATAACGACTTTCTTAATGAATTCTGTGAATTCTGCAAAAGCCAATGTCACCAGAATGGGCGTGAGGGAAGGGAGCAGGCTGTGTATGTGTCTGGTGGGAGGGGATGTGGGCTCCTGGGCCCACTGGGCAGGGAGGATGGGGTCAGTTCACCCACGAGGTGCTGGGCAGTGTCGTGGAAAGGTACAGTATGCTTCTGCATCTTCTCGGTGATTACAACTCCTGATCAAGTGAAATTATAGGTAGAAATGGGCAACAGAGACAAGCTACACTTTACAGCCTGCAAGATGGTGTCTGGGGATGGATCATGCACCTCTCCAGGTATGGTCCTTCACTGCCTATCCCAAGGACAGAACACTGGTCCTGGTCTCGGGCAGGATCAGTGGATGCTGGAGGGCAAGGCAGTACATGGTGCCCTCAAAGGTAAAGCAGCAGGTGGCTGTCACCCCTGGGTCACCCCCAGCCCTCCTTGGGGGTTGGTAGTGGGTGGTGCTAGACCCCCTCCCGACTGGGAACGCACACTTGTGGTGCTGACAGCCATCTGCGCAACAGCTTCCCGAGGTACCCTGATCTGTACATAGATCTGAAACTCCCCATCAGCTTCTCTGCTCTTTTTAAGAGAAGCAACAATGATCTTTTAGAAAATTAGAAATTTGCTGTTAATTGCTTGGTTATTGTTTCTACTACAGGAGTTGATTTAAAAAAAAAAAATTGCTGATAGTTTTGTGTGGTAAAAGCCAGAAAAATTTGTTGGATATCTATATGGTTTCTCATGTCACAGATTGTTGTATGCAAAGGATTTATATGGCTATTAAAATCTAGTGATTTAAGGAGTCTGTGGTGCAATGATTATTTTTTCCTTTGAGGATGAAGAGGGATGTGGTATGTGATGATACGTGGCATAGGGGCCTTGGTCCTCTGCTTCTTTCCTCCCCACATTTCTGGGAGATGCAGGTTTTGTCTCTCGGAATATTTGGTAATGGAAAGAAAGATGGTGAAGACTGGTAAGGCTCAAGACTCATCTCTTCAAAGACAATACAAATTGTCTTTTTTTTTCTTTTTATTAAGGGGAAGTGGTGCCAGACACTCAAGAGGAAAAAACCTCAAAGGTCAGGGAAGTTGGGGTTTAAGCACCAAGCTTTCTCTTAAAACTCTTGAAAATGTGTTAAATAGTAATGTCAGCTGCAATTACAAGCGTTACTGAATTCATTCACTGTGCTATGTGTAACAAATAGCATTACGTCAATATCCAGGCAAAAGTATTTATGTTTCTCCTTTCCCCAGGAGGCTGTCGAGGCCTGGCAGCTGCTTTGTTTGTCAGAGGAACTGCAGGGAGGGCTGGGGAGCATCCTTCTGACACCTCATTCCCCTGCCTGTGCCCTGCCACTGCTCCACTGCTGTAGTGATGCACGGGTCAAGGTGACCCTATTAATGACCACAGTGCAGGGCTGGGAGGGGGTTTCTCCCCCACAGGTAAGGGCTGAGGTTGGGCTGGCTCAGAGCATGTACATCACATGTTGCAGTCTCATGGTTTTCAGTAATAAAAATCCTCAGGTGTATATGAGAGGGGGCTCAGGGTGCTGACCTATCTCACTCCAGCTGCAGAGTCAAGGGCAGCTGCTGTTGATTTTGGCTCTGGCTGTGCCCATGCCCCAGGCTGGCTCAACAGCAGCAGCTGAGCCCACTGAGGAGAAGTAGGAAGGGAAACTGCCTGCACCTACAATTGCACCTGGTTGCTATTCCCATTATCCCTCATTTCCTGCTGGAGCCAGAAAATCCCTACATGGTGTAAAGACTGCTCCCCTCTTTTCAGCAGCTGCCCCCTTGGCACCAAGCTTCCAGTAAGTGCTGGACACCCTCCAGGTAAAACTGTGTCTCCAGGTTGGGTATGGAGCTTGGGAAAGGGGAGAGGCTCCTACTCCTCCTCATGGGTTTGGGTGGCCTGAGGGCAAAACTGAAGGAACCACAAGGAAATCATTAGATCCCAGTACTGGTTATCCTGGGCACCTGCACATAGCCTGAGCATCCTGGCATGGTGGAAGGGACTAGATGCCCTTTTTAGTTTGGTTTACTATGTGCAAGTATTGTTTTCTGTGTAATCATGTGAATAAACCAGGTCTGTGCTGGGACTGGACTGGGTTGTGAGGGTAATGGAGGTAAAGGTTCGCACAAAAGCTAAGTAAGGAATAGGCACTTGGTTGTTATGGGTCTTGCTGAAACTATTTACTGTGTCCTGAAAAGAAGCTGCAAACCACAACAGGGCTGGCTTAAAATACAATAATGCTTCTGAGCAAGTGGTTTTGCTGCTGAGCATCCTGGTCTGTGGTGGTACCTGCTCCTGGAGTGTCAGTGGGAGTAGGAGGGACAGACCTGGTGGTAGCTGGTCCCAGGTATTTGGTTTGTGGTGAGCTGCTGTCAAAGGGGAGAATATGGTGTCCTTGAAATGTGGACATGCAGGGAAACCTGGGCCGAGTCTTGGTCCAGACGGTTGTAGACAAATGCCTGTCTACAATGGAAAAGCATCTTTCTCCCCTTTTTTTTTTTTTTTCCCTAGCAACTAAGAATAATTTTGTGCCTTTTTTAGGGGGGCTTCACCAGCGCAGCCTTGCACAGAGCATCCTCTTGACAGGCAGAATGATGCTCAGGGTGTCTGGCACAACAGTTTGGGTGCTCCACGTTCCCCTGAATCAATGTGTTTTATAATCCTCTTGGACACAGTATTTTTCCTATGGGAGGGCCCTGGAGTATGGCCTCTCTCACCCACTGTGGAGGGGCCACCACAGCCCCCCGCCCATGTTCCTGCAGTGGTGGAGGCACATGTGATGTCTATGGCTGCCTTGTGATGTGATGAGGGTCTTCTGACAGGACCCTCCAGGTGACACTTGTAGCAAATGCAAGAAAAACATACAGGATATGGAGAAGGTTCGGGTTTGGGTTGTTTTTCCGTTCTGGGAGGCCCTCTTCTGAACAGGAGCCTCTTGAGGGCGGTTTGGGATTGTTTGTTAAATACTCGCTGAGCCACTAGTGCTTGGTGGCTTCTCTCTGCCATTCCCTGCCCGACAGCGCTGCCTGTCTGCTGCTTCTGACCGCAGCTCCGGACATGGAGAGCAAACCTCGATTTTCCCTTCTTTTTCTGAGAAACTTTGTGTTCAGCCAACAGGCTCTTGGATGTTACGTCTTGCAAAGCCCGTTTCGCTGCATCGTGAAAAGAGGCTGCAAAACACAACAGGGCTGGCTTGAAAAAAATCTGATAATGTGTCTGAGCAAGCTGTTTTGCTGCTAAGCATCCAGGTCTGTGATGGGACAGGGCTGTGATGGGACAGGGCTGGTGGCAGCTGCTCCCACGTACTTGGTGTGTGCTGAAGAGGCCTGTCTGACAGAGGCTGGTGAGATATCAGTGGCCTCGCTGCCTTTTTCTTAAAATTTTTTAAGCCCAGCAAATAGCTGTGAGTTGGGTGCTCTGACAAGCTCCAGCTGTTGCCTGGAGCCAGGCAACTAGCAGACAGTGCTCTCCCACCGTCTCTGAACCCCACTCTTTCCCAGAAACCTCCGTTTCGCTCTGAAAAGCAGAACCCACGCACAGCCCTGGTGTGCTGCTCTATTGATTTAACTTGTTTTTTTTGCATTCCTGGAAAAGCTGGGCAGGAGCATTGGGTGAGTGGGCAGGTTTCCGGTAACAGAACTGGGATTTGTGCTTCCCCTTGGGTTTGCAGAGCATTCCCTTGGACCAGGCTCTGGATCACCTCCATGCAGGTGACCTGCATTCTCCTGGGTGGATAACACAAAGCCCTCTGAGAAGGCACAGGCACATGCAGCTGCAGGGGAGGCTTCACTCGTGTCTGCCTTGGCCTCTGCCTTTGCCACCCAAGCATTGGGGAAGCCCAGGAGAGCTGACCTGAGAGAAGTCAGTCTGTGTCTTGAAGGAACAGCCTATGATGCTTCACAGCCATTTCATGTGTGTAGGGGTGGAAGAGAACTTGAGGGACCATCCAGGCTGTCTCTAGATCATCTCTTATATGAGCCCTGAATACCCCCAGTGGTCTTGGACATGGGCTCACAGAGCATCCTAATGAGTAGCCTGATACTCTGCTGAAATTTAAGCTTATTACCGCTCCTGTCCCAATCGGATGCTGGGAGCATGCTCATAGCTCCCTGCAGCTCCCTCTTGCGTGTTTGCAGGTATCTTGTGTCCGGAATAGAACCCTGCAGCTGCTCCTGTACCTGGAAGGGGTAACACAGGCAACTGAGCACAAGCTCTGAGTTTAGACTTCTCTGGCTTCAAAGAGCGGGTGTCTTGCTTCATGATTGTTCTAAGAGCAAACACCCCGGTCAGCCTGCTTTAAAATAAATAGTAACAATAACAACCCCCTCACCCCACTCTGAATGACGTGGCTCAGCCTGTGAGTCACCCTGTCCTACAACCTTGATCTCCAGCCTGCCTTTGCACATTGTTTATTCATGCCTGGAAGCAGAATCCTGCATAAGTCTTTCCAAAACTACATCCTCCTTTCTTTACCCCCACTTTTTTTGTCTATTTGCCAAGATCGTCTTTCTTTATCCAACCCCAGCCCTCCAGCACATCCCCATGGGGTAATCTCAGCTGTGTGTTCATTAAGCACCCTGGCCTTCAGCTTAATTACCGAGCCATTGATGGAGCTGTGGAAAACAGTATGTTTCTTTCTACTTCCACAGGGAACCACTGGTAACTGTGAGAAGAATTTTGCTGCATGTTTGTAGCTGCCTTGCAGGTTGAGTTAATCTCGAGTTTATTTTTAAACTCAAAAACTTGCTTAGCAAAAACTCCACTAAAGAAGTACAGTCCTTACTGTTCTATCTGCCTTGGGGGGTTGTTGCCCTATTGCAAAAGAAAGTTGATTTGGAGTAACATGAGTAAGTCTTGTTATTGATCACCCTTATAGTTTTTAGGTGTTTTGCATTTCCGTTCCCAAGGTGTTCTGGATGCCATGGGGACCACCTCCAGATTCAGTGCCTGGAACATATTTGCCTTAGCGTAAATAACCCTTAGTAGTGTCTGGGAGGTTGTGAAATATTTGGAGTCCTGGCTTTGACCCCGTAGGGAGGAGAGAGGTCACTGCCTTGTTTGCAGATCCAGGTGAAGGCCGGAGGACAAGTAAGGCTGCTTGGGACCACGGGTGTTGCGGATGAGGACCTTATGGACACTTTTGTGCCCGTGGGGTCCCTGTTCTCGATACCAGTAGCATTCCAAATTTCAGCAACCCAGGTCTCCAGCACTTGTGACGACATGGCACCAGGTGGCAGCAAGGGACCAGCATGGGAAACTGCTGTAGCACCCTGGGGGGCAAGCAGAAAGGGAGCCCTAATACTGCACCCTAAACTCCAGACTGCAAGGAGCTCTGCTCCTTGCTTTGAGCTCATGTCTAGGCCGAGTCTGGTCCCTCTCTGTGGGAGCTGTGCCCTCCATATATCCCCAACCTGCGTATCATCCATCAAAGGGCAAAGCCCAGCATTCCTTTCCTATGCGTGGAGCTGCGTGCTCTTGGGGTCAAATTCACTCCTTCCATAAGATGTCCAGACTTCGAAGTTTAAGGGCAAGTCACCCCTGAAAAGTAGTTAAATAATTAACTTGTTTTGCAAGAGACTGGATTCGGCCTGCAAGAAAACCTCTCTGTGTCAGCAGCTCTTGAAGGCTGTTTCTGGGCTCTGGCTCGGAGAAGGATTATGTGAGGAATGTGAAAGGAGAAAACTGGGTGATGCTGGGCCAGAGCACCACTGCTAGGAGTGGAGTTAGTTTGTGCATCCCATTCCCTGGGGGCTGGAGGAGATGGTGGCGATGCAACTACCCCCTTTAGCCCTGGAGAGCACCGACCTGGATTCAGTTAGTAGGAGATGCACCTGGCCACGGGCTATGTGCCATTATTCTCTGTGTCAGTGCCTGACTTTGGGTTTAGCTGCACTTGAAGCCCAAGCAGGCAGCTCTGGGTAAAGGCCGGTGCAATGCTGGCACACAGAAATGGGATCAACAGCCTCTTCCTGTTGTGCAACTGCTATGCAGCCCACGGAGAGAATTTTTGGAAGATTTCTCAGGGCTTTTGTGTTTTCAGATAATATTTATTTGATTGTTTAGGGCCTTACTTTTACAAGCAAGGGATTTAAATAGTACAGGCTGAGAGGGGGCATGAACCTTGTCTAGCCTGCCCTGAAGTGTCATGTCCTGCCCCAGGGGCTCCCCATGCAGCCCTTACCTGCCCAGCCTTGGTTTCTCCTGAGCAAGAGTCCCTAGTCTTGCTGGCTCTGGAGCTGGGATTCTGGCACAAACATTATTTACAGTATTGCCTGGCAGCCCTCATGTGTTTCTGCCCTTACGTAATAGTTCAGCCTGGGTATGAGCCCACTCATCCATCCCCTACCCACATGGTGGGACCCAGGCTTCAGGTACTGACATCTCTGCTCCAGGCTTCGTGCTGGTGGCAAGGGATGACCCCGGGTGAGCTCTGCCTATGGGGCTTCAGGCTCCTGGCCAGGCAGGGCTGAGGTGTGAGCTCCTCTCTGCTCTGAAATCTGTCACTCTGCCACTTCCCTGTTCCACACTTCCAGTTTGGACCTCTCCTTGTTGATCTTGGGGCGGGGCTGGAGCCAGGAGTAAGGCACAGTGCTGTGTATTCTAACCAGCACTTCTCTAACAAGACCCATATTTACTTACATTTTTATTTATTTCAGACATTTTTGGTGTGCATATCCCTGACCTTGCTTTGTTTCTGCCTGTGGTTCTCAGTACAGGCACAGGGATGCAGGGTGTGGGCATCAAACTCCCTGAGGTGAAGCCACCTGTAATGCACGAGGGAAAAGGCAAGGACAAGTTGCAAAAACCAGGGCAGGAGCCAGAGCAAGAGGTGTGCAGCTGACATGTCACCCTGAGAGGTGTCCAGGGTTGGGTTGGGAATGACGGGTTAGATGAGGCAGTGAGCAGCTGCCTGCAAAAAGTTCCTTGGCTTTTTCAGGCTGTTATGTAGCTCAGCCCCTTGTCTCCCAGGAGTCAGATGATCATGCCCTTGTGCCCCACAAACCAAACACTTGTCACTTGACTTCACCACAGCACTGAGACACTGCTCTCTGTGGGTTTGCCTTTGAGTAAGGTGCCTGCCAAAGATCAGCTTGGGGTCAGCTCCACATCTCCCGGGTGCAATCTGTGCAGGCATGGGAGGAGAGAGGCTGATATCTTGCCCTGGTGATTGAGGGAGGCTGGCATGCAAAAGGCCACCCAGGGCTGGCAGGCAGCGTGCCCGGGCAGCACCCTCCTGCCCACTCAGAGCTACACAAGCAGGACTGTGTATTTAAAACTCTGTGTGTCAGCATCAGGGTTGGGAGTCATTCCTACAGCCAGGAAGGCTGTTGGCTGTGCCAGTGGGCTCAGCTGGAGTCATTCACGTTGCTTCAAGAAAGTGAGGAAGCTCCAGGAAAGGGAGAAAAGCCACTGCAGTGGCATCAGCCAATTCCTGGGATGGGAACATCACCCATCACCACCTGGGGAGGGCAAGCCCTTAGGGAGATGTGAGAGAGTGGCACTGGTAAGTGCCAGCCTCTTGGTGGTGGTGCTGGGAGGGACTGGCAGAGTGACAGAAAACTTTGTACAATCCTAGCTGTGTGTCCCCTGTTATAAAGAGCACAGAAAGCTTTCTTGATAAGAGCTGCCATAAATCAAAAACTGAACCATAATCGGAACTCTACTGGGATGTGCCCTTGAGTCCCAGACTGCAGGGATGGAATGTGATGTCGGTGCTCCTCCACACCATGCTTGTGGTCAAAGCTTGCTCCCATTGTACTCGCACCTCTCCATGTGCTAAGGACACAGACTGTGTCCTGTCTTCTTCCCCTTGTGGAGGGGCAAAGGTTGGTGGGTGGTGAGAGCGAGGCCTCCCTGTTCTCCTGCCAGATGCCAGGACCTATGAGGTTCTCATAGCTGGGGAAATCAGCAGCGCTTTGTGTAAGATTTAGTCATCCGAGGGTGGGAGTCAGTCTCCCGGGACCATTACTGCAGCTGGAATGACTCCTCCAGCTTTGTTGCCAGCGGGAGGTGGTTCCCCATTTCCAGACTCTGTGCTACCTCCTGTCCTTAACAATCCCTATGTCCTTCAGAAATCTGCCCCAAAGTAATTCTGGGTCTCATGCCAAAGCTGAGGGGACCCAAAAGCTAGTGCTAGACACCCATCCCACTGCAGCTCTGCCAGCACTGCCTTCAGCGTGACCACATTTTGACCATTAACACTCTCCAAGCACTTGCAAGGCAATCCTGTTGTCATAGGCTGGGCTAACTGGAACCATGTGGTGTTAAAATTGCCCAGAAATTCCCTTTTTTGAAGCTTTATTTATTGCTTTACCCCATCTCAGCTTTGAGGCTGGCAGCATATGGGACAAGCCATCACTTGAGGCAGGTGTTGTTGAACTCATTTTAGATGTGGCCAAACCCAGTCGCAGCATTACCTCTGCATAATCAGAAAGGAAATATAAAATTGAAAATATAAGATAGTATATGACATTACAGGCAATGTAACCTTATGGGATGAGTCTGACCTGACCTGGAGCATCATCCCACTTCTCCCAGGCCCTGTCCTGCTGGGACGCCAGGGTTCACGCAGGGAGCTGAAGTGAAGGGGATGTGCAGCCATGGGGGCGCTGTCTCCCCTCCCTCCAAAGCTGTGGTTTCCCATTTTGGAGGAGGACATGGTGGCTCCATGAGCTTTCCCAATGGGAAAATTCTCCCAGCGCTGCTGGTTTGGTTTTTGTGGTAGATTCCTCTGCCAAATGCCTCATTATGGGGTGAGTTAGTATTTTTGATATATTTAGGTGCCACTCAGCCCAGCATTGGGACTTTGTAATTAAAGGCCCAGTTTAGGCAGTCAGATGCTGCCAAGCTGGAGCTCTTGGTTTGAAACCACATTCCCGCAGGATTATGCACAGCACCAGCATCCCGTCCCAGTTAGGGCATGGTTATGCTGGGAGGGACAGGATCCCTGTCAGGAGGGATGGAGGGGCTCAAGAGGCACAGACAGGGTGGGTTCCATTTTTTTTGAGACCCGAAATTCTGGAGCTAAGGGCTCCCTGTGCTGCTGCTCCCTCACTATAGGTGGCAGGCAGGGTGGCACGATGAGGACCAGTGCGTTAAGGGCTGCTCTGCTACATCCTCTGTGCCCTTGATGCATCTGAAGTGTGCCCCTCCTCCAGCCCCACTACGGGAATCACTCATCCCAGCACCGGCCATGCCTCGACAAGTCAGGCAGTGACTGTCTGAGCCAGCAAAGCCTATTTCCCTTCACAGCCTGAGAGATAAACCTAAAAAAACCCTTGTTATCTTCCACTTGATCTAAATCAACATCAGCCCCAGCTATAAATAGCCATATGTATGTCTAGGTGCATTGCAGGGGATGGGACACAGTGGGGTCATTGTCCCCTGCAGGGTATTGGCCCCACTACAGCGAGGGGTCTCTGCACCAGGCTGTAAAGCTGCTGCTTTACCCCCACTGTGGGGCCAAGGTGCTCACTGTGCTGGGAACGGCTGTGCATCCAAGATAACTGCATGCCAATGGGTGAGGAGGCTCTGTTCTGTTGCAAAACAGGTCCCTAACATAGTCTGGGATAAACACCACCCCATGCATCCTCTGTGACATGGGGCCTTGTCCAACGTCTTACCCAAAAATCCCCCAGCACTGTTACAGCTGCAAGACTCTGCCCCGAGGGACCACTACAGGGATTCCACCAGGCCTCATCCTACCCATGGTCTCCCCCACATGGACAAGCCGTGCTGTGCCACTCGGGGCTTGTTGCAGCCCCTGCAATGGCCAAGGGCAGGCTCCTGGCACTTCCTAATTTAATATCTACACCCCAGATTTGGCTGCTCTCTTGTACCAAGCTTTTCCATCCCCAGGGAGTTGTGCCTCCTCCCTGATGCAAATACAGAGGAGCTTTGGAACGGAGGCAGCAAAAGGAAACGTTCATCCAAGAGGAGAAGGGTAGGGCTGGGTGGGGGTCAGTGAGGAGGGTGAGCAACAGACTGGGAAAGTTGGAAAGGGAACCTGTGCTGTTCCCCACAGGTTAAGGAGGAATTGTTACACCAGGCAGCAATGTCAAGCTGGCACATTTCACACCAGCTCCAAAGGGCCATTTCCTCTGGCCTGGCTGGATGATGCCCAGTGGCAGCTGCATGTTTGCCCACCTGTCTTTCTCCCCAGCTGCTCCAGGCAAGGAAACTCCTGTGGTGGCATGCTGGGTGAGGGAAATGATGCAATGATCTGCAGCATGCCAGTGGGGAGACTGGCCCTTGTCCTGGCAGCAGCAGACGCATCCTGCAGTAGGGCAGGAGGGATTGAGCATCCTGGCACTGCACCAGCTGCCACACTACTGGCCAGCAGGTTTGGAAGCTGGAGGTCCAGGTGACTGCTTTTGGGGGGTCAGCATACAGCTTAGGGCTGTTTTGGGGCTTGGGAGCACAAGCATTCCTTTGCAGCAGGGCTGGGACTTCACAGCAGTGGCAGGGCGGGGAGCCCATGGCATCCCTGGTGCCTCATGCTGGGCCACGGTCAGTGCCCTTGCACTTGCTTCTCTGGGCACTGAAATTAGCCACAACATCAAAGAGGAGTGGGATAAAAAAAGAGAGGAGAGGTTTTGTTTACTTGAACCAAAAATAATTTGCAGCAACGCATCTTCTTCCAAGGCAAACAGTTCAGGAGTCTGTCCGTGCTAATTTGGGAAGCTGAAAGGGAGTTAAATAAAAACATGAACCTCTGACAGGGAAACAACGGGTCTTGTGCGCTAAAATAGAGCTGGGGACGCCACTCAGCTGGAGCTGGAGGAGCTGGGGAAGGGCTGAGGGGTGAAGTCCAGGGCGGCAGGAGGGAGGTAACACGCTGTGCTCCAGCATTGTGTAATAAAGGATAACCTCACTCAGTGCTGAGCCCTGAGCCAGCAGCCCGGGCCAGCCAGCGTCCTGGGTGGGCAGGGCTGAGGCGTTTGCGTGGAGGGGATCTGTTCCATACAGAGGGTTTATATGTGCGTATGCTGGCCTTCTCTGTGTGGGACTGAAACTGGGGACCAGATGGGCCACAAGGGCACACACACAAACCCCCAGAAACTGGTGTGTGTGGCCAGGATTGGAGGAGGGGAAATGTCGTCTTTCATCGCCCTCTCTCTCATGGTACTTTAAATGACTCTTGGTGTCCCCAGCATTGGTGCTGGCACTGGTAACTTGTCTCTACCCTTGGTAGCAGTAACTTGGGGGTCGGCAAACCCTGGGGGGACCCCCTTGCAAAGGCTGCAGGAGGGTGTGAGGTAGTGGCACCCCTGGCCTGGCAGCAGACGTGTTGTGGGGAGGGGTCCAGGTGCTGCTGCTGCCGGACATCCCTCCCCTTCCACTTTGTTTCTGCTGTAGATCCGCTGCGTGTCCCAGGCAGGCAGAGAAGCCCTGAGCTGGGAGGTGCCACTGCAGAGTAGGCGGCCGAGCTGCAGCGGAGGTGGCTCCAGCTCCCCGTGCTGCCAGGTGAGGTGGCAGAAAGTGCCACCTCCGGCGGGTGCTGAGCGTCACCGCACGGCTACTGAAAGGCCTCCAGTTGCGTCACCGTGGGCTGCCACCCGCCTGCGGAGGTGTGACCGCAGGGAGCCGGATATGAAAACCAGCTGCTTTAATGGGTGCGGCGATGTGTTTGTTTGGGCAGCGGGGAGGAGTGTGTGAGACATCCGTACCTGCTGTGGGAACAGCACGGGCTGTCCTGGGCAGCAGGCTGTTCCAGCGGATTTCCATATGCTTCGAGGGGCACCTGGGAAACACCTCCAGTGTCAACCCTACCAGGAGCTGAGGGACTCCTCAGTGTTGCAAAACTCTTGACAGAAGCCGCCGCAGTGCGTTGAAGAGGATGGGACCCTGATGTGTCTGCTGGGGCAGGAGAGCCAGGGGACCAGCCAGAAGGTTTTCTGGGGCTGCTTCTGTGCAGCTGCTGGAACATTCTCTGTTAGGGATGCTGCTTGATCTTGCTTAGCTCCAGCCCCCTGCAGCTTTCCTGTGGCCAAAAGCAAATAAAAAGTTGCCTGTGGGATCAGCACTTAGTAATAGGACTGTTGGCAGGATAAAATAACCTTCATGGTGGGGCACGAGCTTACTAGTGTCGAAGACCATAGAAACGCCATGTCATCAGCACTAGAAATTGTTTTTCTCCCACATTTTCTGAAGTTAATGGTAGAACTGAGCCTTGGCTGTGCAGGGACAAGGGTCCATCTGGTAGAAGGGTTTTGAGCTACAGAAGACGTGTTTCTGGAGAGGGGTGAACTCCAGCCCTGTGTTTACCTGCAGAAACATGGTGCCTCAACAGTCCCCTTCTCACTTGCTCGGGATTTTGTATGCTGGTGTGGTTTGGCATCACTTTCTCACCTGCTGCCTGCAGAGGGGGAATGTCCCACCTCGTAGAAAGGGATCAATTGCTTGTCAGTATTTTTAGCCAGCATAGTCTGAAATTACCTGTAACCGGAGCAAAGGGGAATGTGGCACCAGGGCGTTCAGAACCTCAGGGGTAGCTGTTTCACCTGTGCCCTGGTAAGTGCCCAGCTGGAGCTGCAGGAACAGATACCAAGGAACACAGCAGCATGAGTAAAACATACAGCAAATAGAGCCACCCACAGCCTCCAGATCTGCACTTCTCTTAATGATAAGACCAACTTAATCCTGAGGTGACCGGCACAAGTCAGTATTCCAAAGAAAGCCTGTGTACATCTGTCTGTCTCAACTTCTTAAAATAACTGAGTAGCAAGTCTGTTCAGTGCAAACAGAATAAAACAAAGGCAATTTCTCTTTGGATGGTCCCAAATGAGAGGTCTCCAGGAGAGCTGTCCAAGCATCCCAGCTGAGCTGCAGCATTACCTCACCCATCTCACCATAGACTGAGATATTTTACACGGCTGAATCACATGTGCCACTCTGATGGCTGTCCATGCCTGTGTCACCTCAATTTACTCCTCTAGATGAATTTAGGCTGATGTCATTGCTAGTTATATACCACATGAGGTTTTCCCCCTAAGGGTATTTCTTTGAAAAATTGGGCTGAGGAGAGAGCTTCCACCAAGTATGGTTAATTGCTAACAGGAGCAGGGAGTTAAAGGATGCCAGCTCTGGGGAAGGGAGGGATTCAGGGTAATTCCCTTCCCATCCAGGTAAATTGGCAACACGTTTCAAAAATAAGTGGCTCAGCCCTACCTGGTTGCCCAGGACAGAGGACCCTGGAGCAGGTGAGTCCCTCTGGGAAGTCATTGGGTGGCTCCAGCATCAGATGACTGTGGAGGGGAAATATCAGTGCAGAGCTTTTTCCTAGAAAATCCTTAAGTGTTTGACTTGAGTTCTCCTGAGAGAAACAAGCACGGCCTGATCCCCACTGAGCTGCGCCGCGGGGAAGTAATAGAACATCCGTCAGGATCACGCCCCTGTGTGGGACACCATTTCCTCCTACAGCATCAGCACAGTGGGACTTCTCATAAACCACATTTAAAGGGTCCCTGCAGCCTGCTTAGCTTGGGCTGTGCAGGACCCCATGCTGGGAGGAGTCATGAGTGTGCCCGGACAGAGGCTTTGCATTTTGTTCTGTTCGTCACCAGCCTGGGGGGTGACTTCTCTGTGGCTTCTCCCCAGAACATTGGCAGTTGACAGCCAATTTTGTCTGTCCTCCTCCCTGCTGTACCACAGGTGCTGTGAGGGTGGTGGTAGCTGCCCTGGGAGCCCAGGCAGTGAGCCTTGCTCCTGTAGTGATTTCTGCCTGTGTGGTTTCTGCTGAAGACAGAAGGCTTTGAATTGCTGAAACCAGAACTTGCTTCTGCGCGGTTACACCAAGAGAATACTGGTGTGGGGGCGTGGGCAGTTGCCTCCTCCCCTCGCAAGAGCCTTCGCCACTGGGCCGGGAAAGGTTTATTTCCTCAGACATATTATAATCCATTAATTAGGTAATGGACACTGTGGGTTGAGGTTTGGGTTTCACCCGCAGTGGTGTTAAACAGAGGTCAGGCTCTTGGCTTGTGCCTTGTCCTCACATAAGGGCTGTGCTCCCTCAGCCATTGCGAGGGCATCTCTGCTGCCTACCCTGTGCTTGGCATGGGCAAGTGTTGGGGCTCAGGACTGGCATGTGTGGTATGGCTGTTTGTGGTGCAGCAGCTGATTGTTGGGGTCTTGTGGATGGTGAATGAACACAATGTGTCGCCAGGACATGCCTCAGCATTCCAGTTCAGGGCATGAGGGAACATATGGAGGTTAAGGTGACCCCAGCACCACCCCATGCTCAGGCTGTTCCCATTTTTGCCAGGTGAGGGAGGTGGCATATGCTATCAGCTGGCATGGCAGCAGGATGTCAGTGTTGGCCACGACGCATCCCTGATTCCAGCATGCCCACAGCTATTTTTACAGACAAGAAACGTGGCAGTCCCAATGCCATGGGTTAGTAAAGATATTGACATTAAGTAGAGCAGCTTCCTCATGATCTGAAAAGGTGCAAAGAGCCAAGGGCTGATGCTCATTAGCTGTTGAGGACCCAGAGTGGGAGTGGTGTGCAGGTGGAATTTCCCTGAGATGCACCCCAGTGAAATCTGGATGTAGCCACTCTGGCCTTGATGGAGAAGATCTATCTGCCCAGTGAGGGCTCACTATGTTACTGCCAGTGCAACCACTCACCCTGCAGCTATCCTCTCTCATTTTAATTTTCTTTTCTCATTTGCTGCATTGTTATTTTGTTCTGAAAGAGTTTTAGGAGGTTTTTGCATTCATCCCACTGGGAAGAAGCAGAGCCACCCCTCTGCTCTCCCTGCTCCCTGGCATAAGGAGGCCTTTCTTTTTCCCCTTTATTTTAGCACTTTGATGTCCTCATAATTTATTTTTGCAGCAGAGTTGTTTTCATGATAAAATGAAAATGTTTCCCATGGGTGGCTTTAAAATGAAAGGCTGAGTGAGGAGGCTAAAAATAACATTGTGTGAGCCACTGGCTGCATGAGCAACTGGGCTGGGCAGAGGCTGCTTGCTGAGCTGGGGAGGGAACCTGGTGGTCCCTAGGGCTGTGTCCAAGGGGCCCCTCGCAGATGGTTAACCCTCGATGCTTAATGTGGCTGGTTCGCAGGCCAAGCTCAGGGTTGGTTTTTGCTGGAACTAAGCTTGGTTATGCTTCATTTGGGGCAGGCATCCTCTCTACCAGTTTGAGCTCTTGATGGCTGTATAGGGACACAGAGAATCCCCATGGGACCATTCCCATCTCTGGGAAGGAGAAAACCAGGAGCTGATGAGTGGGATGAAGCTAAAGGGCCATTAACTCAGTAGCTGGGTCTGCCCAGCCCCTGCCTGTCCCCCCAGGGGTGCACTGAGGGCTGCCTCTGCCCTCTAGATGTGTCCTGAGTAGGATGTAGCTGTCAACCTTTATCCATGGGAAGTGATGCTGCTGGGCAGAGCTCAGAGCTGTCCTGGTAATGTCTCTCACTACATGAACTGACTGCCCCGCTAGCAGGAGAGTTCAGCCCTGTTTACCAAGTATTGACTCATCTTCCCTTTCATCTTCCCTCTCAGATGTAGCTTATTATGTGGTGCTATAAATAGGGTTTGGTCCTGATTACATGTGCCCAGCTTTTACCATTTCTTGCCCAGGCATGACGTGAGTAGAGAGCCTCCTGGCACGGTTGTGTAACATTTCGTTATGGCCGTGGGAATGGGAACGAGTGGGTGGGCTTGTCTAGGGCTGTCTCCTCCTTTTATTTTTGATGGCAATGGCTCTGGGGGTGCCTCTGACCAAATCTCATTGCAGCATCCCTTTCTGCTGCTCATCCACATCTCTTCTGTCCTCCAAGTACTGACTCCAAAATCCCACTGCCAGGGCCCCACTGACTCCTGCTGTCCTGGGACTCCAGAACCGAACCATCCAGGCTGTGACCTTGCTGCACAGTATCTGTGAGCAGCTGAGCAGCATGGACGATCCCTGTCCCTGGGAATAAGGACAGTGCAGCCACTTGGCAACCCACGATTCAGTCACGTACAAGCAAAGTCCACCGTATTTTCTGAACGTGGCTTCAGAGACCCATAAGTGTTCCAGAGATGGCAGGAATACCATGACAGGAGCTTTTTTTGCTGTGTAGGTGCATGGAGTTACCCTGTAGCCATTTCTGATGAGAAAGTGCCAGGCAGATTGTCCTGGCACAGCAACACTCACGGGAAGTGTCAGCACATTGCTCAAAGGCGTTTGATATAAATAGATGAGTGGCTCAAACCAAAAGCTGTAATCATGTATGTGCCAGCACAAGACAGGAGTGGGTAAACACAGGTGGCTCCTGTGTCCGCCAAATGTAGCTCAATGACACCACCTGCATCCTAACTGTGGCCTAGTGACATAAATATCCCCAGCATGGCTCCAAGGTGGGGAGCAGGATGGAGGCACACAGCCCGTAGCTCTGATAGGATGGCAATCAGAGTCAGCAGAGCTGATGGGGCCTTCAGCCTCTTTGTCCTCTGCACAAATCCATACCTGGGAAGTTAAGGACATTGAAAGTTGTGGCTGGGATTGAGCTGACTCTGGCAGTGAGCACTGTGGTGCCGGGGACTTTTGCTGGGGTAACGGTCTCTTCGGAGTTTGGAGGCTGGTGGTACAGTTCCACCCGGAGGCTCAGTGAAGTCAGCCGTTTGCTGGGAAATTGCTCTCAGCTGCAGGCAGGCGAGGTTAAATTGCAGATGAAAGTCAAATATTTACAGCACTCAAATTAGCGCTGTGATCTTCCAGCTTGGGAAACCTTGTGCATGGATTCCTATGTTGCACAGAAGTGTTGGCAAGCTGGCGGTGGCTTTGCCTTGCTCTGGTCCTGCCACAAAGAGTGTGAACGCAGCTGGCTTCACTTCCCAGTGCTGCCCTTGAGGGATATCAGTTTCCTGCGAGTTTTTGGTGCCAGTTGCAGTGGGTGAAGGTTCTGGGGTGTGCTGCCAGGTTTTTAAGGCCAGGAAGAACAATGATCTCCATTTAGTGGGTCTGCTTGATAATAGGGACTATTGTGACTCTCACATTCCTCAGTCGCCATTTGGGTGGTTAATTACCCTTGCTCTTAAGTAAACAGATAATTGTGCCTTATTGAAGGGTGGATGTTGAGACAGATGATGGGGATACGGGCTCTGCTTCCCTCAACTGCAGCAGCTCCTCACAGCCCTGCCATGCAGGATGAGGGAGGATGGCTGATACCTAGCATGGGCCAGCATCTCCAGGCCATGGGCCACCACTGCAGCTGTGCCTTGGACCCCTTCTGATCCATGTTCCATTGATCCGTGGATCCAGAGTGATTTTTGATGAATTTGTGTGACTCAGTGAATAGTGAGTTGATCATTTACCAGCAGGGCTGGCATCACCAGCCAGTGAGAGAGAAATATGATGGGAACAACCAGTATTTAATATGGAGCTGGCACTGGAAGGGAAGAACCCTGGTGAGAGCTCTAGAGAAGCGGCAGGGACTGGAGAGCCTGGGTTTCCTGGCAGATACAGGCGGAAGGATCTAGGCAGCCTCAAGCTGGTGGAAGCAGAAAACCTTATTGCCTTGCTGACTGCTGTGCCATGGTTTCTGGTTTTGCTTTGCACTGATGGCCAGAGGCTTACTGGTTTTGACATCAAGGCTGAGATGCTGGAAACTGCTCCAGTGATAAGGAGTTCATCAGGGTAGGGATGTGTGAGCTCATGCTGTGATGTCCCCACTTTACTATTTCCAAAGTCCTCAATGATAAGAAAGATAGGAAAATGAAAGAACTACAAACCCACATTTTGAAGAACTTCTCTGTTCACCTAAAATAAAGGGGGAAAAGACCCTATGTTTCCCATCTTCCCCAGGGCAGCCCACAGAAGTGAGGCTTCTTAGAGGTTGCCCAAATAGAGCTGCAGGATTTGGGACTGCAGGTGAGTAAGGGAAACTCTCTTGGATGGGTACCCACACATCACATGGATTCTCTGCTTGCAGTTGATTGGCTGTGGCTTCCCCCTGTGGCACTGACCATGGCAGGGTGGCACAAGCTCTGCCCCATCTCTGGGATGGGGCAAGCAGGACTGGGGCTGCTCCGAGGGAGCTGCAGCCCCTTGCTGAGCCTCACAAAGTGTGCAGCAGAGATGTGCCACACGCTTCACAAGCAAGGATGAAGCGAGCCTCCTGTCAACTTCATGGGGACAGGAAACCCAGCTCCAGTCCTGGTCAAATCCCTGTGGCTCCTGGCACGTGCACACGCCACTGGCCTTGTGCCTCCCCACCGGCACCAAGCCGCTTGCAATGAGGGAACAAAAACCCAGCGGCCAGGAGGATTTTGCAGGCTCTTTCATTAACCTTGGCCCAGATACAGTTTGGCTTAATAATCCCCACACAGTTTGCCCAGATCAGGACAGCATTTGCCTCATCTCTGAGGTGAAAGGGAGAAAAACATCAGGAATATGTTTTTCAGAAAACTTCATCAGCTCTGTGACCTGGCTGATTGAGTGGCTATGGAAGGGCCGTCTTGCTCCGTGCCAGACACAGCTCACGTTCCTCCCATCTCCGGCACAGCTGCTACACTCACTCAGCTTGCAAGCCTGCCCTACTTTGGATCAGCCCACAACATCTTTGATTTTGAGGTCAGTGACAGCTGCTGGCAAGCTTGCACGCCCTTATGCCATGTTTACTTTTTAAGCAGCTCAATGTAAATACAAATCTAACAGCTTCCTTGGGCTGCTTTAACTGTTTCAGTATTCCCTGCTGAAGAATTGTGGACAAATCAGGACGGAGCTCACAGCCTTCACATGGCTGCAGCTGTTTGCACTAGATGAGGCTTCAGTTCTGCTTAATCCTAGGTTTGATTATTGAGCCTTCACTAAGAACTGAAGGGGAGCCTGAGGCGACTTCATCATGGTCAGCAGCTTCCTCATGAGGGGAAGCAGAGGGGCAGGCACTAATCTCTTCTCTCTGGTGACTAGTGGCAGGACCCAAGGGAACAGCATGGAACTCTGTCAGGGAAGGTTGATTATTAGGGTTAGGCTGGATATTAGGAAACGGTTCTTCACCTAGAAGGTGGTTGGGCACTGGAACAGGCTACCCATGGAAGTGGCCATGGCACTAAGGCCGCCAGAGTTCACAAAGTGGACAACATTCTGAGGATCCTTGCAGTTCTCTGGTGATCTTCTGTGTCCTCTCCCCTTTGGGGGATGCAGAGCTTTTCTGGTGAGGTGTTTGTCCCATGCCACTGACAATGCACCCCCTGCCAGCCCTTCCTCGGGCAGAGGCACCATGATACACACTTCAGTCCTTTTCTGTTGGTGAAACCCTGCTGCCTCACTGGGAGAGCCTTGGCCCCATGGTGACAGGCAGCTGGAGAGCAGCAGGAGGCCAGAAAGACGTCATCTCTGTGCTGGGAGAACATGCTGTTCCCTTCTGCAAGTGATTCGGGAGGAAGGAATTTAACTCAGAATTTCCTCCTTAAATGCTCCAGCCCTTGTTCTGGTCAACTTCTTCTGGGAGAGGGATTTTGGCCAGCTGGGATGCAGGGGGAGGGCAGAATGTGACTGTGAGGACTGGAATACCTCTAGGTAGGGGTGCTTAGCCATCTTGGATCCCCCAATTTTCTGATTTCTGCTAATGGCTCTGGCACAGGTTTCTGTAGCCCCAGCTACCAGGGAGGCTCAGAGATGGAGAGGTGGGGAGGAGAGAGGTTAAAACTCGTGGCTCAGACAGCCCTTCTGGGGCCCCAGACATGCTGGTACACACAGTGACAGTGTCAGCATGCCTGGGGAGGCACGCCAAGCATTTGCAGCCTCTCTGGTATGCCGAGGGCTGACTGGAGATCCCCTGCCTCTCCTTGCTGCCCTAGGCCTGTATGGCTTGCCCTGGGCTAGCTGCCCACAGCTGTCCACCCAGGGGCTTCAGGGACCCCTGTGCTCTCTTTGCAAAGAGGTGCCAGGCGAAGCTTCCTCTTTGCCACATGGCTGCTTGTGCCACCTCACAACCTGACCCATCCTTCCACGTGGCTGGTCAGCACGTGAATCACTCTTGCCCAAAAATGTGAGCCAGTCGCCAGGCTGGAAATCAAGACTTCTCTGCAGTAGGAGCTCTCTCTGTGACTTGCTCCAGAGCCGTGATGTTCTTGTTTTGGCTCAGCAGTGGTCTGGCTTCTGGGAACAGCCAGCATAATTAGCCCTTTTCGTGCCACTTGCTCATCATGGACATTGAAACCCTTTGCAAATTTCTTTGTAAGAAGTAGGTCAGCATAAACTCTCTCTTTGGAAAGAGGAGAAGCACAGAGGATTAATTAACTTGCTTGGTATTGCACAGCCAGGCAATGGCGGTGCTGCTGGAAAGCATCCCCTGCTCCTGGGGGAAGCAGGGGCTCTGACAGCAGAGTGCTCCTCCTCCCTGTCGGGCACCCTATGAGACACCCTATGTTTGTTCTCCCAAACCAGGCTCCATCCAACAGCTGGGGAGTGCAGCCTGGTTGTCTGCTGGCCGAGTGATAAAGCTGTCATCCTTACAGCCCTGCAGCCCCAGTGCCTGGATGTTCACAGCCGGTGCCTGCTTCAAACAGCAGAAGCTGGTAGTGATGTAACCAGGTACTAAAAATAGCCTGAGGAAGAGTTCCTGAAGCAGCATGAGAAATTGCAGGGAAGGGAGGATGGGAGGGCTGAATTCACAAGAAATTACGTTCCCAATCAATGCTGATTCAGTCCATCCATTTGGCATTGCCTAGAGCACTACTGCTGCAGGGGCAATGGGCCAGGAACACTTGCTGCTGCCAGCTCCCTGGATCCTGGAGGCCTGATGAAGTGTGTTCATCTCAGCTAGTAAACAGCACTGATCATCCCCATCCTTCCTGACTCTCATGTGGGTCTTCTGGTTTTCACTTTGATCCATAGAGAGCTGGTGGGGAAAACTGTAGCTGGGATGTAGGCCAGGATGGAGAGTCTGCAGCAAGGGTTGCAAGTCACAGCCACAGACACACGTTACAGCACTTTTTTGAGACAGTTCTGCAAGTAACTGGAACAATCTGCTCGGGAAACCCCCATGATCTAACTACAGAATCTGCAGTAGTTCAACTCTTTCCTCCATGGTGCTCATCACATGAGGCTGAGCTTCCCTGCATGGCCATGAGGGTGTTCATAGCCCTGGAACTCACAGCCACTGCCAGCCCTGTAGTACTGAGGGCTCTGCCATGAGCACCATCAGTTCCTCAGTAGGAACAAATCCATTGAAGGGAGGGATTTTGTTCTTCCATGACTAGAGAGGTTTTATTCTGAGGTGAGCTGTACCTCCTTGTTTAGGAGGACCTGGCAAAATTTTTCCCTTCAAGATGGGATGAAAATGCTCATCTGCAAAACTAAAAAGTATGTGGAAGTATGTTCCGACTTCTACAGCATCATCTCCTTCTGATGGCCACAATGAGGGGCAGACTGGTAGGTTTGCTCAGAGGAAAGCCGGCAGGAAGACCCGGCAAGTGGAAGGAATAGGAGGAAACCCACATCCAAGCTGTTCCACAGGAGATCAAAGGAGATGCTATGTCCAGGGGCACACTGAAGGGTGAAAGGGAAAAGGAGGGAGTTGCAGTGGGGCATTAGTGCCAGGGCATCTGCAGCCCAAGTCTGTGGTCATTCAGTCACTGAAGGCTTGCTGGGCAGGGAACAGAGCTGCTGTTGAACCTGTATCATCACAAGCCAGAGCCACACTTGATTTCTGTGAGGAAGGAGGTATCACAGACAGTGCCTGGCCCATCTGCATCGAGGTGGATGGTGGTGAGGCATCACAAGCCCTTTCCTTCCTGCACAAAAGGTGCTCTGTGATATGTGAAATACAGACAATCCCCTATCAATTGCTATTTTTGCTAGCATTTATTTATCTTGTTTGACTTAGTGGTGCAAAATCTAGCAAACATGAAGTTTGTTGAATGGGGATGTGAAGTTTTCAGTAACCAGTTCTCCACCGGAAGGACTCAATGAAGGGTATCTGCAGCTGCTGAGCCAAAGCTTCTGACCTCCTCTTGCCTGAAGATGCCTCCCAGAGTGTCTGCTGGGACTGGCCCTGATCCCACAGAAATGCAGTGGGAGCAGGATTTGTAGTCTATCTCCGGGCAAAACCAGGTTGTTCCAAGTGGCCGCAGAAGAAAAAAGGTAGTCAAAGGCTGGGGGTGGCAGGTTCAAAGCAGCTGAAGGACAAGC
Organism: Serilophus lunatus; assembly: GCA_013399895.1. Lineage (NCBI taxonomy): Eukaryota > Metazoa > Chordata > Aves > Passeriformes > Eurylaimidae > Serilophus > Serilophus lunatus. The sequence goes on from VXBA01001230.1 coordinate 1,425,745, forward strand.
TGACTTATTTTGGTTGCTATTCCTATCTGAACTGGCTTTCCCCTGCTCTAAATAGTCTGCACTTCTGTGCTGCATTGAGCGGTGCCAGTGACATTTTGGCAGTGCCAGGTGGGTAGGTGTGGTGGGGTGTGTGACTGCAGGACTCCAGCCAAAGCCCGGTATCACCCAGCTTGGGAAGTTCCCAAAATGTTCACTGGAGGAGTTTCAGTTCTGAGTCATGCTACTGTGTGCATGCTAAGGAGTTGGGACTGTTTTGCTGAAGGCAAAGCCTTGAAATTGTGGCTGTATAGGGGGAGAGGGAAGTGCCACAGAGTGAGGTCTGGGTGCCCCAACCAAGACCGAGGGTCTCTGGACAAAGCCTGAAGCTAAAAGTGCAATCTCAGGCACAGGTGTCTGGCACTAAGTACCACCACCTTAAACATAATTATTCCGCACAAAATAACACAAATGGAGATACTTATTCCAGCCTGCTGGAATAGCCCTAGTTGCTGCTGCCTGGCCCTGTGGGATGGAGAAAGGAGCAGGGGGATTTATTCATCAAGGAGTACATGACGGAGACTCGGAAGAAGGGGAATGAGCCGATGAAGCTGCAGGAGGTGGAGTGCTGGGGGACGGGGCTGCTTCAGCCTACAAACACAGGAGGAAACTGAAACTGCCGGCTCTTTCCAACTTCAGCTGTGCCTGAGATGGTCACCCACGGAGCACGGCAGCACTGACTTGGGAGGCAGGAGCAAGGACTGACCCAAACCTGTGGATTTGAGTTTTGACTTTGGCTGCAGTGTCTGCTGTCCCAAACACACTCCCCCATCAGCCTGATAGATTCCCAGCACGCTTTCTCAGAACGGCTGGAAAACCATGTGTGGGTGATGCTATGGCTGTGTACCTCCAGTGTTAGTGCACGTGGGGAACTGGGATCCTTCCTGTCCATTTAAAGGCTCTGCCTTGCCCCCAGGAAAACTTAAAAAAGACTGTATGGAAAAAACGCCATGGCCTCTCCTAACCTTTGGCCACTTGCTATTTAGGTATTGTTCTTTTTGTGTGTTTTTGGCAAGTTGTTTTATCCTAGAATAGCACGTGAATTCTGCCGTGGGAGCAGATCACTAGGTAAGAGAGTCCTGCTGGAGGGTTACAGCCTCAGCAAACAGGACTGGTGAAGGGAAGGGAGCCCAGGGACACAGCTGTAACTGGCATTTGGTTGTCAGGAGCCCAAGCCGGACCTCCATTAGCAGCCCATGGACACTGTCTCCAGGGCTCTGTATGCCTGAAAGGGCAAGGCAGGATTTGCGAGGTTGGGGAACTCATCCAGGACCCCCAGGAGTAAGTTTGGCAATAGTCTTTGGTTTCTGAAGAGGCCAAAGATCTCCTGGGGTGGCCAGGGAGTAGTTTGCATGTGTCACTGGCCCAAAGGCAGCTCTTTGTCGCTGTCATGATTTCTGATTGCTCTCCCTCCTCTTCCCTAGGCAGCAGAGCAGGCTGCAGCAGGACACAGGCACATGCAGTCAGGCCAGGGCTCCTGCAGACACCCATGGAGCACGGGCAGCTGCGCTGTGGCGCTTGGCCTCTTTCCAGCAGGAAAGCAGCCTCTCCACTAGGCACTGCTGCTGGCTCCATTGTCTGCACGCTGTGGTTCATGTGTGCTTCTTGCTTGCCTGAAGCACAGCCAACAAATTAAACCTTAAACCATAAGTTACAGATGTTTTTGCTTGTGGTTCCTGGGTCTGGTCAGATCAGCTAAAAGGAACTTGGGGTGGAGAAAACCCTTGCCAATGATCACAGCCTGTTGCAGAAAAGCACGGATCCCTCACCTGCAATCTCTCACACCTTGGCTGGTGGAGCAGCAGCTGTCAGCTCTGCATCTCTGCAGCTTTTGAGAAATTGCAGAGCTGAGCTTCCATCCCAGTAAACAAAGTCCAGTTTTGTTTTTCTTCTGTGACTCATCCATCAATATGTAATTGCTCAGGAGTAATAGAAAGTGCCTGGGAAGGAACAAGGCTGCCCGGCAGGCGACTGAACTGCTGAGCTGCTCTGTGCAAAAAACCCCCATACCTATCCTCCTTCTTCAAGCCTCATTATTATTATTTTTGACCTTGTGAGGGCTGAGGATAGAGCATGGAATCTATTTCCGTGCAAGACACCTTTAAAGCATGACATTTCCCTGCTGCTTCATTACATTAAGTGCTGTCCTCCTTTAGTGGCCTGACTTTTTGGGTCCTGAATCAGACACATCATCCTCTGATGAAATGTTTTGCAAGTAAATAATAGCTAGAACCATGTGCATTAATTTGAACTGCCACAGGCACATAAAAAATGGCACAGAGCACACTATGCAGACAGAGCATGGGATTAAGATTGTGGGTGAAGAATACGCAATTAGATCATTGTATTGTGTTGGAACTGGATTAGTAAGAAGTGTCTGAATTTTGAGGAGTGTTACATTTTTTTTGATTCAGGGTCTCAGTTTTCATAGAAATTTCGCAACCCTCGCATGGTAAGAATAATACTGAATTGGGGAATTCATAACAGTTCTCTGCTCCCTCTAAAAGGTTCAATTCTTAGGGCCTTAGCAGGAGAGATTAGAAAATTAATATGCATGAACTTTATGCTCTCACGGGTGTTTCCTCTGGCTGGTGAAGTTGACGGCGCAAGAGGGAGAAGTTTGCTCTGCTGCTTCCTATATTGTACCAGTTTTGTAAATAACAGGAAGTGCTTGTTCTTTTAAACTGTCAGTCTGGCACTTTTCACCAGCTCTTAAAAATTGTACATATGTGTATGTGCATATATATACACAGTGTACACAAGAGAGAAGAAGGTGTTTATGGAATCAAAATGTTTGTTGCCTATTTATTTTGTGAATAATTTTGGCAGTGAGAGAAACTGCCTGCATGAGCAGATCCTCACCAGCTTAAACACTTCATCTCCTTTGTCTTGGCGAGGAGGAGGAAGGTTGAGTCGCGTTGCTCTTGCAGCTAAAGCGCCTTACTCTGGCCTCATGCCATTGCTCGGGGTGAAATGCTCTCAAGAAGTGGTGTGGGGTTACCTGGACTGCCATGCAGCCAAAGGATCAGCCTTCCTTGCGTGTCTGGGAGCACAGCTAGCTGGAGAGTCACCCTAGAGCAAATGAGATGGAAGTTGAGGAAGTGACTAGAAGCTGTGTGCTGGCAAGAGCAGTGCAGGAATGAAAGGCTTGCCAAGCTGAGCTCGATGCTGACATCTCATTACAGGCGTGAACTGTATCAGGGAAGCTGATCGTGGAGGAGGTAGGAGATGCCGAGTGACTCACGTAGCCTGGAATTACTCCCCCGCTAATTAAGAGGAACGGAAAGAAGTACAGTGAGGAGAGAGGCTTGAGGAAACCTAATGCTCCTGTGAACATGTGGAAATATTCCCAGCCTCTGGAGGGATCATGCAGCCACCCACTGGGGAAGGGTCCCATGGGGTGTCACCTGAGCTCACCCTCTCCCTGTGGCTGGGGGAACATAAATCAGATGTGAGCCCTGGGCCAGCTCTGGGCTTGTAAATGAACTCAGTAGCATGTGTCAATAAAAGTGAGTTTTCTTCAGTAAATGACGCACCTGTTGTCTCACGACCAACTTCAGCCCAAGAGGCATGGATTTAAAACAAAATTTTTAAATGTCCAAGGAAGTCATCAGTTTTAAATGGTGAGTGACACATACAAAACCAGACAGATAAATGAGAAGACTCTCAAGAAGCAGCCCTGCTTGTCTTTGACTGTCAGCCTGATGAACAAGAGGCATGTTTTAAGCAGTGAGAACTGAGGAGCATACTTGTTTCTTACAAAGAGACTGTGCATGCTTTTAATTTAGAACAAGTAGAAATCAGGGATCTCTCACCCTCTGAATCTTTTCGGTGACTAATGCTCCCCTCTCCAAACCGAGGAGCCATTCCTGAGCCAGAGAGGCCCTGGGCCCATGCACAGGCAGTTGGGGGGCAGAGGTGGGAGGTTTGAGCAAGATGCCCTGTGCAGCCCTGCCTGGGCAACTCGTGGCCACAAAGGCTGGGTTCTTTCTGGAAACAAAGGATGCCTTTTGCTGGGTGTGTTGTACAGCAGAAACGTGGTGGCTTGTGTGGCTTTCAGCTCTCTGCCCCTTATTTAAATGAAATGCAGAGTAATTTGTATCTAAGTGGAGCTGTTCTGTCTCATTAGCGTGATTAAATGGATGGCAGAGCGTTACTAAGTTCATTGTCAGAGAGACTGTTGCTTAGTAATTTAAACTGCAATAATCTCATTATTCCGCCTTTTTTTCCTCACAGCGATGGTGGATCCGTTGTTACCCGCAGTTCACGGCCTTGCATGCGAACCTCTGTAACGGTGATGGCATTTCAAACATGAGGCATTGGCTCGGAGAAGTCATCCAGGGTAAAGCTGAGTGGAGGGAGCTTCCAGGACTTTTGCCTGTGTTTGCACAAGTGAGATTTTGGTGGCACAGAAACAGCAGCACAGGACGAACAGTCACACAGCCCTACGAGCCTCCTCCGCTTCAAGGGCCGCTCAGATGTTCTTCCTGTGCCTCCTCAACGGGCAAGTGATGAAAGTGCCCTGCAGCCCTGCCCCTGGTGTGTGTGTATGGGGGGGGGGAGTGACCCACAGGTCAGGGAGGTGGACGGGGCTGGCTCCTGCCTGTGGGTGCCCGGGCGGTGTCCCCAGGGACACGGCAGGGTTCCCAGCCCGGGGCCGCTCGTTCCCCGCCGCAGGACGGGCNGCTGCTCCCGGGGCGCTGCCGGCCCTGCCCCGGCTCCCCTGGCAACAGCGGCGCTGCCGCCCGCCCAATCAGCGCGCGGCGCCGCGGGCGCAGCCAATGGGAAGGCAGGCGGGGGGGCGGGGCTCGGCGGAGCGGGGAGGGCCGGCCACGCGCGGCGCCGCCATC